>OX381709.1:18571980-18934442 GCA_947462335.1 Harmothoe impar
AAACAATAACTCCCCAATAACATTAACTGGATATTTCTGGGTATCATTTATTAAGTGTCATGTTCTTCATAGTATAGTTCCTTTACACTAATACAGATTAGAATTCTCATCATAAATACTGTGGACTTGTATGATGCAAATTGTACTGTGGGAATAGGAAGTCAATCTGTGGATGCATGTACATTACAGGGGGAGAGGGTGGGGGGGGGGGGGGGTGGGCTTAATAACTTTTGTATCATCTCACACGTAGCCAATTAGCCTAGATAATATGGATACTTCATTGTCAGTGTCAAAGAGTCGTTAAAATTAGAATAGGTCCAATGTATACGGTCGATTCTGAATAAAAGGGACAGGACGTAGGTTTTGCATGAGCCCCCTCCTCTAGCTTCAAAATTCGGCCACTGTTTTTCAACAGACTCTAGACTATATTATTGTTTGCTCCAGACACGGATGTGCCGGTTCTTCCTCGGAGTCCGCGGTTGTCGAGACGGCGACGACTGTCTTTATAAACATGTGGACGACAGACAAACCTGCAAATACTACTTGTGAGTTGATAAAATAATCATGGTAATGTCAAAAATATAATTTGAAACCATGTGCCAAAGCTGGGCACAATATGTAATTTGATAAGGCCACTCAAAAAAAAAAAGTGGTTTCTCATCACCAAGGTCAAACCATTTTATTTTTTTGAGTGGCCTAAATAAGGAATTGGACATATTCTTCAATATAGATAATGATAATTCATAAATATAATGTATCTATTTAGGCCACTCAAAAAAAAAAGGTTTCTCATCACCGCGCGCATCATAAAAATCTGGTTTTGGAGAAAACTTTTTTTTTTTTTTTTGCCAAATTTTGATGAAAAACCTCCTCAAAATGGATAAAATTGTCATATTTGGTATCAAATTAAAGCTAATAATACCAGCAATGCAGTGGTATAGAAATAACTTACATTTTCCCCACTTCTAAAGATCAATTAATTCTTAACCAATAAAATGTGAATTTTGGCCAAAGAAACACGTTTTTTGTCCTATACATTTTGGCCTGCGAGTAAAAAAAAAAAGAAAAAAAAAGCCTCCCTCGTCAGATTTCTCAGACCTTGGTGATGAGAAACCACTTTTTTTTTTGAGTGGCCTTATTATAAGTAGAACATCAGGTTTTCCACATACAGTCATCATTTCAACGCATGGCATATTATCAAAGACTGGAGCAAATTGTATCTACAGCAGGATTTATGTTCTAGAACCAGTATTCTCTTTGCCTTTCAAGGGCAGGATATATAGTGTTGATGCATTATGACTGTCCTATTCAAGGCTATTGTCGTCAGAATGCATGGATGTAACTGCTAAGTTTATATCAAACTGCCAAAGGATAACTATTGATTTTGAGAGTGATAGTAATCAAAATGTTCAACAATTTTCCAGTTCCAAGTGGGGGTGCTGGAATGGTAAGTGGTGTCAGTACAGGCACAGTGACCCGGAGAGTGACGAGCTGGAGACGTCCAAACAGTTCTACAACGAGCTCAACCAGTGGCTCGGGCCGGCCAAGGTGAGCAACTCACTTCACATAGCAACCAATGTCAAACAGCTACGCTAACAAGATTTACAGTTCACTATTGTTTATTTCCATATATGTTGTACTTCCATCACCAGGGCCTACCCCTAAGAGGTGGAGAATGGGAAGTACTACTCGTTTCAAATACTCAAAAATACTTTCTAATAAAGTAACTTTTAGTCATGGAATTATAAAGCAACTAGAGCATGTAACCTGCTGAACTGAACCAAAAAGATTGCTCAAAATGAATTGATGTCGTTTACCATTCTATTCAAAGCGTTCCATGTTTGGTATCATATTGCATACTGCATATTAAATCGTATGACATCATCTGTCATGTCCCACGTTCTATTTAAATAATCAGAGAGGAAGTTCAAAGAGTAACCATGGCAACAAATGATTTCAAATTCTGATATTTCTGATTTTTATTCTATTGCCATCCTTCATCAACAGACTGCCGATGACAGTAGTCAGAGTATGGACGAGTCGCGGACAGAGTGCTCCACCCCCAAACCTGTGGTTGTGACGATACCTGCGGCCACCAAGAAGTTTGTGTCAAGAGGCACCCAGACCAAAACCACGCCCGACTTTGTACACTGTGGTAAGCATAACGTATTTTTCCTGATTAGGCGAAAAAAAAGGTGTGTTTCAGGTTACCCGACCCTACCTAGCAAAACAGGGCCGACCCTAGACTTTTTTATCCAATTTTGAAAAAAAAGAGTATATTTTAAGTAATTTTGGGGCTATTTCTGAGTCAATTTGATGGTCCACAAGTCAACGCCAGTGTTGGCGAGTCAGCGCTGAAGTTTGCGAGTCAATTTTTTTTTAGGTACTTTTCATGCCATGGGATCAATCTGTCTTCATAAAACAATTTTGGGCTATTCCAGAGTCAATTTTATAGTCCATGAGTCAACACCGTTGTCGACGAGTCAGCGCTGAAGTTTGCGAGTCGGTTTTTGGGTATTTTTCAGGCCAAAGTAAAAGAAAAAAAATTTAAAAAAAAAAAAATCCAACCTACCCTACCTAGATTTTCAGATAATGTAACCTGAAACACACATTTTTTGGCCTTATTTGAGCTTTGAGATATTTGATAAACTTACAAGATCACGTTCCGGTATTCTTTAAGGAAATGGTGAATTCTTATAGTGATATACGGGGTGGGGTTGATTTCCCCACGGTTCTTTCACAAGCATTCAATTTTTTTTCCTGGGCAAGCCCTATCATAATATAGTAGTGACTGACAGAGCTCTTCTGTAAAAAGCGTTGAATTTCGAGGGGTAAAAATATTGATAATCCCAGTGATATCAGGGATCTATCAATTTGAAAAAAATGACCACTTTACCCTGTAGTTTAACAATTTAAGGATAGCAAAGTGCCTTGATGTATTATGCCTTTTACCGTCATGACACATGGATGGAGCCCTGCCGGGTATGGCTCTCAAGGATGCATGAATGCATCATTACGACCCAGTGGAGTTGATACACTCGCAAAGGTCCTGCATTATGCATACAACCTTTTACGATACATTTTGCCTAGTGACTTCATCTTTGGCTTCCATCTCCCATGCTGTGGTAGACTTACAGCATATCAAAGGCCTGTCCCTTTCACACCATGTCTATGTGGTGTCAGAGGTTAAAGAACCCTTGCTTCGGTAAATGTGTAGGAGCGGGATTTCTATCTCTTGGCCCATCTCATAGATTCGATCATCCTGGATACGATCACCCTTGGTAGGCCTTCGGCCTAGCATCACTTGTGAAAATGTTCCCCCGGTAACACATAGTGTTCCCCTCGGTAAAATAACAATTTTACTTCACCTTACAAGGTAAGCCTCGTACAATTTTAATATCTAATGGCAGTCTGGAATGCAAAATGCAACTTGCCCTCCGGACGTTAAACTAACACTCAATCAATCAATTCCCTTTTCCAGGAGAGTGTGGGGAGGAGTTCAAGTCGTCCCGCACCCTACAGCAGAGCCTGGAGCGGCACTACATCCACAAACTGGCCAGTGCCGACTTCCACCACCTCCGCTTCTTTAAGCGGCACGCCGAACTCCAGGGCGGAGAGCCATACTGTAACGCCTGTGGAGAGGTGAGATACAGTACCCTTAATGTCTAGATATAAAGATCGGTGTGGACCATTAAATTCGACACAGCGACATGGGCCTCTTTTGGCTTAATGATATGCAACATGAGTAATATAAGAGGTAGTGACAGGGGACATAGCCTTTTTTAAAGTCGACAAGGCGATATGGTCATTTCTTGAAATCGATAGGGCAACATGGCCATTTCTTAAAATCGACAGGGAAAATCGGGACCCCCCCCCCCCCGCCCATCCAGACCCCAATAAAGGAGACGCATTCAGTGTTTGGGCTTTTCAAAAACCAACCCCTTTCCCCCCTTTTAGGCTGAATAATAATTACCCTATTTCTATGAAATTTGAAACTACCCCTTTTGAATTTCCACAAAGTGAAATGGTGAAAATAACCCATTTTAGGCAATAACAGAGACAGAAAACTTCCCCTCTCTCTGAAAAACAAATTAACTACAAGAACCGCTGACATTCCAAGAGGATGAAAAACTTGACTGCCCTTAATGTTTTCCCGAACGGTGGTTTGCTCAGGGGATGAGTGCAGGAACCCTTTGGGAGTGTTTCAATCCCATAGGATCGGTATGATGCTTGAATGCAGCACTGGCGAGTTACTCACTAGGGCTGTACTCATGCATCATGTCGACCAAGAGCATTATGCCGTCCTTAAAGGATTAGGCTGCATAATTCAGTTTTGGAAACAGAGGTCTGCATAAAGTTCCTCATCAGAAGAAAATATTGAACAAAACCAAACAGCTCTGCTAAAGAAAATGTCCAGTTTAATTAACTTAATTGTCATGAAAAATAATTATGACTTTGAAGTCTTTATGGTTTAATTGAAGTTGATAAACTTCATCTGATTTCTTTAAGGATTAGCTGTACTACTTGAGAGGTCTTGATCGCAGACAAACCTTGAAAAATAGTTATGGCAACTAAAAAGGATTTTCAGATCTCAGGTGTGGGTTATGAAATTCTCCCAAAGTCGAGGTGCGGGTTGTATCCGAGGTGCGGGTAATACGTGAGAATTTACGGTAGTTACAGGGTTTCCACCCGCCAGTTTAACCTTTTGTTTGTTTTTTTGCTTTAAAAGTTAGTTAAAAAATAAGTTGTCGTATATTTGTCTGTTATTTTCTAGATTTTGAAAAAATTTCAGTTAAAAGTCTGTCAAAAAATATTATGAGCAAAGTTTTTAAAAAACTACAAGAGACGTCGGAATGCGCCATTAGATTTCCAAATTTTCTATGTGCAGTTATAGGCGAAAAGTGTGTTATATGTGGGAAATAACGGTACTAAACTCTCAGTTGAAAGGATTATTTGTCAGTTAAATGTCAGTTACAACTGAGACTGAAAAATAGTAGGAACCCTGAGTTACTTAAGGCCAATTTGTTTTTTAAGAGACATTTTGTGAAATAAGAAACAGGTCACATGTACACACCCAACAAAAGCGTACCCTTTTGGGAGATAAGAGCCGTTTTGTTAAATAAGAGACCCACAGTGGGCAGCATGATGTCCCCCTAGTGGGGGAATACTGCACTAAGTGTCTTTGTTGGGGCGCCCTCTGTGGGCGGAATTTAGCTCCAGCTCAGTATTGCCCCCTGGTGGATAAATGGAACACTGCAATTCTGCCGCGCAGTGGAGCCGTCTAGTGAAAAAGGGCTACATCATATATATATACATGGCTATTGCTTATTTAGTTTTGCTAAAGAATTAAAGAGTTGATATGTATCATATATTATGGGGAAGTCTAAGAAAATTGATTCCAACATTTGAGTAGACTTGCCTGACTGCAGTTCTAAGAAAACAAGCAGTAACAATGTAAGTACCGGGATAGGCTACATTGGAATCAGCATGGCCTGTGTTCCGCCCGTGTTCTGAATCCTAGTTTTTTATGACTGGATTTTCCCGGGCTAAGCATTCCTGAAGCTAAAGAAATTGCTTGAGTTCCATTTTCTACAGAAACTTATTTATAAAACAAGAGACTTGGGGCTGTCAAATCGTGCCCCATATATTTGAAGTGTTACTTGTAACCATGCGATATACATGTATGTTTTACAGCTTTCATAACCCCCCCCCCCTCCCCCATTGCCACATTATTGCTTACCATGCATAGCGCTCTGCCATAAAGGGTCATGACCACATTGAACACTGCTTGTTTGTTATTGGTAAAATATACCTATAAATGTGAACTCGTATATTAAAGCAGGACCTACACATTGGAGCCCGTAGATATTTAGGCAATAAAATCTAGACATATAAGTGTGCTCCTCTGAAATATTACATGAGGATAACATACATAAGTATAAACATTATCCCCTTTTAAAGTTTCAGAGATGCCACTTTTCCTAATTTTGGAACAATTTCTTCTTTTCCCTTGGAATTCCATATTCCAAAATCGAATATTTTCCTACTTTCTGTTGGCCAAGCAGTAGCATCCCTGCACATAAATTGCCTGAAACAAAGATTGGGTCGAGCAATGTGACACATACTGATACCCCTTGTTTTCCCAGTACTTTAACCCTTTAAGGACTACATGTCGCTAAAAGATGACATCATGCCGATCCTTTGGGAGTGTCTTGACCCTGTAGGGTCGGCATGATGCTTGAATGCAGCCGTGACGAGTAACTCGCCAGGGCTGTATTTATGCATCATGACGACCAAGGGCATGATGCTTTAAGGGATTGTGCCGTCCTTAAAGGGTTAACATGGCATAGTCCGATGATTAGGACTAAAACATATTTTTTTCTAAAACTGCACCAGAATGTTCAATTTAACCATTTTTCATGTCCTGCCTACTTTATTAAACATTATTCCCCAGAATTCAGCTTAAATTCCACCTAATTATCAGTTTATACTGAATTTGAGACTTTAGTTCACCCCTCCCCTTGTGTTACCCGCAGGTGTTCGGCAGCATAACGGAGATGCTGCAGCACATGGGTAGAAGTGTGTCCTTCACATCAGGTACAGCCTCGGCCAGCGTCCGACACAGCCACCAGTCCACCTTCAAACAACTCGTGCAACCATTTGTCTGTGAGTAGCATAGCAGAAAAGACTTTTCTTGCTTTTGAATGAATTCTTACTGTTTTTAAATGAAAATTATGTATTATATTCTGTTAATTTCCTATATATCCTACATTACCATAAGCCTTAAAATCATGGGCTACGAAGGCCTTTAAGTTTAATGCAACTTTCCCTTGGTCTTCATGATAAAGGCATTTAGCCTGTGGCGAGTATTTCCCACCAGTGCTGCATTCATGCCTCATTCCGACCAAATGGGGTTGATGCACTCCCGCTGGGTCAGCATAAAGCTTGAATGCAGCCCTGGTGAGAAGCCTCATCAAGGCTGCATTCACGCATCACGACGACAATGCACATTAAAACACTATGCGGTACTTAACTCATTGAGGACGAGATAATGCACGTATGCATTATGCCCTTGGTTGTCATGATGCATTAATGCAGACCTGGCAAGCGATCGCAATGCCGCATTCAAGCATCAGGCCGACCCTTACAGGGTTGAGACACTCCCGAAGGGTTGGCATGATGCAACAATGTAGCACCCACCGGAGCTGCATCAGTGCCTCATGACGACAAATGTCATCGTTTAGCAACATACTGTCCTGAAAGTGTTAAAATGTTAATGTCTCCTGCCCTTCCCCTACAGACCGGGACCTGGAGGTGCTGGAGACGGAGGACGACGTGGTACAGAGTATCCTGGACATCTACTACTTCAAGTCTCCCACCACCCCCGGGGCAGTGGCCGCCAAACCCAAAACTACTGCTAGAAAGGTAGGGCAATATGTAAAGGTTAGCCTACATGGACCTAAGTGTATTTCAAAATAACTACAACATAAAAGTCACTGCCAAACCCAAAACTACTGCTAGAAAGGTAGGGCTAAATAATTATCAACTGAACTGTATGTAGCAAACAGACCCTGGTCCTATAATTATACAGTATAAATAAAAGAAGTGTCAATTCAATTCAATAATAGGGCTAGATGACTATGATAGTCACCCTTCCAAGTCGTATGAGCAGATTTTGATTTGGCAGTCCATTTAGTATTTTTACATTAGAAAAGTGATTGTATTGTTGGTTTTAGCTAGTGATATTGTGACCTTTTCTCAACGGGTTTCCTGCGGTCTGAAATCTTTTATTTTAGGCCCAAAATAAAAGGTTTGATTCAGGTAACATGGCAAGAAAATGTAGGATCGGTAGGTCAGATTATTTTTTTAACATGAAAGTACTAGCTGGCCTCTCCGAAAACCCAAAAATTTACCAAAAAAGAGTAAAAATAACGTAGGGTCGGCCCTGTTTAGATAGGGTCGGTCGGGTTACCTGAAACAAACCTTTTATTTTGGCCTTAGTACTGTATTATACTTTTTAATTCCCTCGCACTGCCCACCTAACCCCTAGCCGTTGAGCTTATCATATAACCCGCACTACTGCACTGGAGTTTTGGGATTATCTGTTAATTTTATCTTATTACACCAATGTTTCTTCACCCCCATATGAGCTGCCATCCACGGTCTCCCCGATGAAGCTGGCACGGAAACTGCAACAGGAGGTGAACGGGACCCTGGAGAACGTGTCTCCATACATCCACTGTGGTAAGGATAGCTCCGGGTCTAGTTTCTCCTCTGTTAACTCTTTAAAGCTTAGGGTTGTTGCCATGGCAGGCCTAATTTACCATGGCAGGCCTAATTTACCATTTACATAGGAATACTATAGGAATTGAAATAAAGTCGGTCCTCCTGGGAACTAAGTTTTCGGAAGTCGTCCCCATAGAAAGCAAAGTAATTTTTGGCCCAGATCTTAAGGGTTAAGGGGCTGCATAAGTGGTCGCGATGACCCATTTCTTTCTTTATTTCACCCTTTGAGTGTGGATTTATTGAGCCTTTCACAATATACAGAAAAGTGTATAACTGAAGGGCAATGGGCAGACATTGTAATTTCAGCAATAGTTGGGAAATAGGTTTTCGAAAAGTAGGGCCATGGAGCTATAGAGTACACTCCATGGTAGGGCAGAAATTCTGATCCTTTGAATGTTAAAAATATGAAAAATATCCCAAATTATATCGAAAAAGATATAAAAATGTTTCTTCTGTTGTACATACCAGAGAGTTGCGGAGAGATCTTTGACGACCCCGACAGTGACGAGAAGCTGCGTGACCACTACGCCGACATGTTGACGCGTGCTGACGGTCTGCACGTCAGGCAGCTCCGTAAGTGGGGCAACAAGCAGGCGCACTGCTCCGTCTGTGAAAAGGTAGACAATGGCACTTTTAGAATATTTGATTGCAACCTTCTTTTTTCTTTTGAAAACGTTTTTTATGAAAAATGAGAAATGGCAAATATTAGCAAATTTTGGTATCAAATCGAAACTTATACTGTTAACCATGCAGTTAGCATTTTCTCTCAACTTCCGTAGATCAATAAACTCTTGACCTCTTAAATCTGAAAGTTGTAATGAAAAAAAACTGTATATTTCCCTACATACTTTGACACCTCAGTGAGGAAAAAAAGACGCCCGCGTCATATTTCTCAGCACTTGGTGATGACAAACACTTTCCTAAGTGGCCTTATATAAGGGATTTTAACAGTAGTCATAATAATCATACCTGGAACATACCCGGTTGTTTAATAATAATCATACCTCAATTGCGAGTCATAGAGTTTGCTAGGTTCGGGTGTGCGGGTTATACTATACACGAGAGCAATTCACAGTACAACATGTACAAAATGTAGTTATTTGTACTCTTTGTGTTTGGTCTGCAGTCGTTACCGTCCATGGTGGCCCTCATGCAGCACGTGGGCAGCAAGGAGCGGGTCACGGGCTCCAACAACCGGCAGTCGGCCGCCAACCACTCACACCTCCTCAACGAGATAGCCGACATCTTCGTGGGTAAGAGAAAGTCTTGTATATCGTTTTTATAGCCAAAAGTTGAAAATTACCGTACATGTAAAATCTGCTAAATTTATCAAATCCTCCTTTTAAAAAAATGTTTTAAAAAAGAAGAAAAAAAATCGACCTACCTATTCTGTTTATTTTGGCCGTGATATATATATGTGAAAACTATCTCTTTCTTAGTCATGCACTTTCCTACTATCTCTAATATGGTCACTTTCTAGATTATTACAAATTCATAACAATCTAGTGCTCCTCAGGTCCTCTTTAGTAGGCAACATCCGACGTGTTAATGTTCTCTAGTGATTTACCTAGAGGTGTTGACTTAGAGGAGATGAGGAACACTAGATTCTATCTGTGTATACTATTATTCATAGATATCATCAAACATGTACACACCATTCATACATATAAACCTCATCACATACTGTTGAGTCATTTCAGAAAAATGTTGACCACATTACCATCTGCAACAACGTATTCTTGATAATGTTGCCAACACCATGTCTAAGACTACGTCCATTATTTGCTTGCTCAGGCAGGGACCTGGGAGTGGAGGGCTACATGTCGGAGGCGGATGTAAGACAAAAACTGCAGGAACTGACGTGGACAGCAGACCCCTCCCACCCCCATGACGTACCGTCAGCCGACGTCACAGCCGATGACAGCAACGTCACGGAAGCAGAGGTGGATAGGGACCAGGAGAGAAGGGACTCTACTGTCAGTAACGAGCCGCAAAAGAAGGAAGGCGTGGATGAGGCCCTGCAGATGGCCAGATACTTCTGGTGGGTATATTTTAGATTTCTTGAGGCTTCTAGCATTTCAACCGGAAGATTAAATAGAATTGTTGGTCTGGGCCCACAGATTTCGGTGCAGGCCCATAGATCTCTGAGGCTGTGGGCTGAAGATGTCGATTTACACCTGCATAAATCCCGGGAACTAAAGATAAAATATCACATTTTATAGCCTTGCCATGCCCGCTTTACACCTCGTGTAGGTGAACTGTAGAAGTAGACCTAGTTGACCCGTTAGTGGGCAGCAGCTTCCTTGAGAAAGAGGCCTCAGAATTTAGACCTAATCTGCACACAATGTTTTGTTACATGCCATTTTTGTAAATGTCCATATATTTCCTACAGACAATTGACAAAGGTCTTAAGTTTTCATATTTTTGGTCAATAATAGACCTCTGATGTATAGTCAACTCTCATTACTTTTCACTACCTCCGATCCCTCACTTTCATAGACAGTACCCTTGCAACCGCCACTCTATGTTACATTATAATTTCGACTTAGAACCTCTGATGATTGTATTCCCAAATCCGAGAAAATAAGACATCTTATTTTAAACCATGCTTTTACATTTGTTATCTAATATTATGATATTAATATGTGGAAAGAAACAATGAAGTGACATTTTACACATGTCAAAAGGGGAGATAATTTTGGTTAATAAAGTTAATTTATTCTTAAAAATTGTGCTTAAAAACTCTGAATACATATATAATTAGACATTAATTTTCGCCATACTCTATGTTGCAGCCGTGTTAACGAGTGGCAGGCCAAGATGAGTTACCCTGAGTATGTCAAGGACGACCAGGAGCGCACCAGGAACTACGGCTTCACAGTAGCCGAGGTGGGCTACCTGGCCACCAAGGGCCTCACCCCCACCAGCCGAGGCGTCTTTAACATCCTTAATGCTCTCTACAGGCGCAGGAGGAACCCACTCAAAAGCGTCCCCGTTAAGGCTAAAGAGGATCCACCAAAGGACAAGGAGGTCAAAGTGACTGCTGCTGCTGCCAAATCACCAAAGAAAGATGTGAGTTTCAGTGAAAAGACTGAGGAGCTGAAGACTAAGAGAGGACAGGAGAAGCAAGAGGGAGGGAAGGATGGCAAGGAAGACTCCAAGGAACTGCCAGTGGAGGAGGAGGAACAAGTGAGCCCAATGAAGGGACAGCAGCCTAAGCCGAAGAGGAAGAAGAGAGTCCGCCGTCGTAAGAGGTCCAAAGGAGGGGTCACCGATCCAGACGACGAAGTCGAAGAATCTGAGGAGAAGGCATCTTCATCCAAAAACAAAGCAGCTTCTGCTGATAAGGAGAAGAAAGTCGCCAAAGACCGTGTCAAACACAAGAGGGAGAGGCTCCTCTCTAGAGAAATCGAGGGCGAAGAACTGAAAGTGACCATGCAGGTGCATATGGACGGCACCATCTTCATCAGGGAGAAACTGGCTGAGGCTGAAGAAGAGGTTGTCCCTAAGAACACCACGGTTGACCTGACCCTCCAGGAGGCTGTGGACCAGAGCCTCCATGCCGGGGCAAGTATCACCTCCAGGGTGTTTGTGGTGCATGATGATGGCACTATTGATGTTGTCCTTCACGTGGCTGGGATTCCCATGGAGGCAACCCTTAACACCAGTACATCTACTGGAGGAGCCTCCAAGACAGCAACTGGAGGAGAGGGGTCCCCACAAAGGGACTGCACCCAGGAGGATTCAGCCATAATAGCGGCCAAGGTGTCACCCCGGTCCGATGTGGTCGTCTACAAGGAGGAAGGCGATATGAAGACTCAGATACTACAGTATCTTCTCACCGCAGCCACCGAGGAGGAAACCTCCGTGGTGAAAGAAACCAAAGATGAAGATGCCGCAGTCAAGCCCGTCGTATCATCACCCCCAGTGGAACAGAAGGGCACTGAATCTGGAGAAGTTGCCGAGAAGGTGGTGGAGGGAAGCACTGATGGGGTTGAGGGAGGAAAGGGGGATGAGAAGGCGACATCAGAATCCAAGCCCAAAGAGCAGAACACCGTTCAACAGTCCAGCCCTAAAGAACAGACCGTCGTTTCAGAGTCCAGCCCCAAAGAGAAGAAGGTCGCCTCAGAGACCGTGACAAAACAGCAAGACCCAGTGGTTGAGCAAGCTGCCCAGCCAGCAGCAGAAGCAAAAGCAGACGACAATGGGACATCTTCCAACGTAACTTCTGAGGAGAACAAGCCTCAGTCCAAGCCTTGTGAAGATAAGATACAAGATAAGCAGGAAGACAAGGAAAATGGCGAGGCTGAGTTCTGCATGGTGGCACCGGAAGATGTGAGTGAGAGCGACTCCCAGAAGGCAGTGCCAGCCACCGGAAGTGAGGCCAGCGACGCGCAAGCGCCGACGGATATAAACGGGAACGCTGATCCTGGGAAGATGGAAAAGGGGAAGATTGTCACTGAGGTGAACAATAACACGGAAACTGTAGCTGTTACCACCGCTCCCTCCGAGTGTCGAATTTGATCATTGTCATATAGATAATTAAGTCAACCATCGTTTAAAATCACATGAATAATGGTCATCCATCGTTTCAAATCCTATAAAGAGTGGTCATCTTTTGTTTCAATTTAAATGATGAATGGCCACCTATTGTTGCAATCAAATGAAAAATGGCCATCTATTTTTCAAATCAAATGAGGAATGGTCATCTTCTATTGTTTCAAATCAAATGAGTAAGGTTTAGAAATCCTCTTTTGATGTCTTGTAAATTTACTTGTGTTCTATATATGAGTCTCATTGAGAATTCCAGATTAATTAATAATTCAAGACTATAAAATGTACTACCTTGTTATTATTGTGCCAAGTTGTTCGTTATGTTGGTTCATAAATAAAGTTTTCATAAATCAGTATTTTATGTAGCATTTCTTGATTAGATATACTTCTTTGATCATTCCGAAACAAGATAGTTTTAGGTTCTCTGTTTTAGAGACTATTAAAATAATCTTTGATGTGACTATGAAAATGACGAATTAAGATAAATTGATCAGACAACACAAAAATTAAAAGTTGGTCTATGGATTCTAGAATTTATTATAGGACCTCAACTTTTCAACAACAGCTATTATTAGAAAAAATTTCCATTCCAACAAATTATCCAGAGCTTGGTGTAGGAGCCCTTGGAACCATGGTCACGGGCAGATTCTCGTGTTCAAAATCCGTATACCAAGAAAAGAATTTTAACCGTAAACTTTCAAATTTGATTATGAGCCCAAATAGTCCCATGTGTAAAAAATGCTTGGTATTGTGTTGTGTAATATTTGAACTCAAAAGTTCCCAAAACAAAAGATTTCAAAATAGTGAAGAAATTTACATGTTCTGCATGGTAGGTTCACCAAAGTCTTTGAACCAGAAGACGATTTTGACCCTAGGGTGAGAAACTGTCAATAAGACAAAACTAGTCTACTATTCCCAGTTTGATTGAGAAACTGTCAATAATAGGTATCCTTTCAACTATTTGACTTTGAGCTGTCAATAGGGATATTTTCAACGATTGACAGTTTGATCTGTATTTAATATAAAATAATATAAAAAGCTCAATAAGGCCACTCAAAAAAAGAAAGTGGTTTCTCATCACCAAGGTCTGAGAAATCTGACGGGAGGCTTTTTTTTGGTCGCAGGCTAAAATGTATAGGATAATTTACGTTTCTGTGACCAAAATTCGCATTATTATATATTGATTAAGAACTAATTGAAGTGGAAAGAATGTATGTTACTTCAATACCACTGCATTGCTGGCATTATAAGCTTTAATTTGATACAAAATATGACAATTATTGTCCATTTTTATCGGGTTTTTCATAAAAAAATTGGCCAAAAAACAGATTTTTATGATGCGCGCGGTGATGACAAACCATTTTATTTTTTTGAGTGGCCTAATAATGATCTATGAGATGGTTTTCATTGTTGCCACGGGTAGTGTCACCGAGCCACCACGAGAAGTCACCACAGGCTGTTCACATTGTGTAGCACCATATGGGTTGAGGCAGGAATAGAGAACGAACCCTGGATCACTCCGACCTATCTTGACCATTATTTTCTCTATATTTTATGCATTTATAAATATCAGAAGGATGTTCAACGTTACACACACATTCATATTGACATCATGAACACAAATAACTGGGAAAGACTAAATCGACCTAGGATAGTATCTATAACTCATTTATAAATATAGACATTCCCTTCTTGTACATGTATATATGCATCCATTATGGCAAGCCACGTGGTATAAGCAAGCAATGAGTATAAGTAAAGGATTGCGACCGAAGCAAAGGTTAGACACTTGTGTTCTGTATATTTGCATTTAGGCCACTCAAAAAAATAAAATGGTTTCTCATCACCGCGCTCATCATAAAAATCAGGTTTTGGGGAAAACTTCTTTTTTTTTGCCAAATTTTGATGAAAAAACTCAACAAAATGGATAAAATTGGTCATATTTGGTATCAATGCCAGCAATGCAGTCGTATAGAAATAACTTACTTATTTTTTAAAACAAATTTCTAGGAGAAAAACAATTCGACGTAAAGAAGTAAACTTTAAGTATTTGCAACAATTCATAAAATGCATTGACAAACCTGGGATTGAAGTGGTTTTGACTGAGGAGAACCTTCAGTTAGCAGAAATTATACCCGGGAAATTATATATCGATATATACAGTTATTTCTACTCTAGGAGTATACCCAGGTGAGCGACAACTAAATTCTTCCTCTTACAGAATTTCCATTATGTAGTGTGTACACATCGGGTAATTATTTGCGTCTTCTTTAGGTTACATGCATACGTCCAGTCAAATTGTGACCTGACTCCTGCCCAGTGATCCCCCATTATGTTGAACACGCGTGGTCGGTGTGAACTGGCAAATAAACTCTTGTAAATGGCCACAGGGCACTAGGGTAGCAGCGAGTTTAGGCCGCCGAGAGCGAAACACTGATCAATATTAATTTTGGCAGGTGAGATCGGAGGAGGTGAAGGAGAGGGGAGAGAGGGGAGGCCGTGTTCGGGGTTTGGTGTGCATGAACTGGCTCAGAGCATGAGTCTATTTTTTTTTTCACTTTTATTTTTCAATCTTATTTTCAACCATGCATAGTCTGCATGACAGGGGCGTTGCAAACGGTTTCAAAGTATGTGTGTGTGTGGCGGGGTGGAGGGGGGAGGGGAATGGAATTTCTGGATTTAAAAAAAAACGCTTTTTCTAAAACTTGAACTTTTAGGTTTGCCAGTTTAGGGGGTTGACTTGTGGACTACGGAGATCTTCATAATTGCCTTTTGGCGGATGTATAGCTCACATAGCCTGAAATGCTTTATGTATTGCTATTACAGGTCCAAACAAAACAAACGATTATAAATCATTCCAGCAAATTTGCAATACCCACAAATACCTATGAGGCACCCAAATAATCATGTGTGAGAAAAATAAATATCCATGCACGACATCACCCCTCCAGAGGTGGACGCAGGGGTAAAGCAAAGAGTCTTTTGGACCCCCAATGTTCTTCCCCACCTTACAGATTCCTCGCTCATTTTTATCTTTCGAGTGCCTGTTCCAGTATTAAAGTGACATGGTCCGATTTTTTCCATATTTTAAATCCTACTTAAATGTGATCCAAATGCTTGTAAAATATCATATTTGGAGGATAGGGCACAATACAATGTAATCTATGGCCAATAGCAGCCCATTAGGAGTGTCCAACATGGCCTAAGTATAGTTTTTTTACAGTGTATCTTCAATTGGGGAATTACAGCGTGCACTCCAAAAGTCTTGAAATGAACAAAAAAAAACTCACAATTGACTGAATTCTAAGCTGAAATATGGGGAATGATACCAGAATAGATAGGTAGTACAAATACTATGGCCATATTGAACATTTCTGTTCATTTTTAACCAAATCGATTTTTGACCCCTAATCATCGGACCATGTCACTTTAATATCACATGATTTACAATAAATACATTCCTTTAGCATCTCACCCACTCGTTCCTACACATCCCCCCCCCCCTATCCATTCATTTGGCTAGAGAGAAACGGATTACACTTCTTACTCCTACTTTTCACAACCACTGAATGCCTGTTGACAAGGCTCACTATGCTGTTGGGTACCTTGGTTACCTGATCCCTAGGCCAATCAGAGGGCAGGGATCTAGTCTATGACATCACTTCCCAAATGCAGTAGGACACACTCTCACAGCAGAGTGTTAGATAAAGTCCTTATATGGAAACAATCTTGTAGCAGATGTTTAGTACTTAGGAAGAAAGTTGATGCATGAGGCCCCAATTGAATTGGGTTGGGGCTTATAGTTTGACACACAATTGTGTCACATGAAAGGTACAGATAAAGTGGTTTTGACTTTAATGTCTCATCAGGTGTGAATTGTTAGAAATAATTAGTTTGATAAGTTCCTTATAATTATTTCTGATAATGTTATTTAGTTGAACACTTAAATATTTAGGCCATATATGAGATAATAGTTTCAGAATAGCCATGAAAAAGGATACTGATCCGAGATTTGGGATTTAGAATTAAATTCTAAAATTTATGCAGGAGTGCATTTTAAGGGTAATTGGTCAGTATACTGTGTTCAGTGTGGTACTAAGTGTGACTAGGCAAGGTACTGAGTGTTCATATGGCACTCTCAGGCTGGTGTAGTTCAGTCTAAGTTGGGCCCATAAGTCATAGGAAGTATGGGCTAGGACTAAAATTAACATTTTAAAATCCATTGTGGCATAGAAAGGGCATAGGGCCTGACGGTCGGACATTGTCGACATGAGTATAGTGTCATGTAGCTTCCTGACTCAGGTATGTGGGACCCCCTGGGTTTTTGATCTTGCGATTTAACGGGTAATTGGGGGTCTGGGGGCCTGAATCTAGATTAGTCTAGCAAGTTTAAGCCATTTGGTGTGATGCTGCAAAGTCGGTGCATCCACCTTCTTTCCTCCAGGTTTAGTTCCAAGATGCCGGCTGGGGATCTTGGGGGGTTCTTGATAAAACTGAGAATTGTTATATCAAATCCGCTCCATCTTGATGGTTTTGCCGGAGGAGGGGGACAGTTGTTAAAATGACGGCCTACAGGTTTGTCCCTGTTGTTGTCTATGTCCCCGCTGTGACCTTGGAAGCGATCCATTAGTCGCTCCAAAGTTTGTCCAACATATTGGATGCCACAGTACTTGCATGTGATGGCATATATTATGTTGGCGCTCTGACAGTTAACTTCGGTCAGGGCTCTAAATTTTCGGCCCGTAGTAGTCGATTGGATGCAGCCGCTCCTATTAAGTTTGGGGCAGTATCTGCATTTGAGTGGGGTGTTGCATGGATATTTTCTAATGTGGGGGACCTTGGTGTTCGGTGTCTTTCGGCTGGTGGATGCTCTTACTAGCTCGTCACCTAAGCTCTTGTTTTTCCTGCTACCGAATACCAATTTGTGATCATGGAACTCCCGGGTGGTTTTCGATTTTTTCATTTGGTCCCAATTTTCAGTAAGGATCTTTTTGATCGGTGGATTGTGGGGGTTGTGGGTGGTGATGCAGTAAAATGCCTTGTTTTCACCTTTAGGGTTTTTGGTTTTTGGTTTTATAAGTTCCGACCTTATTTGTAGTTTGGCTCTTGCTAGTGAGTCTATTAGGAGCTGTCTTGGGTATTCCCTACGTATGAAGTGTGTGCAGAGCATCAGGGAATTCCGTAGGAATTCGGATTCCCTGGTGCATATGCGTTTGACCCTGAGGAATTGTGAGTATGGGATGGCCCGCAAGACATGTCGTGGGTGCTCGGATGAGAAGAGCAAGTAGTTGTGACTATCGGTGGGTTTACAATAGAGGGTAGTTTCTAGTTTGCCCATCGAATTTTTGTGAATTGTGATGTCAAGGAAGTTCACCGTTGAGAGGGAGTCTTCCATTGTGAATTTTATTGTTTTGTGGCAGTTGTTGAGATGGTGTAAGAATACATCTAATTCTGCCTTGCCGTGTGTCCAGATGATGAAGACATCATCAATATATCTTTTCCAAACTAAGGGTTGTGTGTGGTAAGGGTATACAAACCTGTTTTCGAAGTCTCCCATGAAAATGTTGGCATACGCCGGTGCCAACTTGGTGCCCATAGCGGTGCCGCTGACTTGGAGGAAATCTTTGTCGTCAAACTGAAAATTGTTGCAACTGAGGACTAGATTGAGTAGGGCACATATGGAATGGTTTGTGGGATTGAGGTTGTAGTGTCTCTGTGAGGCGAGTGCTTTTCGGACCGCGCTGATGCCTTCATCGGTCGGAATGTTTGTGTATAGACTGGTTACATCCATAGTTGCTAGAATCGCGTCTTCTGGGCAGTCTAAGTCTAGAATTGTTCTAATGAAATCCCCGGTGTCCTTTAAGAAAGAGGGTAACTTTGGGATTATGGGTTGTAGGAAAAAATCCACAAATTGGGAAATTTTCTCCGAAGGACAGTCATTGGCTGAGACAATGGGTCTGCCGGGAGGGGGCAATTTGTTTTTGTGGATTTTGGGTAAGAGGTAAAGGTTCGATGTTCTCGGTTTTTCCGTGACCAGATATTCAGCGGTTTGAGAATGTATTTCACCCTGTTTATACATTCTGGAGACTTCCTCTGAGATTGAATTGTTGTGTATTTCTGTGAGGTTTTCCTCCTGCAGTCTATAAAAATCTCTGTCATTTAGTTGACGTAGGCCCTCCTTTATATAGTCCTTTCTATTTTGGAGTACTACTGCTGAGCCCTTGTCGGCCTTTTTTATGACTATACTGTCATTTTTGGCTAGTGAAATTTTGGCTGTCTTTTCTGAGTGGGTAAGATTACATCGTTGTTTTACTTTAGGGTAGCTACTTTCAATGTCTCTCTGGTTTAGTAGGGCCATATGTTCTACTATCGCTGGAGCTGGAGGGTTCCATTTTGAGGGACGTTTGAATTTTTGATGTTTAAAGGGAGCCTGTATTTCATTTAGGTTTGATTGAGTTTCTACCTCTACTTTCTCGTCAAATTTGCTGATTGCGATTTGGCGTTTGACACTAAGATGGAATTTGTTAATGTCTTCCATTATGATACCGGGGTCAGGGGCAGATGGGGTGCTTACAAATGTTAGTCCTTTCTGTAATAGAGTGAATTCTCCATCTGTTAGTTGATGATCTGAAAGATTAACAACACCTGAGGAACAATCTAAAATATTTTTATTCTCAGTATTAATCATTGCGTTACCATTGAAATTTTGGTGTGAGTACAATGGAGGTAGGTAGTCAAGGCAGTATGTCTCGAAAGCTGCAATAAATATTTCATCTTCAAAAGGATTGTCATATTTACTATTGACTAAAGAGTGAGTCTGTTGGCACAGTAACGAGTCTGAGTCATGGTGTGATAGGTCTAAAGGTGACCTGCTTGGCGGAGCAGATCCACCAAGTCCACACGTGGACGACGGGGGCGTGACTGAGTATCGTTGCCGCGTCTTCTGCCTGGCTGGGCTCTGGGCTGATTCTGGGTTTGGGTTGGTCTTCTCTGGTTGTTGTTTGGGTTTGGGTTGCCGCCTGCCCTGGAGCTGCGAGGGCGGGGGGCTCTTTGGGCGGTGCCGCGGTTCCAAGCCGCGGAAAAAACCTGGTTGGGGTTCTGGGGCTGATGTGTTTCCAACCTTGCCCTGTTCTCCGCCGCCAGGATTTCCTCTAGGGTGAGTGCCATTGAGGGGGGTGATGGGGCGAAGCTGGTGCTGGCCACTGGGGCCGGGGGGACCAGGGGGCTGACCTGTGCCATAGAGCGTGGGTCACGTGGGTGGTTGGTGTTGGAGGGGCTGGTTAGGGTATGGGGACTGTAACCTGGCCTGAGTTCGACCGGAATGCCGGCCCATAGGGCATCATGGGCACCGACTTTCAAGTCGCTCACTTCTTTGTTGAATTTTGAGTTTAGTTCAGCCGACTCACGTTCTACTAGCTGGGTTGCTAGAGTGACGGCTGGTAGGAACTCATAGTAGTTGGCACTACCTGCTTTGGCTGTTTGTCTCTCGTAGTGTGACTGCATGGCAGTGTAGTAAGCATCGACATTGACTCTCAAAGCTTCCGCTTTGTTGTCCAGGATGCCTGCCATGGTGTTAAGGGTTGAGACAGCTTGGCCTTTTCTCATCGTGACCAGAGTGAGAGCAGCTTCTGTGGTTGTGATGAGGCCACTGGGTGGGAGGACTCCAGTGGTCCAGCTAGGGAAGCGGGAGGTAGCTGCCAGATGGCGAAAGAAATCTGCACGAATGCGGGATTGAGCGCACTTTTGGTAGGTGTTGCGGTATAGTCTCCAGCTTTCTGCAGCCTCGGGAAGGATTCTGGCGAAATAGGCTTGTTTAGCACCAGAGTTCTCGAGGTTGATAGGGGTCAGGTGGGGGGCTGCTACCTGATGTGGGGCCACTGGGCTGGCATTTGGAGTTACCAGGGGGGTGGTGGCATTGGTGGACTGGGGCGATTGTAGTAATCTCCTGATTGTCTCCTGTAAGTAGGCGGACTGTGTTTCAGCAGACATCTGTGCGAAGCCGGGTGCCGGGGAGTTTGATGTGGCCGGCACCGGTGCCGGAGCAGTCGGCATGCTGACTAGATTCAGGCCTCCATTCATTTGGCTGTATTTCTGGGTTATATCTGAAACAAAAAGTGGACAATTCAGAACAATACAAACACCCATTGACCTGTGCACGTCTATGGTGGTTGGTGGTTGAACAATGCAGTGGGGACGTCGGTGTATGTTTGCGCGGGTCTTGCAGCTAATGGGCCCGTCAATGGTGGACGCCCGGATTACGCGCGCCGCTTTACGTTAGCCGGTTAGGGCCGTCAGCCCGCCGCGGTGTCACGCCAAATAGGTAGGGGGTGACAAACAATGTGCGACCATGAACGCGAGTCTGGCGTCAGCTGTGGGCTAGGAGCTAATTTGGGTTCAACTTTTATTTTTCAGTTTTTCAACGTTTTTGTGTTCACAATGTCCATGTAAATATTTGTGTAAGTTCTAAAGTCATTCTGATACATATAAATCCATAAAAGTAGAGCAAATTATGGCCGGAATAGGTCAGGGGACCCGACTCTATTAGAAAAAGGGGTCCCCTTGCCTGGTTTTCTCTATATTTTATGTATTTACAAGTATCAGAATCATTAAAAAAGCTACACACATATTTATATGAACATTATGAACACAAACATTTTGAAAAACTGAAAAATTAAAATCTACCCCAAATTAGGTCCTAACCCATGTTTAAAGCGGCATAATCACCGAGCGTGTCCCACTCACAATTCTAGTACTGTTCTAGTCCAGTATGTGGTAGCTGCGCGAGTGGTGATATTTCTCCTTTGAATTAAAAAGACAAGATTTCTAGTTACTGGTGATCACTCATGGCACTAGTGAAACCAGAAGTCATTCCTTATTATATTTGTATGACTACATGCATCGGTCTATGGATCTGAAATGTCTTGAGTGAGTGTATAGGAAACATGAAGAAAATTGAACTGAAAAGAGAAGACGCTGATATTTTATGATCCCTGGAGATATAGCCAATGCTCATGGCACAAAAAAGAAGAAACTACAGGGCACAGTCAATAATCATAAGGGTACCGACTTATAAAAGTCACGATATGTAAATAGAGACAATGAACAGGCCAACATTTAATGTCATCAAACATTTTCTATCAGGTGTATAACCATGTCGGACTGGGCCGTGTCCGAACATTACATGCCGCCCCAGCTCAATCCTGCAAAATCAATCGGCGCTGATCCAGAGATGTGATAACGCCCCACGCGCTGACCGGCCGACTCAGGACTACCTGACCAGTGTACTAATAGTCTGGTGGTCAGTGGGTCAGGGCTGACCACTGTGTTAGCATTAAGTCATAGGTGTGTATAGGCATTCACCTGTGAGTGGTAGGAGCATGTACTATTGATCCCTGCTGGTGTTAGACTCTATACCCTGGAGGTGTGTATACCAGTGAGGGTACTATCTGTAGTATAAGGAGACAGTGACATGGATTAATGACACCATGGAGTAATGTGCATCATATCAGTGTACATGTGTGTTAACCAGGTAAGTATCCCCAGCACATGTGTGCATGGTGTGTAGTGTATGTGTTAATGTGTGTATGTGTGTGTGTGTGTGTGTGTGTGTGTGTGTGTGTGTGTGTGTCAGTAGCATGTAGGACCGATCACTCTTACACCACATTAAAGGTGCAATCTCACCACTCGCACTTAACCACATAGTAGTAGCCTAGAATATTACTAGGATCGTGAGTGGGATACGCTCGGTGATTGTGTCCCTTTAATGGTTATAGTGTGAACATACACTGGTTATTAACCTGATGGTCGCCTTCATAGCACTTACCAGTACATGCATGGGAACGTTCACAAATGACGTCGACTATTTTGGGACCTTTTTCAACAACCCTACCCCCCCCCCCCACACACACACACGTCTTGGCACTATTTTTTCGGAAGATTATCGTATGCAAATATATGGCCCGGTTCACCTTTCTTCACTAAACCTAAGAATGCCCCCCCCCCCACACACATACACCCTAGCCGGTGATGTTATTCGTGAACATTCCCTAATGTTATGATAGGAGCCAAAGCTGTTCTTTCAGTCACTATTTCAGGTCATCCCACTCTCTAAATTCCTGGTGGACTTAATCATGACGTCATCATTGGCTGAGTATGGTCCACTCTCGGATCTACTAGCAGTCCCGTTATTCATTAGGAATTATCGATCGGCATTTGGTTGTTCAATCCTTTGTTAATTAAAGTAATATCATTATGCCCAAATTAGTAGTGATTGATGCTTTAGATGGAGGCATCTCAAGCTGACATGCAAAATGTACTAGTAAGACTCATCTGCACCTAATATTCCATTTTGGGTGATTATGTTTTGAACAAACGTTGAAAGTAAAACTAAAATGATCAAACCCAACTTTTGTTGGTGCTTATTCAACTCGGTCTAAACCAGGGGTTCCCTTCCCCTAATCTACACCCACTTTTACATGTCTGTAGCAGTCTAATGATAGTCCTCATTTGATGCAAACCCATGCAAGGCACACCTGAGATTTCAGGTATGACTTCCGTATGCCCCACCATGGGGAACACTCACTTCACACCTTCAGTGTAAACCAGGTGTATATTGTATTTCTAATTGAGCCCTATTCCGTGAGTCCTCAGGCCTGGGACTGTGTGTAGGTTGGAGTGGGTAGGGGAGTGGAGGGTAGCATTGGAAGTGGAGTATTTGCCAGGAGCTATACAGTGTTTGTCAGGCCTGCTCCTTAAAGAAACCGACTTTGCCCGTTAGATGCCATAAGGGTTTAGCTTTGTGAAATGTACTTGTATGGGAATTAGAGTCACATATAATATATGTTGTGTGCATTTAGGCGTGTTGACGTTTTTTTTCTGCAGTGAGTATTGTTATTACAAGTCAGAACCGAACACAAGTGTTCGGTTCTGGCTTGATCTCTCCATATAATCTTTAGATTATGATGATCAACTGAAATTCAAGGCATCCACGGTAGTGGGGGATGACAAATAAGTTAGGGCAGTTGGTCAGATATTGTGCCAGTTGTTAGGCATAGAATGTTTGGAATTGCTGTTGTAACAGAATGGTCCTAGCTACATTACAATAATTCCAATAGAATCCCCAGGGCTTGTATACTGGGGGTAGGTAGGTCAAATACCCTCTATTCCCACCTATTATGCCAGTTGCTAGGCATTGAATGTTTGGAATTGCTGTTGCTAGGTAACAGAGTGGTCCTAGCAACATGACGATAGTTCCATTAGAATGCCCAGGGCTTGTATACTAGGGGTAGGTATGGTCAAATACCTTCTATTCCCACTTATTGTGCCGGTTGCTAGGCATGGAATGTTTGGAATTGCTGTTGCTAGGTAACAGAGTGGTCATAGCAACATGACAATAGTACCATTAGAATCCCCAGGGCTTGTTTACTGGGGGTAGGTATGGTCAAATGCCTTCTATTCCCACTTATTGTGCCGGTTTCTAGGCATGGAATGTTTGGAATTGCTGTTGCTAGGTAACAGAGTGGTCCTAGCAACATGACGATAGTTCCAATAGAATCCCCAAGGCTTGTATACTGGGGGCAGGTATGGTCAAATACCTTCCATTCCCACTTATTGTGCCAGTTTCTAGGCATGGAATGTTTGGAATTGCTGTTGCTAGGTAACAGAGAGGTCATAGCAACATGACAATAGTTCCATTAGAATCCCCAGGGCTTGGTTACTGGTGGTAGGTATGGTCAAATGCCTTCTATTCCCACTTATTGTGCCGGTTTCTAGGCATGGAATGTTTGGAATTGCTGTTGCTAGGTAACAGAGTGGCCCTAGCAATGTGACAATAGTTCCAATAGATTCCCCAGGGCCCGTATACTGGGGGTAAGTATGGTCAAAAACTTTCTGTTCCCAATGATTGTGCCCCATTAAGGCAATTGTACTTTTGGGTGATTGACAGGCTTGACCTCAGGTCATCCGCTGACCTGGGGTCACACCTGTCAATCATCTTAGGATTTTGATGAAATTTTCATCACAGCAATGATTGTAATAGGTGCCCGACACTGGTATTTGAGGATTCAGCATAAATGTAAAGTAACATATAGGTAGAAATAAATATTTTCTAGCTCTGTACGAAAGGGCCAATGCCATTTGAAGAACAGGAGTTGCATAAAATCACTAAAACCTTTTTTGCATGATATCTATAAACACTTGTTTTAATTAAATGTCTTTCTAGACAACGTGTTGAATTTCCAGCACTGTATACATCATCCGAATATGAAAATACTAATCCATAGTAAAAACTTATAACAGTCTTAATCATAAACGTTTTACTGGACCCTTTTCGTGTGTTATTACTTAGTATAGTCACCTGGCCGCCATTCCATATTATGCCATCACTTGCCAGGGGCAGTGCTACGTTTATCAATTGGATCAACTGATACAGTGCACCAATAGACGGATCAGCATGGTACAACATGTATATGGGATACTTCTACATGGGTAGCTTAGCCACTGATTAGATGACCCAATCTGTCTTATCACTATAGACAACCCAATATGTTTGCTTTGATAATGATAATCACCCAGGGATAATCATGAGCAAGACTTGTTTACATATCATATTATGTCCTATCATTATCTTTTTGGGTTGAGTTGAGTATCCTGAAGATGTGGACATAACTCACTTAAAAGCTACTTGAATTACTTAAATCTTCAGCACTCAACATAGTTGAACAAGCAAGTCTTTTTCTAGTGGATTTAGCGATAAAGCTACCAGTTGTCTTTCTTTATTTAACCCACGCTCTAGTGACTACAGTTACCATTAGTTTATAAAACACATAGCAGTTCGATGGTTGATACAGTAAGACGTGTTATGATACAGTTACACCTATAGTTAGACGGTTCATTGTAGATACTATAGGGTAGATTCACCTAGGGTCGGGCACGTACCCTGAGATGGACACTTGGTGTTGTGGTTATTCAAGCATTTTGAGCCCTTTATTTATGAATAGTAGTGAAGTTTAACTGTTGTTCTTTCCAAAAAAAAGCAGTAGAAGTGTACATAGATAACCTCAAATGTCACTGTCCGTCTCAGGGTATGTGTCCGACTCATGATACATCTACCCTACAGCTCGCAGTGCTGATACTGCTAGCAGTTGCACACCAGACTGCATTCATGCTGATCATGTCGATCAAATGACATTAAAGTATTAAAACACAATGATGTCCTTGAAAGCCAAATGTTTTAACACCGATTCCTTGGTATTTCAGAATACTTGGAGTATTGCGCATGGAGGATTACGCCGGCTGTGTGTGCTGGGGGTATGGGGAGTTTGGGCAGCATGGGCAGGGGAAGGACACAGGTGACCTGAGCTTCTCTAGCAGTGAGCTGCTCCCCTCCCGGCCCCACCAGCTCATCACCTCCCCCACCCCCGGCCTCCAGCACAGGGTCAAACTGGTGGACTGTGGGGCCAGTCACACCGTCATCGTCACAGGTACGTCAAGCCACTTAGGCAAAAAGAAAATAGGTTTGTTTTAGGTCACCCGACCGACCCGACCGAAAACTTTTTTATGCAATTTTGAAGAAATTTCCGTATTTTTATCCTTTATTGGTAAATTTTAGGGTCTTTGGAGAGGCTGGCTAGTATTTTCATGTAAAAAAAAAGACCCGACCCGACATTTTCTGCCCATGTTACCTGAAACAAAGCTTTTATTAAAATTTTATTTTTACCCGAGACTAAGATATGAAGAGTTTGGATGCAACGCGAGATATAAGCGCCATTTTAAAAATAGGGACAAACATCTGACAAAGATGAAGATTAGGGAGAGTGAAATATAATTCTCAAATTTTTTTCAATATTAACTAATTTTCGTATTATTAGCACCTACTCAGAATGCACTCTGTCACCAAAGTATATGATAATGGACCGCAGGGTGTCTTTACAAAAAAGCACTATAATGCTTCAATTCTGGGATAGAGATATGTCGTTTTCATCCAAAGTCTTTATATATATACTCATTCAGGGCCTGTTTATAAGTACACCTGTAACATACATTGTTAGGAGTAACATGTAGCTGAGCAGTAGAATATACTGTACGTTTACAGTATATACTACAGTAATAGTGTCCATAGGAATCTGCTATTGGTTTCCAATATAAAAGGGCGTATTTTCGGGTTCACTATTTGCAGTGTAGAGTTGTGTTTCAGGTAAACTACATATATTTACCCTTTATGGACAGCGTGTGGCGACTTACTCACTGGTGCTGCATTCATGCAGCAGTATAAGGGTATAATGCATTAATGCACTATGCAGTCTCTACAGGATGAAAGAAGTTAAACCAATTTAACCCACGGGTGACACCTAAGACAAAGGCTTCACACGTTGGGTATATCGCATACCCGAAAGTTAAGTCAGATAGACTACACCTGTACCTTGGTATGCCTTATACCCACTGCCCACTGGTCATTGACTCGGTGTATAACACCTCGTCTTGACCTTGTGGGGCAGTGGGTATGAGGCATACCAAGGTACAGGTGTCGTCTATCTAATACATAATCTTAGGTTTTATTTCAAATAACGTGGTGATAATCTAGGATATGCACATTTAGTTTGGATTAAACTACTTAGGTTGAGATATCACACAAAACCAAGACACAATCATGTACAGTGTAGTTGACTTTTTATCAGCTGAGAAATACAAGGAGTTGGAAGGTTGATTAGTGAGCATGTAGAATGAATCGACGTTTCAACCAAATTAATTGGTCTTCTTCAGGATCAAACTAGTTTTACTATTTAATGGGAAGTCCGTGAAAATCTTGACTTGTGTGAATGGATCCTCAGTTTAGGATAAAACAGACATAACAATCCTTGAATTGAAATACATATGAATTATGCACAGAGACTAGTCAGTATCATTCTTGAATTCAGACTACTTCTCATAAACTATAGGCCTTCCTTTGTCCGGAGAGCGGTGCTTTTCTAGGGGGGCATAATTTATGTGATTCGCTAGAGAGAACTGGAATTCTATGTCCCACGTGGAGTAATCGCCCCATACATAAACGTACCAGTATGCAAACTTGTCTAGCCATTTTTAAACACAGCGGAGGGGTACGACAAAGGACTCCACACCTTGGTCATCTACTACAAGTGCTATGCCTTATCTCGGTATGATACATGAATGCACCCTTGGCGAGTCTTCTCGCAAGGAGTCTATTCAAGCATTATGCCGACTATGTGTCAACCCTGTAAGGTCAGAATGATGCTTGAATGTAGCACTTTGAGGCACTATGCGGGCCTTAAGGGGCTAATATGTTCCGGCCTAGACACTGACAAAGTGTTTAAATACAGCTGGAATTATATGCCTATTGTACCACGTAAATTGTTCTGTCAGACATAATCGTATCAGTATGTACTTGTGGCCTAATGGGCCTAATCAAGGAGATCGTGCTTTATAGTTAAGCTCCTGTACTGCTCGATCAGGCACATTGCTCCCCATGATGGCCTTACAATATATGGTAAGCCCAATATAGGCTTAGTGAACCTAGGTGTGAAATTCCTTTGTCGTATAATGCATGCTTTCACTGAACAATATTTAGTCATTCAACACATGTTTATGTAGTAGATAATACACAAGGACCTGAGAATATGTAAGATTAACCTTCAGTTATGTAAAAATAACTAAGGTGTGAAATGCTTTGTCTTAGCCCTCCACCGTGGGTTAAATAATGTGTAGGGATGAAGAGTTCAGTAGTTCAAAGGGCAATGCTATGTGGAAGTGCTGTCCTTCAAATCGTTTTGGCACAATCCTGAGGAATATGGCATAAACGAGAATCTTGTCTGTCTACTGGGGCCTATTACGGTTCACTTAAACATGGACATAAATAGTATCCTATTCAAAGCTGTGAACAAACATTAATAATGTGAGAAAATATTTGACTTTGTCAGTAAATTCTATAGACACTTTGTACAAGGACATAAAAAGCTGGATAAGTATCCACAAATCATTAATTGCTTCCGATTATATCAGTAGAATCCAAGCTACAGACACTGCAGATATTGCTTTAGTACATGTATTCTGGGGATAAAAATGATCCATATAGGAAATAAGTTTTTATTTGGCCAGCAATTTATATATTGTAAAAACGTGCCAGAATCTGCATGGCCGTTCTGCCACCTGGGCCCATGATTTAATGTCTCATGTTGGTCTATGGTCACTGAACCAGCACATTTTAATTCAGTAATATTAATGCATCGTTTCAGTTCTTGCATTAAGACAAGCAAATACATGTACTGTTTAGACTCAAATATGAGTGTGTAGTGGGTGGAGTTAGGGTTGCCCAGCTAACAAAAAAACGTTATTTTACGTCAAAATAACGTTCTAAAACTGTATATAACGTTATGCTATAGTGAGAAGCCTTGGAGAAACGTTATATAACGTTAAATAACGTTACAAAATGTTGTATAACGTTTTTTGTTTACTGGGTGGAACAGCTTATCACAGACAGCGGATAAGACAAAAGAAACCACAGAGTCAAAAATAATTTCCTTATTTAAAAACACAACAAACACTCTTACCTGGCGGAAAATGAAATGTGTCAAGACAACCTTTCTGATTTTTTTCTCTCTTAATAATAGTGGTTTGTCCGCCACGCAAGATAATTGTGTTTTTCTATTGAAATAAGGAACTTCTCTTTAGCTGCACTGTAAAAACAACGGTCACTGTTGTTTCAGGTTCACTGTAATTATAACGGTGAAAGTCCGGCACCCAGTGGTGCCAGTGAATCACTGCCATTTTAATACAGTGCCGAAACAATAATTATAATGGTATTTTGCGTAATTCAACTCATTTATCCCAGTGTTTTTCAGCTCATTTATCCTCCTATACCTAACTGTCTGTTCAATATGGTTGCATGCCCAATTTGGTACAATGTCCAATCAGCAATATCATCTTAGTGTCAAGACTTCAGGCCTAATCATTAGGATTTGTCTATGAGAGCTTATAGAATGCTTCATGACACTTTGTAATGCCAGTCCATGAATAGATGCCATCTAGAATGACTACAGATAAAACCTTACAACTGTGTCTATGTATATATTTCTTATCACCACAAAAAATGGTGTTCATAGCATACATGAAAATCTTCTTATGAACCAAAGTGCCACCTGGTGTGATAAAACTGAACATAGACTTTACACTGCCTCACCGTAATCACATTTACAATGATCCACCGTAAAATTTTACATTGATTCTCTTTATATTCAACAGAATAGTTTTACAGTGTGTGTATCAAAGGGATGTCTAATTTTGTGCAGAAGGCATGTGTTCTTCTATACATATACGTTCTTTCATACATTTTTTGTACGAAGGACCAGAGACCAGCACTGACTATACTATACTTGGCCATGAATTATGTCCCTTAAGGGAGGATCCAATAAGTACGTCACACCTGAGGGGGTGGGGGGTCTTGGTCCCCAATGATAGAGGTATGGGCAAAAGCGTGACAAAGAGGTGGGGGGGGGGGGGGGTCTTGGTAATGGCCACAATTTGCGTGATACTTTATAAATGACCCCTAACTAAAGCAAGTGAATCAGTAAATGTGTATGTGACAGTAGATTCACGCATTATCATTGGAGGTAGAGCTAAATGAATTCACTTCTAGTATGTCAGACAAACATTCTCAAACTATCCACCTTGAAAAATCAAGCTTTAGGCCTATAGCAGTAACAAGAAGGAATACACCGTGAAGCTAATTATACACATTATAATTGGGTGAATGTTGTTTTCCCAACTCCACTCTAGATGGCACCATGGGTATTTGCGAAGCTCGCAGCTGTTTCCTAGGTTACCCTTCAGATGGCAGCACTAGCGCATCGACTACCGTTACCCAGTCTCAGACCCGACTCTATCAAATAGAGCGACGGAGGTTCGAGGCTGCCGTTACCCAGGGTGTGGTTGCTACCTAGCCTAGATTGATGGGGCCCGCGATAGACTGAATCACTGTCCTCACTTCCTCCACACACAGTGCATTTTGTTATGGCATTATGTTCCCCACTGCGAATAAGTCTATACTTCATACACGTGTTCATGAGTGTGTACCAGTATGCAACAGAGCCATGGTATGATTACTTTTGAGATCTTTAGCTTACAAGTGCTTTCTCTGTATGTAGTATCACGAGTCCGTATGTATTGAACTGAACTGATCGTGGAGTAAAAATAAAGAAGGCGAGACAGAGACAGACACACAGAGACATAGATAGATAGAGAGAGAGAGAGAGAGAGAGAGAGAGAGAGAGAGAGAGAGAGAGAGAGAGAGAGAGAGAAAGGGAGAGACAGAGACAGAGACAGACGGACAGAGACACATCGAGAAAGGAATGGAGGGACATGAAGAGGGGCACCAGAGAGAGACATAGAGAGACAGACGGAGACAGGGACAGGGACAGGGACAGAGACAGAGACAACAGAGACAGAGGCAGACAGACAGACAGACAGACAGACTGGGAGGGATGGAGGAGGTGTAGGAAGGATTTATAATAAAGTGTATTTTATAGAGGGTGATTGAAGACAGACGGGCTGACAGATTAACAGCCGTTCAAACAACTACAGTATTCCATCATTCCTAGTTTCCCTATTTTCCATTGACCCATCCAAATTCACGATTGTCTAGAACAATGATATCACTTTCAGTCTCACAGTCCCACTGTCCTCCTAAAAGTTCAGTTTAGGTCTCAGAGAAGGAAATGCTTCTACTATATACTTTAATATAGCGGAAAACCCCATAACTGCAACCAGGACATTTACAATTTCTGAAAATCACCATTGACCTGAAAGATACATCCTTTCTTCAAAACATTTCCCACAAAAATTAGCTACTGACCACGGAAAATCAGAACACTGGTCTGTATCGTAAAACCACCTGAATTTCGCCTGAATTTGCACTGAATAAATTGCATTTTCGCAGATTCCCAATCTAGCCTTTGAAAATAATGGAAACTCACTGAGAATCCCTTTCCCATTATTTGAGTGAAATTGGCAGACATTCAGCAGCATGTGTGCAGGTTTTCATAATATTAGCATCATTTCCAAATTATTTATGGACCATTCAGTGGTCCTGCAGTATTCACTTCTGACCAGAATCGTATATGACTCTCAGTTTTCTGCGGGATTACCCTCTATGAGACCTACTATTAGTGGGATGTGGCTTTCTATTACCTATAATTGTGATTTCTATGACCCAATACATGTTTACAGATAGGCCCCAAAGTTTTATGTCCCTTGGCCTCCCCTATACCAAGATAACCTGATGTTTCCGGGACAAACCAAGGCCCAAAATCACCCTGATTTCCCACCTAGGGCCGAGAGGGCCCCAGGCTCCATGTTTTAGCCATTTTCATAGCAAGAAGTACCTCTAGGACCATCAAATCCAACATGGATCTTTGCATGGAATATCTCTATGTGATACATGTACCAATACTATAGATTTCTGTTCATAAGGTCAAAAAATTATGGAAAAATATGGAAAAATACCTGAAAATTACCATAAAAATATACATTATTCGCACATCATGCCAGGATTGATTCTTCAGAGTATATTGATAGGCCATTGACTCATGTTTTTCTACATTTCTTCATGATTTTTAGAAAGTACACTTTAAAAAAATACGGTGCTGGGGGCCCTTGTAGTAGCAAATATGCCATTTGCGGTGCCATCCTCTAACTAAATGCTCGCTGATCATCCTTCAAAGAGTATCAATGCTTGCTCCCTGTATGCCCTTGACTGGTTACAAACTGTAGCTACTACACAATTTTGATATACCTGTGCTATTGGGACTAAGGTAAAAAATAAATAAGACATATCAAATTACTCTGAATTACCCCCAGTGGCCATAAACTGAAACCAACTTGCGGCTCGGCCTCGGGGACCCTCCGACAGCAGTATTAATGTGAATTTCCTTCCTTTTTTTCACATTTCAAGGACCTGGTCATAACTTTTCTATGAAATTTGGCAGAAGTAATTATTCTGTACATAACCAGTGCAAAAGAAATCAATTTGAGGGGCTTTTAATTTTTCCATGGTAATAGCCCTTTTGCTTTAGGTCTCAGAGAAGGAAATGCTTCTACTATATACTTTAATATAGCGGAAAACCCCATAACTGCAACCAGGACATTTACAATTTCTGAAAATCACCATTGACCTGAAAGATACATCCTTTCTTCAAAACATTTCCCACAAAAATTAGCTACTGACCACGGAAAATCAGAACACTGGTCTGTATCGTAAAACCACCTGAATTTCGCCTGAATTTGCACTGAATAAATTGCATTTTCGCAGATTCCCAATCTAGCCTTTGAAAATAATGGAAACTCACTGAGAATCCCTTTCCCATTATTTGAGTGAAATTGGCAGACATTCAGCAGCATGTGTGCAGGTTTTCATAATATTAGCATCATTTCCAAATTATTTATGGACCATTCAGTGGTCCTGCAGTATTCACTTCTGACCAGAATTGTATATGACTCTCAGTTTTCTGCGGGATTACCCTCTATGAGACCTTTACCTTCTAAATTTGAGTCAAGTAGAAATTGTTTCATGAAGTGCCTGTGAGGTGGCAGCACTGAATACGCCAGGAGTCGTACTGTGGGTTGTCGGAGGACTCAGAGGAAGGCAAGATACCTATCTTTATCATGGCCTGGCAAGTTTGATTGATTATACAGTAGTGATAACTATGTATTTGTATTCACCCTATTCACTGTCCGATCGAAAATGCACTAAATTAAAGCCAAAACATGATACATCCACTACCATATTCGTCCCAAATATTCTTTTTCTACCAGACCACCCCCCCCCTACTCATAGCCAAGAATGTCTTGATAATACACCATCCATACACTCGTCTGATAAAAAAGAGTTGTATTTGGTTCTTATATGGTACAGTGTACACACTGTGCACATGACTGCCGAAATGTATTAAGTGTGGAGCACTCACCCTGTGTCTCATAATAGAACTAGTAACAAAGTGACATGTATAAGTATGGTCTAATACATTACAGACTTGCAGAGAGTTCTTAATATACACTCTCTGATTACACCTGTAATTTACATGTATTACTTATGTATAACTTAATATGAACACCTGCATAGCATTAATACCAATCTGCACATTATAGACCCTACTGACAATTGACTTGCTATTGTGGGATATTTGGTCTCGGATCAGGCGGGCCTGAAATAAAACATGAGTTATATGCATATTTTCTAGATTCTGAAATAAAGTATATAGGGGGGAAGTATACTGGGTCTGGTACATTGGATTATATTGGGGGGGGGGACGATGGAAGGAGGGGGGGGGGTCACCCCTCCCACCCCATGCATCGAAACATATTATGGAGGATGACAAATGTACACGTCTGCCTCCAGTGTATGCCGGTATCTCTACTACTGGAGCTCAGCGCTGACCAGTGAACCCCTACCTAGGTTATCATTCTAAGGGCCATATAGTGCTTTAATGTGCTATGCTCCCCTAATGTTATAATGCATACATGCAGCTCTGGCGGGTAACTAACCTGGGTTGCATCCATGCACAATTCCGACCCTTCAGGAGTGTATCAAATTTAGGGTTGGCCTGATGCATGAATGCAGCCCTGGCAAGTTACCCACTCACCAGGGCTTCATTCAGGTATCATGACGACAAAGGGCATTACACACAGTAAAGCCCTATGCTGCCCTTAGAGGGTTACCACCCAATGCTGGACACACCACTAGGCGTCCTCTGCCACTGTGGCTAATGACCTCCCCAACAGGTGTGGCCGGTCCGCGGGACGCCCCACCTCTGACCTTGGGGCTGACCTTGCCCTGACCTTGGGGCTGACCTTGAGGTCGGAGGTCGGCGAAAGAGGTCGCGTCTACTACCGCCTGCACTTGGCGTCTTTTACCCAGAATGCCATCGTCTTTCCTGCCCCCGGGGGAGGTGGGTAATATGTATACACAAGTAAATAATTAGCCTAGAGAGTTTGGTGCACACCTAGGTTTACTCTGAAAGCTATTGATGTGTTTCTTCTTTCTTACAAGCATTCTGAAAGCAACATTCAAAGGTTCTAACTTCTATGTATAGGAACGCTGTTGGCTATGAAGACCCAGAATTTCTTTTTCATTTTACAATCCCCATCTCATAGGTATGATATTGACTGCATAGAATGGTGAGCACTTATAGAGTTGTGTGTATTTTAAACTGCCACACCACAACTTTAGATCAAAGAAAGAGTATGAACCTATTGCTGCATTACTCGCATATGTGATTAACTTTGCTCATAAATGTAATAAGACTCACATATCTGAAGTATATCTTCAACAGATAGAAATTATTCATGAAATGTTACCCCAGGTCTTTTTAAAATACTGCTATAGCTTTACAACACGGAGTATTCACTAAATGGCTTATTGAAACAGGTTTGGTGTTTTTATACAAGCCCTGTCCTTTATACCTCTTGCCACGGGCTCCTGATTTCAACATAAAACTTTCCTCCACACATGTATTGAATCTGAGCTACGTCGTTCACAGATGTATCATAAATACAACTACTTATCACCGATAGCTACTCTATTACCACTAGTTGTCCTAATACATACGTATGTATAAACTCCTTATCATTATCCCCCTTGTCTGTAAGACGGTGCCAATAAACCTCGTTAGGTAGGTGCATGTTGTAGCGAGAGATGACAAAACATATTCTATAATACCCAGCCATTAAACCATCAGGTCGTCTTCCCCGCGGCAGGGTACAGGAGTAAACGATCTGTTTTAATCTCTGGGGGATAACCTAAAACCTTATAGAGCTTCTCTACACCTCCTACCCACTTAGGGTAGGCTGAAATGCCCCTCTGCTGTCTTAACCCTTTAGAGATGGCATACACTATCAAATACCCTTTGTCGTCATACATGAATACATCCCTGGTGAGTATCTCGCCAATACTGCACAGATGCATCATGCTGCCCCTTGTGGGCTGATACACTCCCTATAATGGTCGTCATGATCCACCAATGTAGGCTAATACCGGCGAGTTAACCACCGGGGCAGCGTTGTTGCTTCGACAACACATGTTGCGTTATTGGTACCATGCCATCCCTAAGGGTTAAGTGTGAAGATGAAGTATACAGATGTTCAATAGCAGGATTACAGCTACCACTTACATTATAAATAATATACCTGTATTTAAGACATATACTTTCTTCAATCGGCTAGGTAACTGATCCAATTTATTGATATAAACAATCTGTCAGTCTGAAATGGTGGTGATGAAGCAGAGGGCCTTAATACGTTTCTGATAGGCTAACTCCTGTAGAAGCTGGAATGGGAGTCGAAGCTCTGAGGCAATAGACAATAATAAATACACAAACGTATATTGCATATTGTAATTTGCATGGGAGCTCTCTATGGCTTTGGGAAAAAGACCAATAATATCACGATAGGGACGGGACAAATAAAGAGGTTTAGAAATATTCAAACCACTTTAATGGTGTTATCCCCTTGGCACATTCCCGTCTTAGTCAATGTATGACTCATGCCATGTTATACATTGATTGAACTTCTAATGCTACCCCATGCTGCATACAATATATTTTATTATACACGATAGAATACCAGCATCTAGAGGTAGTTTCTGTCATTCCAAATAAAATAATTGAAAAACTTATTGAAGCGTGTTCTATCACCTGCTAAGTAAGAGTCCTAAAATTGTATCTATAAGTGATAACAGGTTGTATCTATCATTGGAAGATCATTTGTATACGGTAATTTGTCTACCTACAATAAATAATTGATACCTTTGCCATGATAACCTCCAGCACCCCCAGTACAGTGACACACCCACGTCTAACGCCCTGGAGGAGGCCGGGCAGGCTCCTCCTGCAGCTGTTGGTGCAGGACCAGCCCTACCCCGCACTGGTCTTACAGGGGGTCCACGACCTTTGACATTCGTCAATATTTTTCTCTAACCCAGACTCTACTTTAAGGGTCGTATAGTGCTTCAATGTGCGATGGCATTGGTCGACATGAATTCGTGCATGGATGCAGCCTTGGCAAGTCTACTGTATTTGCCATGTCCTGCATGCATTCATGCATCATGCAGACCCTCCAGGAGTGCATCAACCCCATAGGGTCGGCATGATGCTTGAATGCAGCGCTGGAGAGTCACTCGCCAGGGCTGTATTCTTGCATCAGGACGACAAAGTTGACATCACATTAAAGCACTATGCTGCCCTTAAAGGGCTAAGTGGAGGCGGTGGCGGCTCCTGCTCGGGTGGTCCCGGGCCGAGGCGTTGACAGCACCGCGGGCGTTACTGGTCTCTCCATGACCGCCCGCCGAGGTCCGCCTGCCAATTTGCCTCTTTGAGATTAATATTTTCAAATGTGTTGGATTTCATTATAGGTTCTGCCCTGTTTGCAAACCTAATACAAGACCAGAAATGAGAACTTGTAAGTATGTGGTGGTGCTATGGGGTGGGCAGTAGTTAATGTAGTAGAACTCATATTCTCCATAGGCACATATGATGAACTGAAAACTGAAATCTTATACAGCACATGGTCATTAGAAAACGGCTTTAGCCTCTGCAAAAAGCAGTCCCCTTTCAAAAATAACATTTATAGTTCAACTGTCAATAGTGGGGATTTCAAATTGTCAACAGTACGATTTTATTCTCTTATTGACAGGTCCTCACTTGAACTGGCAATAATGTACAATAATGGAATTTTATTCTCTTATTGACAGTTCCCTACTTGAACTATCGATAGTGGGATTTTATTTTCTTGGATAGTTCCTAATATACCTAGTACCACAGCCACACACAGCCATAGTAGACATATCATCATGTTTATGCACATATCCCACTCAATTTTCCTCTCGTTTTTTCTTCTAATTTAATATATTCCACCAAAACATATGATAGTGTATCATGATGACTGGACGTCCAGAAGTCACTGTGAGTGTTGGTGTGAGGTGGTGTGGGGTAGGGTAGGGTGAGGGGCCGTGGGGGTTATCGCTGCGTGGGTCACTGCCTGGGTCTGGGATCAAGTGGGCCTGAAATTAAACATGGGTTTAGGAGCCCTTTCCAGTCTCCCTTCCACCACCCTCACCCCTACCCCCACCCCACCCCGACCCCAAGGCCGCACCGGGCCAAAGGGCGCATGAACCCGCGGACAGCGGCCTGGATTGTCGCAGACAGAGATTGTCGCAGGGGGTTGCGACTGGTTTAGACACAGGAGGGTTGGAATCATAATCTCCTCGCCCTAGAGTTGACAGGAACTCTCCCGGTGTCATCCTCTTCCACCAGGAAATTGCAAATTTCCTGCCAAAACCAAGATGAATTTCCCAATCCCCACATTGAAGTCAGTTCTCTACCAGTTTGGTATAAAGAGGTGGGGGCTTGTCCTTGCTCATTTATTTTCCATCCAGGGCGTGTGTTTGTTTTTGTGTGGTTTGGGGATTTCTCTGGTGGATGATAGGGATAGTGGGCAATGTGTTGGTCAGTTACTATGTGGTCATGCAGTCTCTACACTACAGGACCGTCACCATGGGACCAGGCTTGAGGTCAGCACGCTGGTCAGTATAGTAGTAACCTCTGGGCTGGGGGTGGGGTGAGGGTCAAGGCCCCAGGAACCTTAGGTCTCTAGTCACCCACCTCCATGTTAGCAGCTCGACCTGGCACTGGCCATAGGTGACCAGGGGTTGACCAATGTGACCAGGGGTTGAACAGGGGGTGACCATAGGTGACCGTTGGGTGACCAGGGCACGTTGGCGCTTAACCCCATGTTGGAGGTTAGGTCAGACTGCCATGGGGTGTTTTGTGTTTGGGCAACGTCAATGAAATTGAGATAATCATGTTGTTGACATTTTAGACTGTTGACAAGCAGGGTACAGGGTGGGCTGGGACTGGTTTTGATATAGCCTATTAGAGGGGTGGGGCAGGGGCAGGGGTCGGGGTAGGTGTGTTGAGGGAGGTAGTGTTATAGACTGTACTGTATACATAGGGACAAGCAAGACTGTATTGCATGGGCAGAAACAATTTATGGCATGAAACAAATTAGTGGTTGGGGTTTAGAATTAGAGTATAGGCAGTGGAGTGGGACAGGAGGAGTTGGTTAGGTATACTGAATCTGTGTAGGAATGGGGATGCTCTTTAGATGTACATTAAATGTTGGAACAGCAGTAGAGTAGATCTACAATATGAGCAACATACATTGGTGCCTAGAAAATGCTTCCATGATTTTTTGGATGCTTACCAATTTCAAATACCCAGTACAAAACGACAGACAGAAACATCGGCATTACTGTATTTCAATTCAAACCATATTCCCCTCACTATTTAATTCAACGTTATCAGTTCATCAAGGCAACCAATATCCCCTGAAGCCGGGCCCTAAAGCTGTCCTTATTTCTCCTTCTCCATCTTCCAGCATCCACCACCAAGCATCTATATATATCTTTAATGTGGTATGTCAGCTCGGCATGATGCATGAATGCAGTGAGGTAATCACCAGGGCTGCCAACCCTCTGGGAGTGTATCAACCCTGTATAGGGGCAGCATATAGTATAAATGCATGCAGCATTGGTGAGTAACTCATCAAAGCATCAGAATGACAAGGGGCGCATAGTGCATCAAAGTGCAGTCAACCCTCACTTCCTCGAACATTTACTTCCTCGGATCCCTCACTTCCTCAGACAGGACCCTGGCAACCTCTCCTATATGTTCTATTATATTTGGACTTAATTCCTCGGATAATTTGTTTCCTCAGACATTTCTCCTTGCATTTTCAAAATTCGAGGAAGTGAGGGTCGACTGTACCAGAGTCTATGCAACCTTAAATGGATGATACTACCACTGCCTCCAGGGCATGCAGACCCTCCACCATGGGGGTATACAGGTTGCTGTACCCAGCCTGTACTTGGTGTGTACCTGACGACCGTGTGAAAGGTGACTGAGCACCCTGCATGGTACCTGCCTGCTGAGCCCCACTTCTACCCCTGGAGGTCAGAACTCTGCCCCGCCCCCTCCTCTCCCTCTCACCCTTCTCCTAGTTCTCTCCTCCCTGTTCTCTTCTTCACACTCTCACATCAAGCGTCCTTCAACCAACGCACATACACAACCCAGGATTGATACTTTACCTGTGCTAATTAGTGGTGGATATACGACCTCCTCCAGGTGCTGAAGCTTTAAGGTGGGTCTGGGACGGTTAAGGACACTCCTGGTGCTAGGTGGGCGTGGCATGTTTTGGTTAAGGTAAGGCACTTGATATCTCAGTCTGAGGCGGGATGTAACAGATCGTGTGTATGTCAATATAAGAGCTTTCCTAAATATATGAGTTGTCAGTCAAAGAACATCTTTATCATAGTTATAAGGATGTATAGTATCGTACGATACTGTGACATATATGTGGATATTGGCAAGGATTATCTACTTTGCATATATACCAATACAGATAAAACTGAAAGCTTATCCTGTCACATTTAAACTATAGGCAACAAATATACAATCTCTATTTTGTATATTGTACAGACATTTCTCTTTTTAAATATATGTTTGGCTCCATGAGCAAAGGGTGAAGTAAAATGTTCACATGCCAATCCCCCTCCTATCTTATATGGCTATATAATACGGCACTATGTAAAGCATGGGCAATGTAACATTCAGCCTAGGGGGACTTGGAGAACAAGCAACACTGACAATCCTTGCCAATAATTTATATCAGTTATATTGAGATTTTATATCTATGTATAAGAATGAGATACCATCAGCACAGTTAAGGTAAATGACATGGTTTTATTTGGGTTATATGGCATATTAACTGTACATAAAAGCACATCTGTAGAAATATCTCAACCTGAAATGAAGGTAATGACCCAGTAAGCCTTGCAACTCCTATTAACCAGATGTATATTTAAATCGGTCTCTTTGATCATATACCATATTTCTCCTTTCCAATAACATGAAGCTGGTAATGTTAAATGTTTGAATAATCACCCATTTTACTTTTACTCTACACGTATATATATGGAGTTTCATTGCTAACAGGATAGAGTATTTCCGAAGGAAGAACACTTTCTTTGCACTGAGAATTTATCTGGATTTACATGTGATAAGGTGCACCTGAGAATATATATTTAGCCATGGCCCCTTTTTTGTGGAGCAGTTCCAGCCTGCTCATAATTGTCTGCTCAACAACGGTGACATTAGCAGTGTCAATATAACTTAGACCATAACTAAAGTTATGTATAAACCCTTTAATGAAGACATATTGCTTTAATATGGTACGGTATACCCTTTGTAGACATGATACATAAATGCATCATGCCAGGCGTGATGTTGAAAAGCAGCACTGGTGTGTTACTCGTCAGAGCCGAAGCTCGTGCGTCATGCCAACAATTGGTGATAAACTGAATATGGTAGCTATAGATATTTAACAATAGTCTCTGAAGGAAATCGATGAATATATTTGTCATTATATATAGGTCTAAACGAGGGGTCCAAATGATATGGCTTGTTCTCCTTAGTAGGGTTGGGGGGTGGGGTGTTAGATGCTCCAGAGATAAATGTCTGCATGGAATCAGCTCTGGGAACGACTTGTTTTGTAGATTTCAAAAAAAAGATTTAGATTCCAAATACGGGATCCCACAAGGGACTGTTATTGGACCCTGCTGTCTTCAAAGCTCAATAATAATAGGGATTCCTGTTTCAAATGGAAAACAGAGGGCAGAAGAAGGCGCAAGAATGAAGAAGAGGACCAATTGTAGATGTCCTACCATTATTATACATATATGGTGACCATTGTATATAGATACATGTAATATAGTGACTCGTGTCATGTAATTGTGATCTGGTTATACAATGGCATATCCTTAAGTTCTGGAGGAGGTTTCTAAAGTTAGCAGTTTGCTTGCTCCTAGTCCTACCTGCTTGTCTGTATTTTACTGTTACACAGATACTACACCTGTTAATATAGATAAACAGGTGGTAACAACGTTAAATCTATGTAATTTAACCCTAAAACGTTGTTACCATTCGCTACAATCAGAAAAGGCCACACACATCTCTAAGAAGATATCCAATTAACATACCACTTGTTTATTGGGCTAACTAAAGATCCTTCAACCCCTACACCCAAGGGCTTTAAGCCCGCAGGACCAGAAGGTCTATAAAGCTAAACCCTTAGTTAGGCGCCTGAAGTAGGAAATAGAAGTACAAAGGTGAACTACACACTAATTATTTCCCCTGCTCATCTAACGGCCCCCCTGACGCCCATATACAGTTTCAATTTGGTGAGGTTCTGATAGTGTTTGACTTAGAAGTGTGTGGGGGGCCCCGGGCGGTGGGGTGGGCCATAATGAGCGTGTACTTAAGTTGTCAATACGCCGCCGGGGCTGGACAATGGGATGACCACTCTAATGCTCACTGACCACCATATGCTGCCCCTGCACCGTCACCAATCCCCACTGGTCTAATTGATTCTAACAGCCCTGTAATATTTAACCCCTTAAAGGGTCCATAGTACTTTAATGTGTCATGTCCTTGGTCCTCGTGATGCATGAATGCAGCCCTGGATAGTCTAGTTGCCATGGCTGAATCCATGCATCATGCCGACCCTTTGGGAGTGTATCAACCCTGTATGGTTGGCATGATGCTTGAATACAGCTCTGGCGAGTAGACTCACTAGGACTGCATTCATGCATCACGACAACAAATAGCATAGCACATCAAAGCACTATGCGGCCCTTAATAAGTTAACTCTGCCCCTGTCCTCCCATATCCTCATCCCGCTCATGATTCCCATCCTTGACCACTGCACAGGACTCCCCAAATTGGCACCTGCTCTCTGATTAGAAGCACCATCATAAAGTGGACGCCGCCAATGGGAATAGATACACCTACTCTTATCGGGCGTGATTTAAAGCCCGTTGTCGACATTTCTTTTTCAATTTTGCCAAGTAGGGTGATCAAATTTCGGGAATAAATCAGAGTATGGTGTAGATGAGGGAGATAGGGCAGGGCGGCTTTGAAGGGGTTGGGATAACAACAGACTAAAGGACTGCCCAATGATGAAGGGCCTATGTTCCTTTAAGGGCCGCATAGTGCTTTGGCGCGCTATGCCCTTTGTCGTCATGATGCATGGATGCAGCCTGGAATTACTCCCTATGCAGTACTGCATTTAAGTAGCACCCTGACCCTATGTTACACTCTCGGAGAATCGGCATGATGCATTCATAGGGACCTGGCGAGTAGGATTGCATTCATGCATCATACCGACAAAGGGCATAGCACATTAAGGCCCTTTGCAGCCCCTAAAGGTCTATATGTGCTCCAGACGTGACGCTACACCCTAGCTGGGCTCACCCTAATGAGAGAGGAGTCCATCCAGTCCAGTGTTATTACCCAAGTGGGGGGAGGGACAAAAACACGAGTGCCCAGTAGTCATTGTGAGCCCCAGGGTGGTCAGGTCCAAAACCCGCCCCCTGGGGGACACCTCAAGTGGGGCGTATTGAGGCGCGGCAGGGCGGCTCCGGCACGTCGCGCCGTGGGTCTATACTGACCACAATAGGGCCTACACCATCCCTACCCCCACCTGTAATGAGTGTTAAAGTGGACTCTGGCCCCCAGAGGGATGGGGACCCTTGGATGTAGGTGTGTTTTGTGGGGCATCATCTTAACGATGTATATAAGCTGTTGAATTAATTAAGTAGATTGTACACACTGTAAATAGTTAGTGTAGGTACACATTAGAATCTACTGTATATCTACAGTAGAACCTATACTCACACATAGGGACATAGTCACACTGTAAATAGTTTAGGTACAGAGTAGAATCTACTGTCGATCTACAGTAGAATCTTCTGTAGAATCGATTTACAGTAGAATCTACTGTAGATTTACAGTAGATTCTACTGTTTACCTACAATGAACTGTACACCCACAGTAGAATCTACTGTACACCCACAAAATTGGCAACCAACTTTTTACAGTGTATATACACTAGTATATAAATGTATTCTTTATGATCTGAGTTTGAATCACCAAATCTTGAGGACATCCTGTGGTTTGTGTACATTGCATCTATTGTAAATGCTCTGTGGCTTATGTTTGTCCTGAGAACGAGACTCTCTCTATACATCTACCAATTACAAGTTCATCTTCTTTGAATAACAGTGAAGCTTTATTGAACGTTCATACAATCAGTGGATTAGATATGCTAATCACATGAATACTCACATGGTATACATGTTAAATATTTGATATTTAGTTAGTCAGCTCAACTGGTGTTCAGTATGTGATCTAGGCCTAAAAAGAAGGAGTGGGATTCGATGGTCAAGCATTTAATTAAGGAGAAAATAGTGCCCTTCATCGTCATGGTGCATGAATGCAGCCTTGCATGGCGGGATGAGGTCTGTTTTCAAGCATCATGCCATCCCTAAGGACCTGATACACTCCCGAAGAGTCGGAATGATGCATGAAAACAGCCCTGGCGAGTAGACTGGCAGCCAGAAGAATGTATTGACAAGTGTGGTGGCGACTAACCAGCCTCCCCCATCACACACGTGAAGTGTAGATTAGGGGTCCCAGGAACCATGTGGCTTATAATTGAACGCTTCCCCTGGGTTCACTGCTGGTTGTGACCATGCACAATTAAACCTCACCACCCTGCTACAAAGCTACAGGGGACTAGTCCCCTCCCCAATCCATCTACTCCCCACCATTCCTATGGCATTTCCAGAACCATCTCCCCCAATAAACCATAGGGAGACACACAGATCAGAGTTCTATAATTTTACAATTCCACTCCCATGTTGAAAATAGTGAACTGCCCTGTCCCATTGTGCCCAAATCAGTTTTCAGTAAAGTGGCCACAGTGAATGATTTTAAAAGGTTGAAAAGAGAAGGTGATGGCTGGGTGGGGTCTACAACTGGCGGCTGAGGTGAGCGTCCATGCATGTTGGAATCTGGGGGCTGTTGGGCCTGGTTTAGCACTTTAAGGACCGCATAGTGCTTTAATGCAGTATGCCATTTGTTGGCATACTGCATGAATACAACCCTGGCGAGTAACTCGGCTGTGTTGCATTTAAACGTCATGTCGCGCTTTTGGGAGTGTATCAACTGGTCGCCATGATGCTTGAATGCAGCATTGACGTGTAACTCACCAGTGCTGCATTCAAACATCATGACGACCAAGGGCATCACATACTAATGCATTATGCAGCCCTGAAAGGGTTAGGGTTGGGAGGGATGCTGAGGGGAGGGCAGGGGGCTGGGTGTGAGGGGGCTGAGGCCTGATGTGCACTGACTGCTTCCCCTGAAATGATGCTACTTTAATGACGGCCATGGCGCAATTGCTACCCCCTGATGGTGCCTTGGCACTTACCGCTGTCCGGCCTGGGAGCCATCGGCGCGCCCCATCACAGATCACTGGGGAAACATAGCTAGCGCATGCGCACAATTGAGCACGTTACCAAGGAGCGTCCGCTTCCGGTGGTGGCGAGAACTGGAGCAGAAAATGGCGGCACAGGTTGGATGCCATAATCGCAAGCATCCTTTTCGGAGGCGACCAAAAGGCTAAAATTAGACTTTGGCATTGGATCCAGATGCTCGGACGGAGAATGTCAGAATGTCAGAGTAGAGGTTCTGCTCTGGAGAATCTTTGCTCATTTCCTGACTGCCTGTGCCCCAATCTACCTCCCCTCCCCATTCCTTTCTCTCTCATTGCTGGCCACCCGATGCCATCCAAATACCATCCTGATGCCATCCTGATAAATGTACCATGCTCATGCCATCTTGATACCATTCTGATGTCATTCTGATGCCATTCTGATACCATTCTGATGCTCCTGATGCCATTCTGATACCATTCTGATGCTCCTGATACCATCCTAATATCCCCCTGATGTCACCCTGATGTCTTTCCTTATGTCTTTCCTGATACTCCCCTGATGCCATCCTGATACTCCCCTGATGTCCCCCTGATGTCAGCTTGATATTCATCTGATATCTATCTGACGTCCCCCTGATGTCCATCTTTCCCATTTTTCTCTACTTTCTATCAATTTTTCTGAAAGAGAGAGTTAAAGCATTTTGCAGCTACTCATCGACATATAGGGTACAGAGAAAAAGTGAGCAATACTAGCCTCCTCATATAGGGTGATTATCCTTTTAGATTCTAGCATTCACAATTTGCATATGAGTCTAGCGATGCTGGACTCTCTTCCCATAATCTGCAAATGCTGAACCCCTAGATCATTGAAAGAGAGACTCTATTCTGTACAGAAAGCTCGGCATTGCCCGCCTCTATTTAAACTGCCCAGCCATGGAAACATACTTGTTTTGGATACAATGGCTCCCCTTTTTCTCTGTGTAGATTCATATCACCTGATATTGAGGGTACATTTTGTAATATAACACGTCCTACGTTTGTCCTGTATAACACGTCCTACATTTGTCCTGTGGTACATAAGGTATGGTACAGTTAAAGCTGGCCTCCTGTTGCAGTAGGTGAATTAGCTGGTTTAGCAGCTGGTGATACTTGTTAAGTCCCCTTACTTTAGATTTACAGACATCTGTGTACATTCCGCGCTATAAGAACTCAACAGTTGTTCAAAGTGTGCTCTAGACCATTCTGCAACCCTAATGTCTTCCCCAAATTTACTTCCTTACCATGAGACAAGTGCTTCTACAAGGCTATTGGACACGAGTTTACATTTGTCCATCTCCTTCTGTTAACACTTTGTCACAGGAATTTCCCCTACCGGTATTGCTTATGGAACAGCAACCCATCTGGATAGAAGTTTCTGTCATGGAGAAATCAGTTGTCACCCTGAATTGAAATAGTACGCAATATTGCCTTTTTTAATACTTAATTTTTTTTTTGATATTAAAAAATGTTCTAAGCATCATAAAACAATCTGAATGTATGAATGTAGAGGCTACCACACAAAGCTGTGCTTCTACTGGGCATCTTCGGGTTATGCTAATTCTGGACGTATAAGTAGGGGCTTAGAAACAAACCCTTTCTAGAATTTCCCTGCTTTTTGGTAAATACCAATGTGTTTTCCCCTCTCAAGTGGTGTATTGATCAAGCTGGTGTTACCGTGTTGACATTTATTACCATACTATCTGTTTGGGGTCGTGTTAAGGGACAACCATTCACCCCCTTATCCCCCACAGGCCCCACTGATCATTTGCTATTGACAAAGCCAATGTTGACACATCATCTCCAGCCCCCAAACACAGTCAGTACATAGATATGAGGACCGAGCTGACCCTCACACACAGGATCTCAGACCATGGTCGGCCGGGTCGTGAACTCTACAACTCTTAAGTTAACCCTTTAAGTGCTGCATAATGCTTTAATGCATCATGTCCTATATTGGCATGCCACATGAATGCAGCTCTGATGAGTCTACTCGCGATGGGTGTAGTCAGGCATCATGCCAACCCTTAGGGAATGTATCAACTCTGTGGGGTCGGCATAATGCTTGAATGCAGCACTGGTGAGTTACTCGCCAGGGCTGGATTCATGCATCATTACCATACCATACATGCTGGTTTAATGCACTATAACATCATTAAAGGGTTAAACTGCGTCAACGGGTGGGACATGGGGAACTGGTCATCCCAAGAGGTCCCTGCTCTCAAATTTCCATCACCCACCTGAATACTGCTTTAATGCCTTTTACCCTCCCTCCCGCCCCCTGCTCCCCTCCCTCCTATCTACAGTAATTACCCCCAGCCGTGCAGAAGGAGTGGTTCCATAAAATAACATGTTTTGTTGGGCGATAATTAGAGTTAGCTCTGAATACAGAAGGGGGAGGGGGAGGGTTAGGGGGTGTCCAGGGGATGGGGGGAGATGGTATATTCCTCGTCCCTGTCCATCCCCCAGCCACCACATTCCCACGAATCTCCAAGGGTGATGCCTAGAAAAGTAAAGCCCCTAGGCGGGGGTTTATGTGTGTGTATGGGAGGGTGGGAGGGTGGGTTGGGGGTAGGTACATTCATTCATAGCACGGCTCTATGGAAAGATATAGCAGGTAGTTAGGGGGGAAGGTTTTTTATGCACAGGGGAACATAGAAGAGGGGAGGGTAGGGCCTGTCAAGGTGAGGTATTGTCCACTCACTGCCCGGCCGTGGGAAGACATGCTCCGGCCAGGTGGGCTCTCCCTACCTGTCCCAGAGCCCCACCTGAGGGGCGGGACCCTTTCATGTTGCCCCAGCCTCGTCATGGGTCAGCGCCTGCGCAGAATGGTCATCCCATGGCTATTTACCCAGCCTGCACGGCGAGCGGTCGCTAGGAGACTCCCTGTCCATCCCCATAGTTACTAGCACGTCGCTGCTGGTGTTACCCTGACGACCGGGGGAAAGTGAATTCTACTACTACTATACTATAGGTACCACTGATATACAGCGTGATATATAGAATAGCAAGCACAATAATGAAGATGTATTTTGATATGCATGTATCATACTTTACTAATATAGCAGCCGATATTATATCTATTCCATTATTTGTCTAAATTCAGAAACTGTTATGTCTTTTGGACTGGTTAGTTATTACAGTGAAAATCGTGCCCTCTGGCTGACTGAGTAGCACCCTCTGAAGTCAAATAAAGCAGTGGAATGTTTGCACCTCACCTTGGACAAACATCAACTTTTAAAAGCATCAAAGTTATATGCTATATCGAATTTCAACTCTTGACTAGTGTGTGCAAGACGAGGTTGATACTCCGCTACTGCCTTCTTTTTCCCTGACACTAAAACATGCTATTAGTGCATCGAAGTGGGAACTCATTTTTTCAAAAAATGGTAAACCTTCAGTAAATGCCCGTATGTAAATACAAAGGTAAAGGGAAAATATCAATTGAATTTCAACTCTTGATGCACATGCATCTTCATGTATGACAGAACGTAGATTTCCCAAGAGGTAGCATGCATCCATTTGCGTCTATCACATTGAAAAATAGTTCAACATTCACATCAGCAATGGTTCAAAATGTGCGCACAATGTGTTATAACTTAATGGGGTTACGCCAGCTGTCATCTTTGTTGTCCAGTACGCATGTACCGCGTACCTACCCAGTGAATAGCGTTCTGGACATTGAGTGGAGTTAAGCAGGATGCGTTAAGAGTTCAAGTAGAGGCCTTTGCTGTGGTCAGCTTAGCATGTTAACCCGCCATTCATGGTACTCCACATGGCATATGGTACACTCATCATGAGCTTTAACATGCCAACTGAACGCACCATAGTGTAGTAGGGTGTCAGAGTGAAGAATTGGATATACACTTCTGAAGCTTTTTTTCAGACACGGCAAAACCATAATGATATATAGCTGAAGCAAGTGTAGATGCCACAACATTATCTCCACTATATATTAAGGTCCCGCAGCCCACATTGTTTTCATAAACAAGCGGTGATCAGCATATTTATGATACAACAATGCTATTGACAGTTAATGCTGTTGTAAAAAGTGGAATTTCTCTTTAACAGTTCACACTCTCAATAAGACAAGTACATTTAGCATTATGTTATTGACAGTTCCAACTGTCAAATATTGCCACGGCCATTATGGACCGACATTCGGGAGGGAGGGGCATGGAAAAGCATAATTTAGGTTCTATCCATGTGCAGTTTATTGTACCAGGAAACCAAGTGTTTTGGCTATTTTTTCTGAGGTAGTGGGGGTGGGTGACATGATATTGTTGTCATATTAAGATATTGATTGTGGGTGATGGCATGTAAAACATAATTTAGATTTTTCTCTACTGCAAGATATTTCAGGTGGGTGACACGAGGAAATTGGTTGGGGGGTAAAACATAATTTATTAGATTTTTTTCTTTAAAATATATATTGTACCAAGAATCAAAGACCATTTTTTCTGTGGGGTGTAAGGTTTGGGGTGAGTGGGTGATACGAAGGTATTTGTTCGGGGTAAAACATAATTTCCTTTTTTCTCTATTAAAATATATGTTGTACCAAGAATCAAAGACTATTTTTCTGCATGGGGGTGTGAGGTGTGGGGTGACAAGCTGGTAGAATGGCGTACAGACACCTGTGGCAGGTCGTCTGATGGATAGCGTTCCTGATGCGTACACGGCACAGGGCACCAGCGACGTACACGGTCAGGGACAAAGCGTAACAGGCCACGACCCCGCCCCACCCCGCCCTCCCTGGGCTGGGACATCACCCCTCAGCCTCCTCCTCTATGTAGCCCCCCCCCCCTCCACGCACACACGTCCAGGGAGAGCATAATGTCCAGTACCAACTTAACCTATGTATATCTTATCACTATCGTATACATTTCTGTACCAGTAGAACTAAGCTACTCATTGTAAAATGTTAGTTGTCTAATTTGTAGGTATACGGCAGAATCTACTGTAGCCTAGGTGTAGAATATGCTGTATATCTACAGTAGATGCTGCAGAATTACTGCGATAGATGCTGTACACCTACACTACTATTTACAGTGCACATCCCTTTACCACCAAGTTTCTCCTGATGCATCTGGGTGAGACACCAGGGCTTCTTCAGCTCAAACTGTGGTAACTTATGATGATAATATCACATGGTCTCATACCATTTAGGTGCCGTGTGTTCTTTTGTAGGACACCAACCCATTGATTCACGAGAAAAAGTTAATTTATATCTCAGCAATAAGAAGCGAGCAATAACCTGATGGCCCAACCCCCTCCAGGGCCCCTTCTTTACTCGGTATGGACAGGACAGCAAGTATACCTGACGATGACCTGAGAAGTATTACATGCGCACATAAGTTTACTCAATTTTACTACTTCACGAGTAGTATATGGAAATGGGTACACAGAGTCATGTACATACACTGTTACTGTTGCCTGCGTAAAATGACCATTTCAGAACCAGATCTTTTGAAACATATTCATCCTTTCTCAATCTAACAACCTCATAAAGAAATCTGAGCTGAAATCTCATTATATTTCTTTCTCTCAAAGATGGGTTAACCCATCCCGTTGAGGGCTGCAGGGTCGGGGGCTGGTCGCAGACCGTTCTACCCCCCAAGGTAGGCTTAATGACATATTTCCCGCACTGCTAGGTCCCGTTAGGAGTGGCCGCAGGGAGAAGGCGGGTCCCACAGCTCCAATAAAGTGTTTTCCCAACCACCTTGTCCCACCACGTGTCAAACAGATGAATGACTGCCACAGAGTGGGCTGGGCAGACTCTGGAGACACACTGGCCACCTGGAGAGGCGGGGTGGCACAGGGCGGGGTCTAGCGTCAAAGACTTAAAATGAGTACTGATGTGTGCTCTGCTCCAGTATATATGGTATTTAGGTTATTTTGTTGTGGGGATAATAATTTTACTCGTATACCTGGGACGTTAACCGATAAGCAATAATTGTTGTTTAGATATTGATTATTATCGTTTTTAAAATATAGATAATTTTTTTAAATTTGATCTTTATTGAGGTCTTCCATGTAAATGTAGTATTGCTTGGGTTGAAATAGCATGCTGAACCATATTAATAATGAAATCAGTAGTTGATCGAGGCATATAGAACTGAGTATATCTCTCTGAAAGAACTGACTAGAACCCCTCCCTACATCTCCGTAACCAATCCTAGTTACTGACACCCAAATACTGGGCCCGTATTCTGCCCCCCCCCCCCATTGAGGCCACTTGGGATTGACTCTCTAAGGACGCCATAGTATGCGGCCTTTAAAGGGTTAACACATGACCAGTGCCTCCCGGAAGGTGCATGCCGGTTAGTCACGTGTTGGTGTGGCGGAGGTGGTCAGTCACTGATCATTAGTCAATAAGATCCCACACCTCCCCTCCCATCTTACTCAGCAACATCGTGGTGCCCTTGGTCTATCCATCTACCCACTCTCTGTCTGTCTGTCTGTCTGTCTGTCTGTCTGTCTCTCTCTCTTTATGCATGTGTCTACCTCTCTCTGTCATTAACAAAATGGATACATGTATAAGAGGAATACCTTGTATTGTATGGAAAGCATGGGGATATACGTATGGGGGGAGGGTTGTGGAGGACAGAGAGGGAGACAGCCGGGTGGGGGCAGGTAGGTTCATACAGAGGGTGATGGGGACTTGGACACTCCTGCAGCCGTTATGACAGGAGCAGTAATTTAGCGTCATTTACGACTCGGTACAGCCTGGGGCCTAATGACACGTGGGAAGGAACACGTGGACACCAATTTGTGTGGGGGGGGGGGGGGACTTCAGGTGCGTGACTTTATTGAACGAGCGCCTGGCCGACCACTCACCGGAAGGGGTCTGCTCTACTACTTCCGGTCACGGCTCACCGACGCGTGACGGTGAGCGGGTTAACGTCAGTCAGAGGTGACAGGAAGGTGGCATTGTTTGTAATTAACATGGTGTCAATTGATTAACACCAAATTCATTGTTTGGTTTTCATTGAAAGCGTCCATTTATGTATTCTATCCTTGGACAGCACAACAAGAGCAGCGTGAAAAAAACGACATGGCATTGTAGACCTGTACTGCTCATTGCCTTTGTCGAACTAGTATCCTGAACATCAAGCATTGTCAGTATTGTTAATGATGAAACATCTAGAGCCATAGAGAATATTGGCCTGTGATCATAGAGTATATCTCTGATGAAAATATGTTTATTTGGCTGCATCGTAATACAGCGATTGCAATACTTGAACATACACGAATAGCCTTCGATCATATCCAAAAATGATCCAATGCACTACATAATATGGAGAAACCAGGAGTTCAGACTGATTGAAGTGGATCTCTGTGTTTATTTCAAGTGGTCTATCCATTTCTCTAATGAACTTTGCTTTAAAAGATTTGGTTCATAGTTATTTTGATGACATCATAGTGGAGAACAGGCTGTTGAGATTCAATTTCTCCATGGGGTGTGGAGAGTAGTCCTTTCCATATTATAAAAAACGATGGTGACTTTGTCTCCACATTAGATAAATTGCTGTCCTCCCTGTGTAAACTCTATCAGGAGCAGCACACAACAATAAAAGGCTAAAAAAAGGGTTGTTTCAGGTAACGTGGCAAGAAAATGTAGGGTCGGTAGGTAGGATTTTTTTTTTAAACTTTTTTTTTTAACATGGAAGTACTAGGCCACCTTTCCGAAGACCCTAAAATTGACCAAAAAAGGGGAAAAATACAAAAATTTCTTCAAAATTGCATAAAAAAACCCCCCTAGGGTTGGCCTGTTAAACAAACCTGTTTTTTTTGGCCTAACATACAGTACACACCCAGCAGAGCGAGCTGCTCATCATTCCATGAGTTACTCGGATTGTTACCGGAGGTTAACGAGTAGCCCCGACTGTTGGCGGAGTCTAACGAGGCGTGTCCCGACCCTGACCCGACCGTTTATCGGCAGGAAGCCATGCCCTGTACACAAATACCAACACCCGGTATTATCGCCCGCGGGGACCGGGTTCAGAAGCCGCGCCCGCCATGCCCCCGCTCCCGCGTGTTTTTGCTGGCCGGGTGACGTACTTCCGCCGTAACGTCGTTCGTCGGACCGGAAATCGGTGTTTACGATGCGCAGATATTGTTTGCGCAGGGCGGCGGGGACCCGGTTCCGGCCGTCGGGTCGCGGGGTGGGTTGTGGGATGTGAGGGGAGGGCGGCCTTATCAAACAACGACCTCAACATGGGCTTATGTCGTCCTCAGAGCATCGTAGGGCCACCGTGTCAAACTGGGGTTAAATGCGGAAAGCACTGTTATATTGTCATAGTGATTTTTATAGGGAAAAAAACCACATTATCCTCATTACGAGTTTTAAAAATAACACCGCCTTTCCACGGAATATAGGACTGAAAATGTACTCTAGTTTTGATTGAAAAAAAAAGAAAAAAAAAGCTTTGTCTAAAAACATATGGACCACATACTTCTGCATGAAAGTAGTATAGGCTGTACTTGCAGGATACCCCCTTTTATCTAGGTCAGTAGGTCAGTAGGTCACTGCTAAGTAGGTCAATGATATGCATGACATGCGTTTAAGTAGGTCACCATATGGACATGTTTGAACACGTAGCCTCATTAATTATTCATGTCACAGTTTTAAAATGTTAATTGGATATTTGGCAAGTGACTAAAATCAAAGCTCATTATGAATGCATTTAGGTCATCCTTTGGACATGTTTGAACATGTAGCCTCATTAATTATTCATGTTACACTTAAGTTATGTAGGATACAGATGGATATGAAGTTAGGCTGGATAGAGCATTATATTATCAGCAGATATTAATTGCATAGAATATATATTGTATTTGATATGAAGTCACCATATGGTACAGTATTCAAAGAAAAAACAGTTTGGATCTGTTTTGACATGCTTGAAACAGGCACATCAATATATATTTGGCTGCTTGAGTTTGAGACATGTCTGGACATGTTTTACATCAAAGAGACCTAGCTTCAAAGGAAAAATGGTTTGGCTCTGTTTGGACATGCTTCAAAGAGGCACGTCATTATATATTCAGATGTTTTGCCAAATGAGCATGTTCCTCTGATAGTCATATCATGTGCATGTATGCAGAGGGACGTTTATACAGCTTTGTCTATTGAATTATGAATCAAAGGTATAATTTGATAATGCTTTATTAAACCTGGTAGTGGAATCAAATGTGTATATAAGAAATCATCTTAGACAGTGGTTAGTTGAGACATGTATTGACACAAATCACATCAAAGAGACCTTGCTGGCACCTGTTTAGGCACATCTCACATCCAACATATCCTGACACCTTTACAGATTCACATCAAAGAGTTTTGTTTGGCACTGCTTTTGGACACATCTCACATCAACATGAACTTGTTGGCACCACTTTGGCCACATGTTATATCAAAGGAATTTTAACCATATGGACATGTTTGAACATGTAGCCTTATTAATTATTCATGTCACAGTTTTAAAATGTTAATGATGTGCATAACATGGAAATTTTGCAAGTGGCCAAAGTAGAATCTCATTATGAATGCAATTAGGTCCTCCTTTAGACATGTTTGAACATGTAGCCTCATTAATTAGTCATGCCACACTAAAGTTATGTAGGATAGAGATGGATATGGAGTTAGGCTGGATAGAGCATTGCATTTTGATTAGACATAAATTACATAGAATATATATTGTATTTGATATGAAGTCACTATATGGTACAGTATTCAAAGGAAAAAGGGGTTGGATCTGTTTGGACATGCTTCAAAGAGGTACATCAATATATATTTGGCTGCTTGAGTTGGAGACATGTCTGGACATGTTTCACATCAAAGATGAGTTTAAGTAGGTCACCATATTGACATGTTTGAACATGTAGCCTCATTACTTATTCATGTCACAGTTTTAAAATGTTAATGATAAGCATAACATGGATATTTGGCAAGTGGCCAAAGTGAAAGCTCATTATGAATCCATTCAGGCCATCCTTTAGACATGTTTGAACATGTAACCTCATTATTTATTCATGTCACACTTAAGTTATGTAGGATAGAGATTGATATGAAGTTAGGCTGGATAGAGCATTATGACGTTATTATCAGATATTAATTGCATAGAATATATATTTGATATGAAGTCACAATATAGTACAGTATTCAAAAGAAAAACGGTTTGGATCTGTTTGGACATGCTTGAAAGAGGCATATCAATATATATATTGAGTTTGAGACATGTCTGGACATGTTTCACATCAAAGAGACACTGCTGGCACCTGTTTTGGTGCTATCATATCAAACAGATGTGGCTGGCACCTGTCACCATATGGTACAGTTTTCAAAGAAAAAAGTGGTTTGGCTCTGTTTGGACGTGCTTCAAAGAGGCACGTCATTATATATTCAGATGCTTTGCCAACTGAACATGTTACTCTGATAGTCATATCATGTGCATGTATACCGAGGGACACGTATACAGTTTTTGTCTATTGAATTATAAAGGTATATATTTGATAATGCTTTATTAGCCTGGTAGTGTATGTAAGAAATCATATTAGACAGTGGTCAGTTGAGACATGTATTGACACAAATCACATCAAAGAGACCTTGCTGGCACCTGTTTAGGCACGTCTCACAGCTAACATATCCTGACACCTGTTCAGATTCACATCAAAGAATCTTGGTTGGCATCTGTTTGGGTATGTCTGAGATCAAACATATACTGATGGCATCTGTCCAGGTGCACATCAAAGGGTTTTGTTTGGCACTGCTTTTGGGCACATTTCACATCAACATGCACTTGTTGGCACCAATTTGACCACATGTCATTTCAAAGCAATTTTAAATTAGACCCTTGATAAACCCATCAATCTCTCCTTACCGAATATTAAATAAGCCCCCTTGGCTGATAATGGCTTATACACCTTTTGAGGCATAACAGACGGTTAATACATGATTTATTATGCATAAATTTAGTATTTTTGGTGTTTTTTTTTCTATTAAAAGAGCTTTGACCCACATTTAAGCCGGATTCATGGGGACACTAACCATCCAGACTTCTGCACACATCCAGTGTCATCCAGCTTATGTGAGTATCTTTCTTACTGTAGGTATTATTTTTGACTTATATTAATGGCATTTTTTAAATATACAGAATACTGGTTATTATTATATACTGAGTCAATGATGTTAAAAAAAGTATGTGAGATTTTAATTGGTTCATTTCTTATTAAAAACAGGATGAAGAGAGTTATGAAGATATGAAGATTGACCACTCAAATGATTTAACAGCACCCAATCTACTTAACATGGAAACTGTTCTCAAACACCTCAAGCACCAAGCTGAGTCAAAAAGCAGCCCAGGGACAACTTCAGATCCGTCAGAACCACTAGAGCCATCACCTTTTATGCAGATCTCGTAAGAGACTCACCCTAAGCTGACATTTCAGTGAGTTCCCACAGATGTTTTTTTTTCCATGGGATTCATAAAGCAGTCAGCTGAGCCTAGGAGGGTGCAAAGGCTGTTCTTTAATGCAGGACAGATATTTTTTTGACAGACAACTGGGAAAGGTTGGTGACAGAGATCTTAGGCTAAGCCCATGGTATATCAACAGCATCAACAAGATGCAGAGGGCAGGGTCTCATTACATCATTATGCCTGATTATGATGCAATGCACCAGATTAAAAAGGAATCAGAGGACATCAAGCTGAAGTGCAGCTTGTGTGAAGACAACAACTCCTTAAGATTTGCCATATCACTTGGATCTAAGAAGTACCTGACCATTGAGACTGACAATGTGCTTTGTAGACATAGGAAAGTGGTTTAACCCATTACACACATATATGAGGAGCCAAAGCCAGACCTACACCCATGTAGGGATGGAATTTTACCCATACAGAGAGAGTTCCAGCATCTGCTTGGTGAATGATGGGAGCCAAGAAATCTTCATGACCAAGACATACTCATGTCAAAATATAAAATAAGAAAGTACAATAACTATATATAAATACTGAACTATTGAATAAAAAACATTTATTTAATATTATTTTACTTGTTGTCTTTTTATTTATTACCTCCACCTATCAAATGCAACAGATTGGGTTTTGGACAGGCTTTGCAAGCAGTAAATTTGCCAGCTGTATCATGGGCAAACTGTCACCCTATATGAGGAGTTTGGTTCTGACATAATCCCAGCCAAAACTATTTGATTCACTGGTTAATTAATCTAAATAGATCAAATATGATTATGACTATGTGATCTATGGATGATTTCATTAGGGGGCATCGATAAATGAACTGTGTACACTAATTATCAATGTGTTAATCAGTTCCCATAGCTTGAGGTATGACTTGATGGAGCATTATATATTTTTTTTAGGTATTAATTAGAGAAAAGAAATTGTATCTGACATGTAGTCAGTCACCTTATGGTGCAGTATTTGATGGAAAAAGTGGTCTGGACATGTTGGGACATGCTTCAAAAAGGCACATCATTACATATTCAGCTGCTTGCCAACTTTGTTTGCCAACTGAACATGCTCTTTTAGCAGGCATAGTGCCAGGTTAGGTCATCAATCATTCCTGCTGTATATTAAATGAGTGTCTCCAGGCATTTATAAGGATTTTTCCTGTGATTTGAAGCTCATTTGGAATTCATTGATGAGAGGGGAGCTCATTACATATTTAGTTGTTTGCCAGCTGAACATGTAATCCACATCTAACATGTTTTTGTTTGGCAAGGGCATTGCCAGGTTAGCTAATGATTAACCTAGCAATCCCTCTCTGGTGAATATCAAATGAGGCCCTATGGGGCATAACAGCTTCATCCCTCCACCTTTTGAGGTATAGCAGACATTTTTTACTGAACTTAAACTGGATGGAGCAGTATAATTGATAAGGTATTAATTAGAGAGAAACAAATGTATGTGATATGAAGTCACCATATGATACAGTATTCAAGGGGGAAGATTGTTTGGTTCTGTTTGGACATGATTCAAAGAGGCCCATCATTATATATTAGGAGGATTGCCAGCTTTGTTTGCCAACTGAAAATGCACCTTTAGCAGGCATTGTGCCAAGCTAGGTCATCAATCATTCCTGCTGAAAGATCCCTCCAGTAAAAAATCTTTTAATCTCCACAGAACAAATCTTAATAGGTATATTTTGTTGCTAACAAACATAGATATGTATGGTGATGTTGATTTGAGATGGATCTGGACATGTTTTTAAATGAACATGTCCTGCACTGGTTTTACCATGCAAGCTTAGATATTCATTTTAGAAAATGGATATTATAGTTGATTTAAAGTCTAAGAGTCTTAAGCACTAAAACAAAACCTTGATTTCCTGTCCATCATGTATAGGCACTGGGTGTAACAGCCCAGTCAAATTGAAAAGCACCCTGGCAGATAATAGCAATGGTACAGTGTGTCAATGTTGACTTCATTTGAATGAACATGTTTTTGTATAAATCTTAACATGGATTTGACCAGAATACCTCATTTTTATAAAGATATGACACAAGTAGTTGATGACATATCATGCATAAATCTGGAGCTTTTTTGGGGAAACAATCTCTTACAGAATACATCAGGAGGAGTCATTGTGACACTGACCATTGATTTATCTTTACATGTCCAAAAGAAAGGAAAAAAATAAAGGAGCAACTTGGTTTAATGTTGAGCGAAATAGAGTTATCCATGATGAATACTTTTGCTATATTGAGTCAACTGTCTGGAAATGCTGCATAGCATTATCTCAGTATATAGTTGAGTGCATCTTTTGTCTTTGACTTATTTTAGTTATATTTTAACTTTTTTCCAAATCTACTTGTTGATTATCTTTACGGTGTAATTTTGTGTTACTGACAGTTATGTAAGGTCATACATCTGGATACAAAATGAAACAAGCAACACATTTTATCTTTTTTGAAAAGAGGTTAGTTACAAATCAAAATATTATTTTATCATCTTTTAATTTTGGGAGGAATAGGAAAACATTTTGACTTGAAAGCTATGTATTATTGAGACAACTTCTGATGGATAGAGTGTACAGTTTACAGGGACCACTTAAATCAATTCACAGACAGGGACCACATAAAATCAGTTCCCAGACCCATTTGATTTGCTCTAGATCTAAACTGGAAAATGAGAGGATGCCGGGGAGTTAGGGAAAATAACTGTTGATATACAATTTACTGTTTTAAATTAAGGCTTAGAGAGTCAAATGCTTGAATATATATATATACAATCCCACAGCTTATCTTACATTATTCTACCATTCTATATATTCAGCTTTATAGTCACATACTTATTTTATCCCAGATCAATGAAAGAATAATAAAGTATCATTTGATTCATCTTCGTTTGAGTGGAGTTTTGTATATTTTTATTGCCAACTTTTTATTTGCATGTTATTAAAGTGCAATATTGAGCAAATGGTGACAGTTATAGGTAGGTTGAAGAGAGACATCATGGTATACAAAATTGGTAGCTCATATGGAAACCATCAGTATGAGCACTGTTTCATATGAGTTAAAGTTGAGTTTATATAGTTGTTAATGCTCTACACATGATGGGTGTGGCATTTATATAATCAACCACATTTAACTTAGTAACATGGTTAAATGTCTTTTAGTAATGTGTTGTCTGACTTATTATACAAATACCATACAGGACTAAGCAATTACCAGACATGTACTACCACCACTTAGGAAGGATCATGCATTTTGACAAATTCATAGTTAGATTCCACCAAAAATAAACATATATCTCACTAAAAAGCAGTATGTAACTTACCAAAAGAAGGTATGTATATATTACCATGCATTTTGAGAAAATTAATATGTGGCATATATGTTTTTTTAATTAGTCATGTATCAAAAAACTGATTGCCAAACAGCATTGCTTAATGAACTTTGTATGTATGGGTACTGTAAACTACCAAAAAAAACTAAAGAGATCCAGTGACACAAAGTTTTAATTTTTATTGGTCCACTTGATACACTGATGAGTTAATCCATGATTAATTATGACCGATGTAAATTTGAAAAGTCTGTAGCCAGGTCATTGTCATATGAACTAAGTAATGTATTAAAGCTACTTAGAATGTCTGCTGGCACTGAGTATCCAACCGGGATGGTTGGAGCAGGTTTTGATCCATCCTGAGGAGGATTTATAGACAAGGATAGTTTATCACTAGAGTTTTCATATGCTTGTAAGTCTATAGGTGCACCAATCCTGAAGGTGGTTATGTGTTTCTGGTCTAGGACTGGAGAACAGGTTGTTGTAGAGGTGGATGTTGACCAGACATTTTCTGTACTCTTTGGGGTTTCAGTTTCACCTGTCATGGTGTACAAACTAATACTGGGATCAAGTGGCTCACTAATACTAGTGGGCTCCCGTGGTGCACTAATAACCGGTGTTGATAAAGGTGATTCACTGTTAGGTCTGAAGGTAGATGGTCCTAGGTTGGTCCCAAAGTAATCCTGAATCTGTTTGTCACTTAGTTGTAAACATGGCGGGTGAGAAGAACCAAAGAGAATATGGTCAGCATTTACTTCTGTGTTGAGAGTTTGGGTGGCTTCATTGATGTTGTTGTTGGCCAGTCTAGCCTCAACAAGGTAGAGTCCTGTGGCAGACCCAACTGGTGTGAGGCTGGGGGCGTTGCAGTCCAAACTTAGTAAGGCATAGTCATTGCCAGAAATGGTATCAAATGAGGTGTTCTTGTCATTAACAGTCACCTTTAACCCCTTCTTATTTTGTGAATCACTTTTTGATTTAACTATGTATTTGACACCGCTGGAGGCAGTGTCTTTAAAAGCATTAGTAGATGGCTTGTGTTTGTTTTTTGAAGTGTCGCTTAAATGCAGCATTGGATTTGTATACTCGGTAGCACTCGCTGCAGACAAATGCACTGTCATCTTCCATGTCATGTACCGTTGCGTAATGTTCCTGTATGGCTACTAAGGATGGGCACGGGAGATCACATACATGACAAACATATGCCATGTATGCAGTAGCAGTCCTCCCACAAATGATTTGTCTCCAGTAAGCTTATGCATCAATGGGCATGAGAGTTGGTAGACCATGGGAGACGGATAAGTGAGAGTAGTGGTATCTATATAAGTCAATCTGTTTGATTTTCTACTCAGGGATGATTGCTGTTTTGAGTATGGATGACAAGACATCTTCTAAATACTATGACCCATTGCAAAGCAAAGATGGAGATCTATACATAGCTTCCCTGCTTCATAAGCTTCCCTAATTCATAAGCAACCATAAGGCTTGTCCAAAAACAAATGAATTATCTTACTCAAAAGAGTTGAGACAATAAACCCATCAACTTTAAATCTTACCATGTGGAACTATAGATGCATGGATATATTTGTTAGCCAGGATCTAACCCTTTGCATCATATCTATGAAGAGCTAAGACATTGATTTAGGTGTTTATATCATAATATAGAGAAAAAAAGAACTAGGATTACCATCAAATTATTATATTTTGAAATGAATTGAAATAGGATACCCTTACTAGTTGATGACTTATTGTGTTTTACTCATCTAGAATATGTCTTGGATGAAAGCACTAAGATAAATGTACCTCAACCATTAGATACATGTAGGAATTTAGTGCTTAATCTCCCACCTTACAGTTGTTGAGTATAATTGTCACGAATATAGGAGATGACACTTATTGCATTGAGTGTTATTGTATTCAAATTATGTTTTACCGATGTGTACATTGTAGAAAATGAAACAAAATATTCAAATAGTTTATGTTCTAAATGTTTTCTGGAATTCTGCTTTCCTTATCAAATATAGGATGTCAGTGAAGGGCAATATAACATGTCATTCATCCAGGTTTCATTCTGACCAGGCAGATGACACAGCACTACATTTAAGGTAAATTGCTGTGATCTGTTGTGTGTGTGGGAAGATGCATGACTAATCTTTTGAGGTAACCCTTAGGTGGTAGGCAGTGAAATAGCAAATTGACCTTTGTACCATTTTGGTATTGGTCTCTAGTAATAGCGGTTTCCCCTACTTTTAGTAATTTCCTTGCCCAACAAACACTTTTGCTGTTCTGTAGACAGCTGCCTAGTAAACTGCATGGATGTATGCATTAAACAGTGGTGCAAATTTTGATCAGACATTACCATCAGGTACATGTTACCACCATCCAGAGTATGCTACATTTTTGCTACATTTTTGGGTATATGAAAAATACCTACACCATTATAGCATTTTGAAGTGTTGAATGTTTTGTTAGTCAATACTGGTAAAGTAATCTCAAATAGATGTGGATCATTGGAGAATCAGCTTGTCAAAGCACAATTCTTATGACTCTTGGTTAAGCTCAGATTGAGAAAAAATGTGCATCCGTATCTGCATAAAATGTATAAAGTCAAAATGAAATTACATGTATATTCATAAGAAATCAGCATGTCACTATCTATTTTAAAGTATTTCAATTAACCTGTACAGATGTTATCTAGCCCAAATGCTATAAGAGTCCCATGTACAATTTTGGGGATGCTCTTTTGACATGGGCTTTGCTGTTTAACTTTTAAGTTAAGGACAGGTACCCATGTGTTATATTGATCTGACCAACCTAACCAGCTGACTATAGCCTCTCACTGTTTCCATTACCTATGGTCCTGTGAGTCAGAATGTCCTCTTCTTCATATACATTTCGTTCTTTGATGACATAAGTTTTTTTTGGGGGGTGGCTCTCTTTTTGACCTACTATCCTACATAATGGTCCCCCGCATCCCCTACACATTCTCAACCATAACCTACTGACCTACATAAAATGGGGTTATGAATAAGATTTAAGTTGAGGGCTTGTGGTTGTTTAGTAAGTGTTGAATCTCTCCACTTTCGAAACAAGATGCGTTTCTCAGGGGTATGATGCAGCTTGAGGTGTCTCAGCATGTCAGGTCGACGGGACGTAGAATAGCTACACTGTTCTGGGCAAAGTTAGCCTTGAGGATAACTTCCATGAATAATGGTAGCATTCTGGTGAGGCTATACTTTTTTGCGAAATCTTTTCCACAGGCAAGACAGGAATATCTGTCTGTCGGCATGGATCTGTGCAAACAAGATGGTGATCTGTTATATTGTTGTTTCTTTTCTAGGTCTCTCTGCAGTTTTGCAAGGAAGAAAGCAATGGGTCTTTTATATTCCCCCGCATCGCCTCCCAATTGGTTGTTGATGCAGTGGGTCTTTTATAGTCCCAGGCATTGTCTCTTTGCATGCTTGTTGATGCCCCCTCCACTGTATGCTGGGGAGGAAGGCTTTACTTTGGTACCCCGCATCCCTGCACAATCTCAACCATGACCTACTGACCTACACATTGGTCCCCCGCATTGTGCATGATGCATGCATGTTCCCCACAGCAAAAGATGCGGGGAACATGTGGGGGATGCCTGGGACTTTGGTCCCCTGCACCCCCTGCATCATGCACAATGCGGGGGACCAATGTGTAGGTCAGTAGGTCATGGTTGAGATTGTGCAGGGATGCGGGGTACCAAAGTAAAGCCTTCCTCCCCAGCATACAGTGGAGGGGGCATCAACAAGCATGCAAAGAGACAATGCCTGGGACTATAAAAGACCCACTGCATCAACAACCAATTGGGAGGCGATGCGGGGGAATATAAAAGACCCATTGCTTTCTTCCTTGCAAAACTGCAGAGAGACCTAGAAAAGAAACAACAATATAACAGATCACCATCTTGTTTGCACAGATCCATGCCGACAGACAGATATTCCTGTCTTGCCTGTGGAAAAGATTTCGCAAAAAAGTATAGCCTCACCAGAATGCTACCATTATTCATGGAAGTTATCCTCAAGGCTAACTTTGCCCAGAACAGTGTAGCTATTCTACGTCCCGTCGACCTGACATGCTGAGACACCTCAAGCTGCATCATACCCCTGAGAAACGCATCTTGTTTCGAAAGTGGAGAGATTCAACACTTACTAAACAACCACAAGCCCTCAACTTAAATCTTATTCATAACCCCATTTTATGTAGGTCAGTAGGTTATGGTTGAGAATGTGTAGGGGATGCGGGGGACCATTATGTAGGATAGTAGGTCAAAAAGAGAGCCACCCCCCAAAAAAAACTTATGTCATCAAAGAACGAAATGTATATGAAGAAGAGGACATTCTGACTCACAGGACCATAGGTAATGGAAACAGTGAGAGGCTATAGTCAGCTGGTTAGGTTGGTCAGATCAATATAACACATGGGTACCTGTCCTTAACTTAAAAGTTAAACAGCAAAGCCCATGTCAAAAGAGCATCCCCAAAATTGTACATGGGACTCTTATAGCATTTGGGCTAGATAACATCTGTACAGGTTAATTGAAATACTTTAAAATAGATAGTGACATGCTGATTTCTTATGAATATACATGTAATTTCATTTTGACTTTATACATTTTATGCAGATACGGATGCACATTTTTTCTCAATCTGAGCTTAACCAAGAGTCATAAGAATTGTGCTTTGACAAGCTGATTCTCCAATGATCCACATCTATTTGAGATTACTTTACCAGTATTGACTAACAAAACATTCAACACTTCAAAATGCTATAATGGTGTAGGTATTTTTCATATACCCAAAAATGTAGCAAAAATGTAGCATACTCTGGATGGTGGTAACATGTACCTGATGGTAATGTCTGATCAAAATTTGCACCACTGTTTAATGCATACATCCATGCAGTTTACTAGGCAGCTGTCTACAGAACAGCAAAAGTGTTTGTTGGGCAAGGAAATTACTAAAAGTAGGGGAAACCGCTATTACTAGAGACCAATACCAAAATGGTACAAAGGTCAATTTGCTATTTCACTGCCTACCACCTAAGGGTTACCTCAAAAGATTAGTCATGCATCTTCCCACACACACAACAGATCACAGCAATTTACCTTAAATGTAGTGCTGTGTCATCTGCCTGGTCAGAATGAAACCTGGATGAATGACATGTTATATTGCCCTTCACTGACATCCTATATTTGATAAGGAAAGCAGAATTCCAGAAAACATTTAGAACATAAACTATTTGAATATTTTGTTTCATTTTCTACAATGTACACATCGGTAAAACATAATTTGAATACAATAACACTCAATGCAATAAGTGTCATCTCCTATATTCGTGACAATTATACTCAACAACTGTAAGGTGGGAGATTAAGCACTAAATTCCTACATGTATCTAATGGTTGAGGTACATTTATCTTAGTGCTTTCATCCAAGACATATTCTAGATGAGTAAAACACAATAAGTCATCAACTAGTAAGGGTATCCTATTTCAATTCATTTCAAAATATAATAATTTGATGGTAATCCTAGTTCTTTTTTTCTCTATATTATGATATAAACACCTAAATCAATGTCTTAGCTCTTCATAGATATGATGCAAAGGGTTAGATCCTGGCTAACAAATATATCCATGCATCTATAGTTCCACATGGTAAGATTTAAAGTTGATGGGTTTATTGTCTCAACTCTTTTGAGTAAGATAATTCATTTGTTTTTGGACAAGCCTTATGGTTGCTTATGAATTAGGGAAGCTTATGAAGCAGGGAAGCTATGTATAGATCTCCATCTTTGCTTTGCAATGGGTCATAGTATTTAGAAGATGTCTTGTCATCCATACTCAAAACAGCAATCATCCCTGAGTAGAAAATCAAACAGATTGACTTATATAGATACCACTACTCTCACTTATCCGTCTCCCATGGTCTACCAACTCTCATGCCCATTGATGCATAAGCTTACTGGAGACAAATCATTTGTGGGAGGACTGCTACTGCATACATGGCATATGTTTGTCATGTATGTGATCTCCCGTGCCCATCCTTAGTAGCCATACAGGAACATTACGCAACGGTACATGACATGGAAGATGACAGTGCATTTGTCTGCAGCGAGTGCTACCGAGTATACAAATCCAATGCTGCATTTAAGCGACACTTCAAAAAACAAACACAAGCCATCTACTAATGCTTTTAAAGACACTGCCTCCAGCGGTGTCAAATACATAGTTAAATCAAAAAGTGATTCACAAAATAAGAAGGGGTTAAAGGTGACTGTTAATGACAAGAACACCTCATTTGATACCATTTCTGGCAATGACTATGCCTTACTAAGTTTGGACTGCAACGCCCCCAGCCTCACACCAGTTGGGTCTGCCACAGGACTCTACCTTGTTGAGGCTAGACTGGCCAACAACAACATCAATGAAGCCACCCAAACTCTCAACACAGAAGTAAATGCTGACCATATTCTCTTTGGTTCTTCTCACCCGCCATGTTTACAACTAAGTGACAAACAGATTCAGGATTACTTTGGGACCAACCTAGGACCATCTACCTTCAGACCTAACAGTGAATCACCTTTATCAACACCGGTTATTAGTGCACCACGGGAGCCCACTAGTATTAGTGAGCCACTTGATCCCAGTATTAGTTTGTACACCATGACAGGTGAAACTGAAACCCCAAAGAGTACAGAAAATGTCTGGTCAACATCCACCTCTACAACAACCTGTTCTCCAGTCCTAGACCAGAAACACATAACCACCTTCAGGATTGGTGCACCTATAGACTTACAAGCATATGAAAACTCTAGTGATAAACTATCCTTGTCTATAAATCCTCCTCAGGATGGATCAAAACCTGCTCCAACCATCCCGGTTGGATACTCAGTGCCAGCAGACATTCTAAGTAGCTTTAATACATTACTTAGTTCATATGACAATGACCTGGCTACAGACTTTTCAAATTTACATCGGTCATAATTGTGTACAGGCAAGGGAAAAGGGTAGTCCAAGGAAAAAGCCAACTTTGAAATTGATGTCATAACCTTTCCAGTGATATATTACACTAGAAGATATTATTTCTAGTTTTTGAGATATGGCTTCATGAATTTGTGTGGGCATCACCCTTTCCAAAATCCCAATAAGCTCTATGTCTCATATTTTCCAAGATATCCCTATTTAATTAGCATTATCTATGATAATTAGAAATTTATGATACATTTTCATTCTTTAAGTCATAAAATTCGATCTAGGAATGGTAATTTTATTTTGTTTTCACCAGTGCAATCCCCTGAAATCATTCTATCAATTTATGTCTTAATTTCCTCTATTTGGAATAAAAATCATGTTTCCATGGCAACACATATCAACAAGCACACCCATTTAGGCTTAAAAACGTTCCTTTTACCTTCCAAATATAGAAGCTTTTTACCAAAAATGGAATGTTTTATGTAATCCTATTGAATTCTCCAGAAAAAATTACCCAAGAGCTATTTTTAGCCTAATTCTTTCATTTTAGGCCATAGTGGCGCCCCCTGGTGGCTAAAATCGGAACTAATCCCGCGGGGACTATCCTTTCTGCTTGGCTGCTCACAATTAATCATGGATTAACTCATCAGTGTATCAAGTGGACCAATAAAAATTAAAACTTTGTGTCACTGGATCTCTTTAGTTTTTTTTGGTAGTTTACAGTACCCATACATACAAAGTTCATTAAGCAATGCTGTTTGGCAATCAGTTTTTTGATACATGACTAATTAAAAAAACATATATGCCACATATTAATTTTCTCAAAATGCATGGTAATATATACATACCTTCTTTTGGTAAGTTACATACTGCTTTTTAGTGAGATATATGTTTATTTTTGGTGGAATCTAACTATGAATTTGTCAAAATGCATGATCCTTCCTAAGTGGTGGTAGTACATGTCTGGTAATTGCTTAGTCCTGTATGGTATTTGTATAATAAGTCAGACAACACATTACTAAAAGACATTTAACCATGTTACTAAGTTAAATGTGGTTGATTATATAAATGCCACACCCATCATGTGTAGAGCATTAACAACTATATAAACTCAACTTTAACTCATATGAAACAGTGCTCATACTGATGGTTTCCATATGAGCTACCAATTTTGTATACCATGATGTCTCTCTTCAACCTACCTATAACTGTCACCATTTGCTCAATATTGCACTTTAATAACATGCAAATAAAAAGTTGGCAATAAAAATATACAAAACTCCACTCAAACGAAGATGAATCAAATGATACTTTATTATTCTTTCATTGATCTGGGATAAAATAAGTATGTGACTATAAAGCTGAATATATAGAATGGTAGAATAATGTAAGATAAGCTGTGGGATTGTATATATATATATTCAAGCATTTGACTCTCTAAGCCTTAATTTAAAACAGTAAATTGTATATCAACAGTTATTTTCCCTAACTCCCCGGCATCCTCTCATTTTCCAGTTTAGATCTAGAGCAAATCAAATGGGTCTGGGAACTGATTTTATGTGGTCCCTGTCTGTGAATTGATTTAAGTGGTCCCTGTAAACTGTACACTCTATCCATCAGAAGTTGTCTCAATAATACATAGCTTTCAAGTCAAAATGTTTTCCTATTCCTCCCAAAATTAAAAGATGATAAAATAATATTTTGATTTGTAACTAACCTCTTTTCAAAAAAGATAAAATGTGTTGCTTGTTTCATTTTGTATCCAGATGTATGACCTTACATAACTGTCAGTAACACAAAATTACACCGTAAAGATAATCAACAAGTAGATTTGGAAAAGAGTTAAAATATAACTAAAATAAGTCAAAGACAAAAGATGCACTCAACTATATACTGAGATAATGCTATGCAGCATTTCCAGACAGTTGACTCAATATAGCAAAAGTATTCATCATGGATAACTCTATTTCGCTCAACATTAAACCAAGTTGCTCCTTTATTTTTTTCCTTTCTTTTGGACATGTAAAGATAAATCAATGGTCAGTGTCACAATGACTCCTCCTGATGTATTCTGTAAGAGATTGTTTCCCCAAAAAAGCTCCAGATTTATGCATGATATGTCATCAACTACTTGTGTCATATCTTTATAAAAATGAGGTATTCTGGTCAAATCCATGTTAAGATTTATACAAAAACATGTTCATTCAAATGAAGTCAACATTGACACACTGTACCATTGCTATTATCTGCCAGGGTGCTTTTCAATTTGACTGGGCTGTTACACCCAGTGCCTATACATGATGGACAGGAAATCAAGGTTTTGTTTTAGTGCTTAAGACTCTTAGACTTTAAATCAACTATAATATCCATTTTCTAAAATGAATATCTAAGCTTGCATGGTAAAACCAGTGCAGGACATGTTCATTTAAAAACATGTCCAGATCCATCTCAAATCAACATCACCATACATATCTATGTTTGTTAGCAACAAAATATACCTATTAAGATTTGTTCTGTGGAGATTAAAAGATTTTTTACTGGAGGGATCTTTCAGCAGGAATGATTGATGACCTAGCTTGGCACAATGCCTGCTAAAGGTGCATTTTCAGTTGGCAAACAAAGCTGGCAATCCTCCTAATATATAATGATGGGCCTCTTTGAATCATGTCCAAACAGAACCAAACAATCTTCCCCCTTGAATACTGTATCATATGGTGACTTCATATCACATACATTTGTTTCTCTCTAATTAATACCTTATCAATTATACTGCTCCATCCAGTTTAAGTTCAGTAAAAAATGTCTGCTATACCTCAAAAGGTGGAGGGATGAAGCTGTTATGCCCCATAGGGCCTCATTTGATATTCACCAGAGAGGGATTGCTAGGTTAATCATTAGCTAACCTGGCAATGCCCTTGCCAAACAAAAACATGTTAGATGTGGATTACATGTTCAGCTGGCAAACAACTGAATATGTAATGAGCTCCCCTCTCATCAATGAATTCCAAATGAGCTTCAAATCACAGGAAAAATCCTTATAAATGCCTGGAGACACTCATTTAATATACAGCAGGAATGATTGATGACCTAACCTGGCACTATGCCTGCTAAAAGAGCATGTTCAGTTGGCAAACAAAGTTGGCAAGCAGCTGAATATGTAATGATGTGCCTTTTTGAAGCATGTCCCAACATGTCCAGACCACTTTTTCCATCAAATACTGCACCATAAGGTGACTGACTACATGTCAGATACAATTTCTTTTCTCTAATTAATACCTAAAAAAATATATAATGCTCCATCAAGTCATACCTCAAGCTATGGGAACTGATTAACACATTGATAATTAGTGTACACAGTTCATTTATCGATGCCCCCTAATGAAATCATCCATAGATCACATAGTCATAATCATATTTGATCTATTTAGATTAATTAACCAGTGAATCAAATAGTTTTGGCTGGGATTATGTCAGAACCAAACTCCTCATATAGGGTGACAGTTTGCCCATGATACAGCTGGCAAATTTACTGCTTGCAAAGCCTGTCCAAAACCCAATCTGTTGCATTTGATAGGTGGAGGTAATAAATAAAAAGACAACAAGTAAAATAATATTAAATAAATGTTTTTTATTCAATAGTTCAGTATTTATATATAGTTATTGTACTTTCTTATTTTATATTTTGACATGAGTATGTCTTGGTCATGAAGATTTCTTGGCTCCCATCATTCACCAAGCAGATGCTGGAACTCTCTCTGTATGGGTAAAATTCCATCCCTACATGGGTGTAGGTCTGGCTTTGGCTCCTCATATATGTGTGTAATGGGTTAAACCACTTTCCTATGTCTACAAAGCACATTGTCAGTCTCAATGGTCAGGTACTTCTTAGATCCAAGTGATATGGCAAATCTTAAGGAGTTGTTGTCTTCACACAAGCTGCACTTCAGCTTGATGTCCTCTGATTCCTTTTTAATCTGGTGCATTGCATCATAATCAGGCATAATGATGTAATGAGACCCTGCCCTCTGCATCTTGTTGATGCTGTTGATATACCATGGGCTTAGCCTAAGATCTCTGTCACCAACCTTTCCCAGTTGTCTGTCAAAAAAATATCTGTCCTGCATTAAAGAACAGCCTTTGCACCCTCCTAGGCTCAGCTGACTGCTTTATGAATCCCATGGAAAAAAAAAACATCTGTGGGAACTCACTGAAATGTCAGCTTAGGGTGAGTCTCTTACGAGATCTGCATAAAAGGTGATGGCTCTAGTGGTTCTGACGGATCTGAAGTTGTCCCTGGGCTGCTTTTTGACTCAGCTTGGTGCTTGAGGTGTTTGAGAACAGTTTCCATGTTAAGTAGATTGGGTGCTGTTAAATCATTTGAGTGGTCAATCTTCATATCTTCATAACTCTCTTCATCCTGTTTTTAATAAGAAATGAACCAATTAAAATCTCACATACTTTTTTTAACATCATTGACTCAGTATATAATAATAACCAGTATTCTGTATATTTAAAAAATGCCATTAATATAAGTCAAAAATAATACCTACAGTAAGAAAGATACTCACATAAGCTGGATGACACTGGATGTGTGCAGAAGTCTGGATGGTTAGTGTCCCCATGAATCCGGCTTAAATGTGGGTCAAAGCTCTTTTAATAGAAAAAAAACACCAAAAATACTAAATTTATGCATAATAAATCATGTATTAACCGTCTGTTATGCCTCAAAAGGTGTATAAGCCATTATCAGCCAAGGGGGCTTATTTAATATTCGGTAAGGAGAGATTGATGGGTTTATCAAGGGTCTAATTTAAAATTGCTTTGAAATGACATGTGGTCAAATTGGTGCCAACAAGTGCATGTTGATGTGAAATGTGCCCAAAAGCAGTGCCAAACAAAACCCTTTGATGTGCACCTGGACAGATGCCATCAGTATATGTTTGATCTCAGACATACCCAAACAGATGCCAACCAAGATTCTTTGATGTGAATCTGAACAGGTGTCAGGATATGTTAGCTGTGAGACGTGCCTAAACAGGTGCCAGCAAGGTCTCTTTGATGTGATTTGTGTCAATACATGTCTCAACTGACCACTGTCTAATATGATTTCTTACATACACTACCAGGCTAATAAAGCATTATCAAATATATACCTTTATAATTCAATAGACAAAAACTGTATACGTGTCCCTCGGTATACATGCACATGATATGACTATCAGAGTAACATGTTCAGTTGGCAAAGCATCTGAATATATAATGACGTGCCTCTTTGAAGCACGTCCAAACAGAGCCAAACCACTTTTTTCTTTGAAAACTGTACCATATGGTGACAGGTGCCAGCCACATCTGTTTGATATGATAGCACCAAAACAGGTGCCAGCAGTGTCTCTTTGATGTGAAACATGTCCAGACATGTCTCAAACTCAATATATATATTGATATGCCTCTTTCAAGCATGTCCAAACAGATCCAAACCGTTTTTCTTTTGAATACTGTACTATATTGTGACTTCATATCAAATATATATTCTATGCAATTAATATCTGATAATAACGTCATAATGCTCTATCCAGCCTAACTTCATATCAATCTCTATCCTACATAACTTAAGTGTGACATGAATAATTAATGAGGTTACATGTTCAAACATGTCTAAAGGATGGCCTGAATGGATTCATAATGAGCTTTCACTTTGGCCACTTGCCAAATATCCATGTTATGCTTATCATTAACATTTTAAAACTGTGACATGAATAAGTAATGAGGCTACATGTTCAAACATGTCAATATGGTGACCTACTTAAACTCATCTTTGATGTGAAACATGTCCAGACATGTCTCCAACTCAAGCAGCCAAATATATATTGATGTACCTCTTTGAAGCATGTCCAAACAGATCCAACCCCTTTTTCCTTTGAATACTGTACCATATAGTGACTTCATATCAAATACAATATATATTCTATGTAATTTATGTCTAATCAAAATGCAATGCTCTATCCAGCCTAACTCCATATCCATCTCTATCCTACATAACTTTAGTGTGGCATGACTAATTAATGAGGCTACATGTTCAAACATGTCTAAAGGAGGACCTAATTGCATTCATAATGAGATTCTACTTTGGCCACTTGCAAAATTTCCATGTTATGCACATCATTAACATTTTAAAACTGTGACATGAATAATTAATAAGGCTACATGTTCAAACATGTCCATATGGTTAAAATTCCTTTGATATAACATGTGGCCAAAGTGGTGCCAACAAGTTCATGTTGATGTGAGATGTGTCCAAAAGCAGTGCCAAACAAAACTCTTTGATGTGAATCTGTAAAGGTGTCAGGATATGTTGGATGTGAGATGTGCCTAAACAGGTGCCAGCAAGGTCTCTTTGATGTGATTTGTGTCAATACATGTCTCAACTAACCACTGTCTAAGATGATTTCTTATATACACATTTGATTCCACTACCAGGTTTAATAAAGCATTATCAAATTATACCTTTGATTCATAATTCAATAGACAAAGCTGTATAAACGTCCCTCTGCATACATGCACATGATATGACTATCAGAGGAACATGCTCATTTGGCAAAACATCTGAATATATAATGACGTGCCTCTTTGAAGCATGTCCAAACAGAGCCAAACCATTTTTCCTTTGAAGCTAGGTCTCTTTGATGTAAAACATGTCCAGACATGTCTCAAACTCAAGCAGCCAAATATATATTGATGTGCCTGTTTCAAGCATGTCAAAACAGATCCAAACTGTTTTTTCTTTGAATACTGTACCATATGGTGACTTCATATCAAATACAATATATATTCTATGCAATTAATATCTGCTGATAATATAATGCTCTATCCAGCCTAACTTCATATCCATCTGTATCCTACATAACTTAAGTGTAACATGAATAATTAATGAGGCTACATGTTCAAACATGTCCAAAGGATGACCTAAATGCATTCATAATGAGCTTTGATTTTAGTCACTTGCCAAATATCCAATTAACATTTTAAAACTGTGACATGAATAATTAATGAGGCTACGTGTTCAAACATGTCCATATGGTGACCTACTTAAACGCATGTCATGCATATCATTGACCTACTTAGCAGTGACCTACTGACCTACTGACCTAGATAAAAGGGGGTATCCTGCGAGTACAGCCTATACTACTCATGAACGCAGACTTTTGGAAAGAAAATTGAGAAGAGCTATCATGATGGGTCCCAATTTCACCCTACAAATTACGGAGTGATTATCATTGGTTTGTTATGTATTCTGAAGAGGTCCTAGCTAGATTATTAATCAGTGAGAAATGGGGATCCCGTTGTCCTAAACTCCACAGGAGGAATAGTCGTCAGACGATAGCTACATAAACGTGTATTCGGATCAGCCAACCATCTAATTGAGGGCGAGACAAGAACAAAAAGAGGGGCCACAAGCAGCAAACCCTATCGTCGACCCCATCCCACTACGGGGCGGACCACAGGGCAGCACGGGCCCTCCTGGGGCATGGGGACCCGGATAACGAACGGCACGGGCGCCGCTAGGGGGTAAAGGTGCGCGCGCAGGTGCCGTTCATCACTACTTCCGGTGGTTTCATTTGTTCCGGAAGCGATCTGGGAGCGTTCCGTGGCGCGGTCGGGTTAGCAGGGGTGGTGGTGTAGGCGCGGTGTATACATGACCCGCGATAGTAGAAAGGTGTAAAGGGCGGATCCCGGCGTCCCCAGATACCGCCAGGGGGATAACAGGCACGTGACACCGACCACAAAGTCTCGCGCCACCTCGCGGCGGGATTTGGCACGAGACGCGACCTCTTGCGGCTTTTGTGATAACTGACTTTGCCGTAAGGAGGACGCCGTCTGAATGAGGGGGGACCCGGGTATTGAAGCATGCCGGGTATTAGCCGTCCCGACAAATCACGAGCAATCCCGAGCCCACCCGAACACATAACCGGCTTGGGACTGATGGCTTTTTGTGTGGCTGCGACAAAGTAAAGGCCACGAGCATGAATCCAAGGGATTCTCATACCACACATAACATTATATTTTCACCTTGAACTTGGTGATAACCCCCTCGAACTACATGCAATTTTAACTTGGGTTCCCCAAAGAACTAATTTAATTCGATTTCTAAATGTATTTTAGAATAGCTTTTATGTTTTTCCTATGTACAAGAAACAAGAATGCTTATAAAGTCATATAAACCGCCATCCATGGATGATCGAGTTAAGGCAGCATTATGTAAGGCTTCGGGGAAGCGGAGTCATTCCGGAGGCAGCGAGGCGACACCAAAGCTTTATGGGCGCCGAGGGGATGAGAATTGGAAATGAAAGGACAGAGACAAACTTGGAAGTGTCAGAAGGGTTCAACGCCGTGTCGGCCATAGGGTAGGGGATCGGGCGGACCTGGCTGATCCCTCCCCAGCCCGGATACCGCCGCCAGCCAGCCACGATGATCCACGGGGATTGGGATGCCTGGGAGGTCCAGAGATGTGTTCCACAGAGGCTGATCCCATGCCCCCACCCTCCACCTCCACCCACCCCCACCCCGTCACCCTTGTCCCTCCAGGGCCTAGGCCCCTGTCCCCTCGCTCCAGCGCCTCAAACACTCTCCTCCTTCTTTGCTTACATAGCGTAGATTCACTTAGAATCGACCACATACCTTGACTCGGAAACTGGCATTTTAATATGTTCAAGCATGCTAAGCCCTATGTTCTTGCATATAGTAGGACAAATTAAGCATTAAGAACCAACTAAGAGCAACTAAAGAGTTACCATGCATGAATAAGTACAAATGCAGTGGTCGACTCTAGGTGAATCTACCCAATGGGGAAAGTCACTATGGCCAATCAATATTGGCCCGTTTACTGGCCCGTCTCGCCTCCTCTGATGGACGTATTACGTGGATTTACCTGTCGGTGTTAGCCTGGCCCCTCCCCGGCCCCTCCCCGGCCCCTCCCCGGCCCCACCCGCCCGCCCTCCTCCGGGCTGGTTAACCCTTTAAGGATCACAGATTGATTTAATGCATTTCCCACTTTGTCGTCATGATGCATGCCTCGTTAGGTCTGCATTTATGCATCTTTCCGACCCGATAGGGTTTGATACATTCCCAAAAGGTCAGCATTCAGCATGAATGCAGCCTCTGCGAGTAGACTCTCCAGGGTTGCATTCATGCATCATGAAGACCAAGGGCATGCTGCATTAAAGAACTATGCGACCCTTAAAGGGTTAAGCAGGGATGAGGGGGCCGCAGCCCGGGGGTCAACACCACAGGTTAACGTGGCCCGCCCGAGGGGGATGAAAGTTAAAAATGGCGGCGGGCGGCGCATGCGCGTTGTGCACCCCGCACCTGTCAGGGGTTGAGCTGCTCCGGAGCTGCTTCCGGTGATGTATGTGCTGCTCAGGGCGCGGGTCACGCCTCGTTTACAACGCCCCCCCCCCCTCACACACACACTCCCAAATCTCAACATCTCAAACTCTGACGTGCTCGATGGTCGACATTTCGCTGCTCAAAGGATATACCATTGCTTGGATCATTTGGTTGTGTCAGCCTTCCACCAAGTTGCGATTGTATCATGCCTTGGTGTGGAAATATTATACTCCATTCTCTATATGCCGATGATAATACATTAGATAATATCAATACACATTCCCTTGAAAAGGTCCAATTTGAATACCCCCAATGGCCCAACCTAGAGTCCATGTGAATGCGATGAGAGCCTGTTAGGTCAGGGGCACGAGACAACACGTGAATTGTGAATTTGGTGCAGGTGATACATGATCTATGGTAGTGCACCGCATTACTTCCCACCAACGCATTAGACATATTGGATAACAAGTTAGATATCATGCTACAGTTCCTTTATAGAACAACGACACAGATTCTCAACCTAGGTTTCAGTAAAAGGCAGTGTCATCGTGTCATACCAGCTAGAAACTCGAGGCAAATGGTGTAAGTAGTATACGACGTCTGCATTTGCTGCAGGTACATACACAGAGAAAAGGAGTAGAATCACTGCGACTCCCAACTTGATCACTGAGGCAACTCTAGATCTCCCTAGGACCCTAAAGTGACTCCCTAACATTTGCAGGACTCTATCATAACTCTATAGTGACTCCTATTGTAAGACTCCTGATCACCCACCGTGATTCTACTTCGTTTCTCTGTGTAGGGTAGATCAGGGTCTCTGGGTCTCTGGGTAGATTGACCTAAACTCAACCACGTCCCTGGACATGTCAAATCCTATTTTATAGTTATTCAAGCCTTCTCTTTGTGTACCACAGTACACTCTAAGTGTTATCCTTCTAGCTAAGGACAAATAGAGGCAATACCATACATGAATAACTACATAATTAAGGTGGACATCGCAGGGTACGTGTTTGACTCTGTGTCGAGCTACCAATACATGCATTAGTTCACACCAGAGAGGTAAGTACACGTGTACACCAATCTGTCCCAGTTCCCCTTTACAATGTCCTAACGGAGGATCCAGTTATAAACAGTCTGGGCATGTCAGAACCTCGAGACAACTGGTGTAAGTAGTATACGAGTTACAACTTTCATGCAGGTACATACATCTATGGTACATGTATGTCTCGCATTAGATCTCACCAGCGAAGTACACTAATCTGAGATAACAAGTAATATAAACTATTTCAGTTCCCCTTTGAACAACGGATGTCCAAACTTAGGATCCAGTTGTAACCTAGACCTAGGCCAAAACCCTCAATTATCCGTTACATCATAGGATCCAGTTATAAACAGTCATATGAAGAGCTCGAGACCACTGGTGTGAGTAGTGTACGAGATGTGCCTTTAGTGCTGGCATATCCAGCTGCGGAATACGCGCCCTTGTTTTAGGAAAGAGAACATCATTATCATAATAGAAGAAGTTCTATAAGTACGTACAGTATCCTAAGATTGGATTCCATGGAAATAGTCAACAGGTTTGAAGAAGTTCTATAAGTACGTACAGTATCCTAAGATTGGATTCCATGGAAATAGTCGACATGTTTCCATGTGAGTTCAACGGGTAGAACGTGTCTTTGTTACACAATTATAGCCTTAATACGTGGCTAAATAGTGCAGTCCCAAGAAATGTACAGCTTGGGATTACTATGGACTGCCATCTGAGACACAGGAAAGACACAGGATGCCATAGAAATGTAGTACAGTTGAAAATGAACACGGTAGGTCACACTGTCAGAGTGAAGTGATATGAAATGTTACATCAGTGTACTTAAAGCCCGGGCAATAACATATTAAGTTTTTTTCCATAAACATGTCGGACTCAGACCGTTCTCTCAAATATTGGTCGCATGCCTTATGGCATATATACTAATGCAGATATTCCATGTTAAGGGCCTGTTATACGTACGTCATCTGACGTCAAAACGGCGCTGCATCTGCCTTCAGACGTGTGCTACACATTGAATGCATATGCTTTTAAAAGCAGAAGTTATTTTGAAGGGAGATGCCCTCAAAATTATTAACTAGATGACGTTGGTGTAACAGGGCATTCACACTTCATTCAGACCCACTGGTCAATGATTAACATTCAGTTCATTTAGACCCATTCAGATAGTGGGTGTAATTGTCTACACACAGAGGAACTCACCGGTCACCAGCGCAACAATAGCATCCTCCTGTTGGTCCAGACACCCCCTGTGTCCGCTTGGTACCAGCGAAAGAGTCATCTTTATGTGTTTTGCCGCCATCATTGACATGGGCCCCACACCCATTAGACCGCGGCCATTTATTACCACTCCCTTCCCGCCCCTGCCACTGGCCCCCGCCCTCACTGCCGTTGAGTTAACAAATCGCACATTAGCTCTCTTTCCCCTCTTGTGTAATGCCGTTGTGATACCCACAAAATTGCCCCAACAGAATTTGTTACACGGAAGCGGATAATATCGTATTTGTCATAATTTAATCGCCGCGCCCACTCCCCTCAGCTTTCCCCCGGACCCACCATTAATCTCCTCTGGCACTGACCATCGCGACATCTGGCGAGACGCGGGCGAATTAAATCCTGGCCCTGGGCGCGGGAGGTCATTGGTCAATGTCAGACGGTCCAGTTGCAACCAAATTGCACAATCCAATCTAAGGGCGCGGTCCAGTAGCCCGCGCCGCCCAGGGGCTTTAATGGGGTTATGTTTTAATCATGCCACACGATTATGGCGCGGCTAAATGGACAGGGCCAGGCGATCGACCATCAGTTTTACCTGATGCAATTAGTGCCTGCAGGTTGTGACCACCCCGTGGCCCTTCACAGCTCGCCGTCCCCTGACATTAAGTCACTGGAGTAAGGAGCATGGCCCCGCTCTCCTGTGACTCCTCATGAATTATGGTGCTCGCATGTCGACTTCACATTTCATTTTTCACTGTCTGGGTAAAAGGCCTGGATAGATGGACACAGGGGGAGTAGTCATAACTTGCCATCTGCATTCTAACCACGACAGGAGTTTAATGTGTCGTGTTCAGGTCTGGGGGGGGGGGTAGCCACTCTCGTACCCCTACTAAGCCTCCCGATCCTCTCACGTCAGTAAATTCCTCCGGATACAGACTGATACTCATTCTAGGGGGGGGGGGGGTACTTAGTATAGGAATGGGTAACTACCGTGTTTACGGTACATGAAAACACTCTAAGAATATAGAGGGATGTAGTGACATCTTCAGAGGGCTGTCAAATCACAAACTATTAGAGGCTACATTGTATAGTACCTAGCCTCAAAGAAGAAGCCCCCCCCCCCATCACCACTACCCCCTCCCAGGTCTTCAGCATGTCTTGAAATTTCCCCTTCACACTCCTCAACCAGTTTGTGCAAAGGAACGGTCTTCCTCATCCTTCCCTAGATAAATAGTGATTAGCTGGTACCTTCTGGGGACCTGCTTCTTTTGGCATATACAATGTATGCACGGTGTATGTACACTGTCAATAATTACTAGTGTAGGTACACAGTAGCATCTACTGTAGAATCTACTGTAGATTTACAGTAGATTCTACTGTTTACCGACAATAAACTCTACAACTACAGTAGTATAGAATCTACTATACACATACAAAAAGGGCAACCAACCTTTTATAGTGTATGCATTATAACACCGCATCATAACAGTGTTTATATACTATATTATTGCCACCAGACATGGTCAAGTAGACAGTACTAGCCCACCATCACATGTGAGGTAAAATGTTACAACAACTCCCAGTAATGAAAGTATCCGATAACACAAAATAATGAGATGTTCCCAATTAAAGAGAGCATCACCCCTCTCTCCCTCCTGCAAATAGCCCTTCCAAAGAAAAAAGAAACCTTGTGAAGAGAAACAATGGGTGTCCAGTCACGAGCCTCTCCCCCTGGGATGACTCAGATGCATGGACAACAATAGCCTCTGTGGTCTAGAGGTTACCCCCACCTGCTCACTTAACCATTCAAGGGCAGCACAACGCTTTAATGTATCCTTGGTCATCATGATGCATGAATGCAGCGCTGGTTAGTAACTCGCCAGGGCTGCATTCATGCTCGATGCCACCATGCTAGCCATTGTGCATCAAACCCATAAGATCGACATGATGCCTGAATATAGCACTGGCGAGTTACTCACAAGGGCTGAAGCCATCCACCATGACAATAAAGTGCATAATACACTAAAGCAACATGTTACCCTTAGAGGGTTTAAGTCCAGGTGAGTGAGGGGTAACTTTACCTCTTCCCAGGTAATCATCCCTCACCTGTGCAGTATAACCGGATCCCTCTGGTGGTTGCCAGGTGGGGACCCAGGCTCTTGATGAGGTGATGGGTGACGTGTGTCGTCATGGGAACTGAGACGTCGTGGTTACCCTCCACAGTCACTGATCAACCACAGTCAACTGATATGGGTTTCACTGGGGATAGGGAGGGTGATTGGGGAGTGGGGAGCAGTTTTCTAAATGAAAGCTATTAAAGTTCTGGGAAACCGCAGTGGAGCACTTTCGAGAGTGAGGCATGCAATTATTTTGTGCTAGATTGACAACTTTTCTATAGAAAATAAAATAAATCGCACTATTGCATACAAAAAGAAATCGCACAACCTCCTCCCAAAATCGCCATGAGGATTGCTGAGGGTTATTGGGCCAATGTACTATTTTACTACATGAGGGTTATTCCGTATCATCTCAGGAGCTATAGTCAGATTACATAAATACTTAATAAACCAAGTCAATTTTGCTTTACATTAACTTTATTATCTGGAATTTGCTCCTGGGTCTGCCTCAAATCTCAGAGACCTCATCGGTTTGTCCACGTTTTGTTAGTTATCACTAACATGTTTTTGGTTGATGCTTCATGCATTGGGTGCTTTATCTCTCGAGCAAGCAACTAGTCAGTGCTGCAGTCAAACGTTATGCAAACCCTACTGGGATGATGCACTCCTACAGTGTCGACCCTACACTCTAAGAACAGTGTGCGGGAACATGCATAGGGATTTTACACACATATATTTGCAACACACCTTTGAGATCAACACACTTTTGGCAAAGAGCATGTAGTGTGTAGTGTGTTACACCTAAATGTGTGTTAAAAGTGGCTACAGAAAAGCATGTTGATAAGTGTGTAAACGTAACACACTGTTCTTAGAGTGTAGTAGGTGGACTCGCCGGGGCTGCATGCATGCATCATAACGACACAGGACATAGCACATTAACATCCTATGCGGCCCTCAAAGGGTTAAGTCGCTTAATCCCAGCAGACTGGCAGGTTTCCTATACCAGGTGTGTGTTTACCTGGCTGGATTAGGACGACTATATACATACAGGGTATACGGCCTGGGGTATGAGCATGGATTATAAGACATGGACCCGCCCCACACACCCACCACTGAATCTCCCTATACCCCGCGGCCAGTCACCCTACCCTCTTCTAATCCCTGCCTTTCTAACTTGTGCCCAGGTAGATGACAGATGCTCTCTGTATAGACTGAGGTTCCTGGTGGTGCAGGGATGGGGGCTGGACACTATAGACTCACCTGAGCTACCTGTATAGGGTACAGTTACAGGTGTCCCAGGGGCATGCTCATACTGGGGATCAGGTGGGCAATGTTACCCTGTAAGCCAAGATATAGAGGGATAAACGGGAGGATGGGCTGGGGTGGTGGGGTGAAAGGAGTGAGGTGTGTATATGGGCAAGACAGGGCGTGGCCGAAAGACACAAAGCGTGGCAGAAAGACTTTCACTGAGCTATACATCTGGTTCCTCGGTATGTCCAGCCATTCTTTTCTCGTGAGATTTAGGCTGGCACCATGCAGACACCAAGATACTGTGAGCAGGCTACATTCCGAGATCAGAGCCAACATCTCATGATAGCTGCTTGTGCCAACGGACACGTGGTTCTTGCAGGAACCCGTTGCACCCAGTTACACCGTTATAGAGAATGGTGGAGGGGGAAGTACCGCTATATACAATAGAGAAAGCAGGACTTTGACTGTTTGAGGAACATCACCTGGAAGTGGACAATTGTCGGTAACCTGACGTGGGGTGCAGGAGGACGGTGGTCGGGGTCCGGCAGCTGGCGGCCCGGGCGGGTTGTTTATGCCGACCCGGTCTGACAGCGGCTGACCCCCGGGGTTAGGGTTTCACGGCAACCCTTTAAGGACCATATAAGGCTTTAATGTGCTATGTCCTTGGTCGTCTTGATGCTTGAATGCAGCCCTGGCGAGTCTACTCGCCAGTGCTGCATTCAAGCACCATGCCGACCCTACGGGGTTGATACACTCCCAAGGGGTCGGCATGATGCTTGAATGCAGCCCTGGTGTGATACTACCCAGGGTTGCATTAAAGCATTATGCCGACTAAGGACATTGCACACCACAGCACTATGCGGCCCTTAAAGGCGGGGCGCCCACAAAGCGCGGCGGGAAGTGCGGGTCAGGTGTGGGGCCCTGGAGGTCAGCACCAGAAGACGGAGAGCGGCCACCTAACGTGACATGAGGCCGCCCTATGCTGACACCACCAGCAGATGTTATGCCATGTCACGGCCCTCTCCTGGTCCCCCTTTGTCCTCCCTGCCCCACCCTTACCCCACCGCCACCCTCTGAAGTGTGCCGCCCCTCCTCCCCACCCTACAGGTGCCCTCCACCCCTGGGGAGCCAGGGTCAAGGCCTGGACCTACGACGTTTAACCCCCTGTGCTCTACAGGTCGGGGGAGCCTTTTGGACAGGTCAGGAAGGTCCTCTTGCAGAATAGCACCTGGGTGGTTGAGGCCATAAAGGTCCATGCAACAAGCGGAAAGGGCATAGGTGTACTGGTAGAGATCAAGCCGGGTGGCGAAGGGCACTGCCCTCAAGGTCGGGCAGGGCGTTAGGGGCAGGGTAAAGGTGGTAGTAGCTGGGTGGGGCTCATGCCCTTTTGGTCATGTATCTGATGGTGGGATGACCTAAAGCATACAGATGCAGCTTGTACCATGACATAACCAGTATGTTAGTGGGCGGGTATGGTTGTAGGAGGTATACAAAAGGGTCGTATTATAGAGTCACAAGCCATAGGCTTTTATCATAGTGATGACCTGAGGTGATTTTAAGGACTTTTCCGCTAGGAGGCGCTACTATAATACAACAATGTAATATGTATTACATAGGTGATAGGCATATGTAATAATAGTGATCATATGTATCATTTGCAAATTTTAGGATATGAAGAACTCCATGCATCATATTAGAAACCCAATTAATAAAAAAGAAAAAGTATCCTCCATATGTGGCTACATGCAACAGATTTTCAATATGTGCGAATATAGATGGTTAAAGTAATATATACCAGATATTGGTTGAGTTTACAATGTATATTTAACTTTTGCAGTGCTAGATCATCACCCGCCTCTCAAACCTCATCAGCTGCACTTCACCTATCACTTTATAGGATTACAGACGCCAAAAGGCCAATGTTCCCTATAGCAATGTGTGATCCTAAGACCAATTACACCCAATAAAACACTAAATAGGTGATATAGACGCATGCTATACATTATGTTTATGTCCATAGCCACAATGCTAATAATGCCAAAATCCAAACCACCAAACCATGCCATCTCCTCCCCACACCCACAACCCTCCCTTGCCTCACAGGCCACCCTAACCCCCAATGCAAACGCTCACCCAATCGGCCATGTCAAGGCGGCCATGCCATTAAGATAAGGCGTCCGGCAGATGACCGCTATCACTGCCCCATCTGGCATGGACCCACCCCTACTTTTTGTCTGACATGCACGCTTGGCCACCCTGATCATGGAAGCAGCCAACTTCAATTCTCCAAAGCAGAATGTTGAAGCAATCAACTGAGTTTTTATCTAGGATTTTAGAGCCAGAATTTCCTCATGGAATATCACATCATTGACCAAGGATATTATTTGAATTTATTTTTATAGTCTACTAACTGTCTCCCCCTTCTTTGAAGTATATCCTCTGAACACGGAGTGCCAACACATACATTTCCCTAATAAGGCCACTCAAAAAAAAAGTGGTTTCTCATCACCAAGATCAGAAAAATATGATGAGGGAGGCTTTTTTTTTTGCTTTTTTTTTTTTACTCGCGGGCTAAAATGTATAGGATAATATACGTTTTTCATGACCAAAATTCACATTTCAGTAGTCAAGAAATTATTGATCTTTAAAAGTGGGGAAAATGTAAGTTATTTCTATCCCACTGCATTACTGGCAGTATAAGCTTTAATTTGATACCAAATATGCCTATATTTGTCCATTTTTATCAAATTTTTCATAAAAAATTAGCAAAAAAAAAAAAAGTTTTCCTCAAAAGCTGATTTTTATGATGCGCGCGGTGATCAGAAACCATTTTACTTTTTTGAGTGGCCTAACATAGTTGACAATGCATGAATGTTGTTATTTAAGCACAGATTGTACTGCATTTAAAACATTGTTAATTTCAGTAAATGATGACCTTTCCGTGACATTTACAGGACATTTACTGAGCTTAAAGTTGCTTAAAGAGTAACTTTAAGCAATAAGAAGCTAGCTTAAATGCCTACGTTCATGCATTGTGTTGGCCAGGCTGATGTGGTTCTGGTAGACGTAAACCTCTAAGGTATACAGAGCCTATTAATATACTTTATGTATACATGTTAGACATGCACTCATCACCCCAACCTAACGCTGAGAAAGATCCCATTCTCCACCCCTCCCTCCCCCTACCCATCACTACCATCCCACCCTCCACCCAGCAAGATCCACCCACCCTCCAAACACCCCCCTACCCACACCCGCTACAGTCAATAGCTGTCATTGCCCTTACCCAGTATCAGCACTGTCTCCCCCTGGCGGGGTGGCCGGGAGTTACGGAGGATGATATCATGATCCACGACTATCAGTGCCCTGCCTGCCGACCCTGCCTAGGCCGGGGTCAAGACGCCTTGACCTCTGACCCCTGACCCCTGCCATCAGGTCCCGCTATCGGGTCGTCCCCCTAGTGGCAAGATCACGGATTCATGTCAGGCAGTCGTAAACGTGGTGATAGGACCTGCTCCATAAGGTTTGCTTTAATTGAAAGCTATAGTGAGTTTTTCTTCCCTCTGCCCTTTGATTTCAATGTGTCAGACACTTAATGATCATGTGGGTATGTGGTGTACCATAGAGAATATGTCAGAACAGCTGGCATGATCTGTCACTTCTCTGGATTCACAATGCTTCCTTCACGCCAACATGGATAGTCCACATATATCATGTTGAATGGCTCTAGGAAAAATACTTTTATTTTTCCTCCATGCAAGATAATTGCCGGTGATTATACATGTAGGCGCTCATGTCCATGTATTTGCCTCTTCGATTCCGTATAGAAGGAAGATGGGTGTAATTCAAAAAATTTGCTCTGTTGTTTTTGATTGCTTTACAGTTGTATTTTTCATTAGAGTAAATATATGCAATCCATGAACAATGCAACTAGTTAGGGACTGATAGTGATCAGTGTTTTTAACAACAGGGAGTGAGGGGGGGGGGGTAAAGCGTTTTGACCCCAGTGCAATATACCCCTGCTACCACCGCCCTCCACTAGCCAAACGTACATGTAACACAGCAATATACCTCATGTCAATAAGTGTTTGATGTTTTTCCCCATCTCTATAGACTCTAATAAAACATAATCTTATCGGCTCTTTTTATAGCCTCAACTCTGCAGACATCTTGTCAACATCTCCGACAAAAAGAGGACCGATTATAAACTCGTATAAACGCGAATCGAGGCGCAGAAGTCCCTCACTTTATGCTACAACCGCCAGTGTTTACGTCTCGGTAAATCTCGTTGTCGGTCACGTGGAACGGGAACACATGTCTGGCGTCATAAACACGCGATCTGTCCATCGGATGATCACGGTGGGACGAGATCTCGTGACGTGACGACGTTTTCTGACTCCATCCCTAGTAACAGTTGGCAATGACCTTGGCCTCCTGCCATCTCAAGGTCAACGGCCACCCCAGAGGTCAGCACGGGGGTCATCACTCATGCGCAGTGCGTACCCCCCGTGTTGGGCTGCATTGTTCGTCTCTGTACGCTATCTTCTATAACGGAGGGAAACCATACTCATTGCTAAAGTGTTTAGGTCTTTGTCCTCTTGGAGTGATTAACGCACACACTAACACATCAGGCTAACCTTGTACCCTGGGTGCACGGCGGGGCATGACCAGCAGGAGCTGCAAGTGAATGCATGCTGTCTCTATTCCATTATAGGTTCAACATCAAGGGCAGAAGTCAGTTAGACATTCTATACATCATGTGAAATTATGTATTTAAATGGAATGTATCCCATTTCTGATCTCTCTCTATCCCTGTCTGTGTTTGTCTTTACCTGCTTCTTTCTTAGCTACGTAGATGTCTGACTTTCTGTCTCTTAATTTCGCCTTGTCTCCGTATTTGTCTATTTTTGTGTTGGTCTGTGTGCTTTCCTTTCACTCGATGTCTGTCTCACTCTGTCGCTCACTCACTTCCTCTGCCTGTCCCTGTCCCTGTCTCTCTCTGCCTCTGCCGCTATATCTCCCCCCCCCCTCTCTCTCTCTCTCTCTCTCTCTCTCTCTCTCTCTCTCTCTCTCTCGCACTCTCTCTCTCTCTCTCTCTCTCTCTCTCTTGGACAATATGTGCATTGTAAACCATTTCCACACAAGGATAGAAATATATTCCATGTGCACTTCAGGATTTATGTATCAATATTCATGATAGCTGTATCATTGTTCTTTCTACTCCCACCACGCCCACCTTTATACCCTCACGTTAAGGTGATACTACACACTACTCCCTAGAGCTATTGACAAGCCCTGCAGAGTTCCCCCTATAGTCGATTTGTCGAGGAGACTAGATCAGCCCTGACTTATGGCTGGGGCGGGTATCAGTAGCCAGGGGTTGGGGCTAATTGTGGCCGAGACCGGGACCTACATTGCACAGGCCAATCCGGACAGCAGCCTTTATCATGATTGCGCACCATTTGACGTCGGTCGTCATTTCCATGTCATTGACCAGGTCTTGGCATTTGCTGCCCGTGTCATGATCCCGCCTATCTGCTCGCCCGCCGGGGTCGGGCCTCCCCTGCCCCCAGGGGTCGTAAAAAAGAGCAGAGATCTGCTGCCCCTCCAGAGTCCTCCATGCACCCAATATCCCACCCACCCGTGCCCCAACCCTCTCCAGATGTTTCCACCCTACCCCACCCGCATCCTCCAGATCTGTTGAAGCAGGCAAGTACAATCCCTCTACAATAGAGGCATGGTTTAATTGGAGACGATACATATGTGAATGATTAAAATATATACGGGAGTCATTTTGTATATTGCTAAAGAGGATATAGATAGTGTTATAGGCGTAGACACGTTGCTCTACTCGCTGTAGACTTCAATGCATTGCTGCATGTAGCACCAGGGTCTTTTTGCCCAGCTTTTGTTCAGCTGATGCTATGATCGTGCACTTATCTATTATGTATACCTGAAAATATGAACACTGGAATTCTAACCGACATTAAAACGTAGCTTATTGCAGGCTGAGATCTAAGGAAAAACATTTTGAAATATCACAGTCTCTGGCCATTCTAGTGCCTCACCGACGTATATACCCCCTCCCCCAATGCACCCTATAACATCAGCCCCCCCCCCACCCTGCCATATCTGGAGAACCATGATCCATCTGCCACCTGTCAGACCGGCCAATCAGCATGCCGATCGGAGGTCACGTGATTGGAGTGACTCCTATCTAAACGCGCCTCCTCGCGAAGAGTTCCAGCAAAATGGACGATTCAATATTAGTCCTGAATCGATGTGTGCGGGGCGGGAGTGGCCGGAGGACTGCACATTGGACCGCCCTGGGGCCGGGGATGTTAACTCTTGGATGGCTGCATACTGCTTTAATGTGTTGTGCTCTTGGTCGTCATGGTACATGAATGCAGCCCTAGCGAGTGACGCGCCAGTGCTCATGCATCATGCTGACCCTTTTGGAGGGTATCAACGCATGGTATCTGAATAAAGCACTGGTGAGTTACCCACCAGTGCTGCATTCATGCCTCATCTCGACCAAGGACATAGCACATTAAAGTACTATGCGGTCCTTAAAAAGGGTTAATTTGGGTGGTGCCGATAGGGCCTGGAGGGCGGTGGGGCGGGGTAGGGGTGAGAGGGGTAAGGGGGCTTGGTCCCGGGTCGGCGGCCTATTGAACCCTGGCCCGGCCCTTCCCGTAGGGGTGAGTGACCATCACGATAGGGCACTGCCCTCATCCATGAGTCCTGCTGCATGGCTACCCCAGGGAGAGGCGGCAAGTAGAAGAGGCATGGATCCAGCCTCCACGGTCTCACAACCCCTGGGCTATAGCTTGGCCGCACCTGGAGGAGCGAGACTGTGTCCATATATATACGTACATCCATATATACCGTAGCTAAGTAGTATAGGCAGTTGCGGGTTTTAGTCGGGCGGCAGTGCCGTTAGCCTAATCATGCATACATTCCTGTGTTGACTTCCATGCTATGAGGTCCTTATCGTAGGTAGACGCAATATACACGAAAATGGATGAGGGTTTCACAGGCTATTTCATTGTAAGCATTGTCTGTATAACGTCCATCTCAGCTAGGAATCAAGTTTTATCGCTGGAATGTATAACCCTAAATACATGCATAGTATGCTACAGCCATAATCCCATGGCAGTGTGGTCTCAAAAATCATGGGCCGTTCTAGTGACGTCACTCTCGTGACAGCCCCCGACAGGGGCACTTCCGGTACAGCGGAGGCCTACTTCCGGTTGATCAGACACACGCATGCGCAGATTGATTATGCCACACCCACAAAAAGGTTCAGGGTCACCTCACCTAATTGACAGGGAGCAAAGTGGTGGTCATCAATTTGGGGCCAGAGACCTCTGCTCCCTTTATTCCATTAGTAAATCTTCGCCATGGGTTATTTCTATGCAAGCCTTTGCTGACATTATGACCCTTAAATCGCATAAATCGATAGGGGAGTTCAGAGAGTTGTACATCGCAGCATCATAGAAAGCATTAGTTGGTGTAAGGATGAATCATTTAGAACTGAACGATAAAATTAGTTGTATAGTGTAAGGCAACTTTTTTTTTTTTTGAGTAATACTTACAAAATCAATTCGAAATTCCCACGGTCATGCATAGCTGTCATATCAGGCCAACGTTCCTCTTCATCTAATATGAATAAAGATATACGTCAATGATTTCCCGCTGGTTACAAATGCTAAGAATAACTCCTGTTATGATATTTAATGTTTGTCATAGCGCCATTGATACAAATAGTATTTGTTGAACGAGACGCTTACTATACATATCATCCATATTTAAAATACTGAACGCGATATCATAATCTTTGAATTATTGAATGGCTGACCTGCTCAGTATAATGCTTTGATTAGGAAACCTTGCATCAGTATATTCATATTCTCTAAGGCAACACATTGCACTACCCCACAGCAGTCTGCTGTTAATTGAATGTAACTGCTCATATCACCGCACCAGCTACAATGTTATGTGGGCCCCACATGACACAGGGGTTAAGAAGGTGTGTTTGTGTGTTTAGAGCTACAGCTAAAGGTCGTAACGCCAACACAGCTAAAGGTCATAAACCATCAGGTAGTTAACCTGACATAACACCCCCTCACCCCACGGTCATACCCTCTGTCCCCAAGGTCGCCGTTATGAGCCTTCTTTTGGCGGCAAAGGTGATGGGGTTGTAACCTTGGGCGGGGTGGGGATCGGAGGGTAGGGCCCTACACGCGCCTAGGTCGTAGGGGCCCCGACCGGAGGGGACCTAGGGGGCAGCAGGGCATACCCCCTCCTCACCCAAGGTCGCTGACCATTGGTCAGTTCCTTGCCGGGGCGGGATTTTTGAAAAATATGAATCGGTGAGCAGTGGTTATGGTGAGACAGAGGGTCAGGTGGCCGGAGAGAAGGTTTGACCCTTGGGGCAGGGACAAAAAGGCTGGTGTCACGAGGGTTGGTCACCCCTGTCACCCTCCCTGCCCCGGTAACCCACAGTAACCTTGCACATGGCGCCGGGCTCCCCCTGGACAAAGGCCGGACAATGGGACGGGGCCGCGCCCCCTTCTCTCTGCCCCATCACGTCCATTGTCCGGCCGGGGCTTCTTGATGATCGGCGGCCAGAAGACAAACACCGGGGCTGGGACCTGGTAGACCCCGGGGTCACCGCGCCTAAACACCGCCCGTCTGCCTACCCCCTACCTCTAACCCTTTAAGGACCGCATCTTACATCACTCTGCCATATCCTGGCTTGTCATGATGCATGAATGCAGCCTTGGCGAGTAAGCCATGCATCATACCAGCCCTTTGGGAGTGTATACACCTCACGCAATGATAATTGAATGCATCCCTGTCGAGTTACTCACCAAGGCTGCATTCATTCATTATGACGCCCAAAGACATAGCACATTATCGCTTATCGCACTATGCAGCACTTAAAGAGCTAACACCCCCCCCCCCCACCTCCTCAGCTCCGACCCATCATTGTTGCTCGTGCAGGATAAGCAGCACACCTCCAGCAGCGGCCGAAATGAAATTACCTCCAGTCTGGGGCGGGTTGGGTTATTACTCCAGCCTCCCTCATGGCCGGACAAGGTAAACACCACCTTAGTCCTACCCTGGGTCATCACTGCATGGGGAGGGTAGGGATGGGTTTATTGTAGCAGTGTTTGGTGCTGAGGTTCTAATCTGGATGCTAAGCTCTGCAACTGGTGAAGATAGATGCCTTTATTTCATGTGGAGAAACAAAGTTACTATGCTGAAGTACAAGTATGGCCGTTCTACACATCCCTGTGGAGAAACTGATCAATGCTCATTCTAAATGGGGAGTTTCTCCATGATGACTTCACTAAAATAGCTATGAAACCAATCTTTAAAATGTTGTTAAATATAATATATCAATAATTACATGATATAAAGACACAGATCCACTCTAATAAGTCTGAATTCCTGATTTCTCCACTTGTGGTACCATGGATCATATCACACTCGGCTCCAGAATACCACAATTTTGGCCCAAACTATAACCTGCCCTGTCACCATGATAGCTCCTTCCATTGACTTTCTTTTCACACATTCAAAAGTCGGGTAGAGATTTTAACGTACACTGAATAAAAAAAATTGCTATAGACGACCAGTATCGATTTGCACGACATTGGATTGGGGGTATTAGATTGAGTGGTTGATTTTGTAGGTACTTGTACTTTGCTAATATTGTCAACTATATGCCTTCATGGAAGCCACTGATATGACATGACTGAATCTTCTTAATCTGTAACCCTAGGGACAATACCAAAGACTTATACAATACTAAACTGTAAAAAGTAAGTGCAGGTACACCGTAAAGGCTACTGTAGCAACCAACCATTTACAGTATGTGCAATCCCCTTTGACACAGTGATTGTGTTGAGATCTCATACTCAATCACAGCTAGGAATAATTTTGCAATCCCATTAATATTTGACATTTTCCTATAGCTCCCCATGTTGTTAAAATGAAACATGGCAGACTAAATACTGTGTCATGACTGGGTTGTCTGATTGCTTCAAAAACAAATAACCTCCACACGCAGAATTATAATGTACCATGCCATGAGGTTCACCAAGACCTTTTGTTCCAGCCAGTCATGGAAGTTTTCATTTAATCATGGACTAATCAAAACTCAATCCGATTCCCCGAATAAAAAGGGAGCGGGACTTAGTGCATGCCCCCTTTCCCTTCACGAGCATGCTCCTTAATTTTATCTTGCAATTGTATTTTGTGTGTCTTTGCTCTCTCCTCCCCACGCCACACTCCTTAGTTTCCCCGCATGTACCCAAAACACAGTCACCTCTCATCTCCTCCTCACGCAATTTTATGTTCTCATTTGCAGTTCAAACTGTCATCAGTGGAATATTTTCCCATGCTTGACAATATAGGTTATCCACTATTGATACATTAGAGGAGAGGAAGTTGTCAATAACAGGAAACATATTCATTTCTGACAGCTTGAACTCACAATAACTATTGACAGTTTGAAATATCAATATAGAAAGATCATCTGCTGACGGTACAAATTGCCAATGATAGGAGTCAATCAGTTAGGACTCGGAAAAAAAACCCTCAAGTATTGACAGTCCAAATTGTCGATAAGTGATATACAAAGTCACATCGCCAGTTCCAAATTTGAAACTGTCAATTAAGAAATATATTCTTGACAAATTGTATTATGTATGTTAAAAGTTGTAACTGTCAATAACAATAAATATTAACTGACTATTTTTAACGTTATAGAGTCTGAATGTCTGATTGGGACTCATTCAATATGCACCCTGTTAGTGTGAAGGCCTCGTGTGTCACGATTAGCATGTTGAGTTCACCAGGATGCTCCAAGTTTCCATGTTTAATATTATCACAAGTGAAGGTTGGGCCGCTCAGACATGCTCTGAGCTACTCCGTTGACCTAGTTTGACTCTCAGACAAAGAGTCTCACCCCCTATCCCTATAATACCCAGTCAATACCCACAGCGTCGTCACCTTCCCCTCCCACCCCAACCTGCAAATTAATAGATGAACATTAATTATACCCGCAAAATGTAATAACTCCAATGGCCTCTACGATTGTGGGGGATGCCACATGACAAATACTGAGTAGTGCCTGTGTGTGTGTGGTTTCCCTCTTTCCCCTCCTCATCCCTACTTTTTTTTAATGCGTGGCGACCCGCAATTACCACAAGCCGCATGTGACTGGGGGGTTTGCAATTAAGACGCACGGCGAAAATAAGGATGGCAAAATGAAAGACGGACACGTGTAGGGGCTAATTATTTATCATGCTCGGCGGTGGTCCTGGGGAAACCTGTTTTTTGAAAGGCTTAGGTCGAACAATGCCCTCTGGGTTGTTAGGTTGGGTTGGGGATGAACCAGGGTTCAGTGTTACCGGGAGGAATTAAAGGAATTGGGGATCAGGTACTAACCTCTTAAGGGCCGCATAGTGCATTGGTGTGTCATATCCCTTGTCGCCATGATGCATGAATGCAGCCGTTGCCTGTCTTCTCACCATGGCTGTATCCATGCATCATGCCGACCGTTCAGGAGTGTATTATGCAACACTATAGGTACAGCCTGATGTATGAATGCAGTCCTGGCGAGTAAACTCACTCGAAATGCATCATAATGACAAAGGAGATAATGCATTAAAGCACTACATGACCCGAAGGAAATGGAGGATCAACTAGGAAGCGGTGCAATTCTTGATAACAAGTAGAAAGAGCCTGGGTCGAGGCCTACAGACAACATCACTCTGACCTTCAATTTCAATATCAATATTCTCAGCGCCCTCCCCTACCCTCAGGTGCAATTCATCTTGGTCTCTGCGGGGCTGGGTCAGCCATTGTTCTTTACAGGGCTGCTTATTGGTAATGTGAACTAGCTCTAATTAGTGGTCGGATCAGACCCCTGCGCGGTCCCCTTCTATTGAATAGTAATACGATCGAAGGGTCATTTTTCATGGATTTCATTCCATCATTTTTCCCCCTGACCTCATTTATTTCACCCGCCCCACCCATGCATCCCACTTTTCTTTACGTCAATCAGATTGCGCATTGACACAGGTAAAAAACGGGAGGTAGTGTTTAGTATTTGCTCAAACACAGGTTAGGATTTTGGCGGTGGGTTCTTAGTCAATATTTGAGAGTGGAAGTACTTGGGGTGATGTTCTTTCCCATGACTGTCCCCCACCTGGCTGGCTGGGGATGGGGAGGGACAGAGGGGGTTGGTGGCGTGGTTTGTTTTTGTTATCAGTTAGACGCTAGAATAGAGCCCCTATTCACCGACCGAGCCACACTCGAGAGTTTGCGTGACTGTGCCCAAAGAGGGGGAGATGTACTCACCTACCCAGAGCATCATTATCTATACCTCTCCACGCCCCAGTCCCTGCCTTTGATTTAGATTTTTTTCTAAAGTGTCAGAGTGGTATGGACAGCACAAAAGGAAGCTGACCCCATGTCAGTCTGCTTTGTGGGGCTCCCCTACTGGGTGGACCGACGGACAGGGGCCGATCCAGAAGGAGGGGGTTGAGGGTGGGTATATAGGGGGTACAATAATAAGAGTCCTCACCACCTTACCCCACAAACACCCCCATGCATACCTCCTCCCTCACCGTCCCCACACCACGTCAGAGGTCTCAGGACATGTCAAAGGGGGGCCACAGAGATAGTGAAAAAGGCAGCCTCATATTACACTTCAATACTCAAACAGATGCAGTACCGCTGCTGTAATCCGAAACGTAGAATTTATAAGAGGAAAAGTGCTGGAAAAAAACTGCCACACCCCATTTGTCCACCCTGGGCAACCATGGGAGACAAGTGGCAATGGGATAGACAGGTCCCCCTCCCCTACCGCCTGTAGCCTGAGCCCTTCTCCACTCCCACACCCCACCTCTCCTTTTTTTCCCTGCGGTGAAAAATGCTACATGTGCATGATTGCCTATTTGGGAGTCTATGCTTTGAGGGGTGTGCAGCTGTCGGCGGCGCGGCTTTTCAAACATAAATTTCAGGTCGGTATGATTTTGTGAAAGCATGGACAATGCGTGGGTGACCCTGGGGCCGGGCTGGGGCAGAGGTGCCCGCTCGTGTCACGGAGGGTATTGTGGGTGTAGGGGGATGCCTGAAGCAGCGCTCCGGTTGGGAGGTGTTACTCAATTTTACCCCGGACAATAAGGTTCTGACCCCGGCCACCCCAATGTCAGAGGCCGCGAACCGGCCGCCGCGCCCACAATCGCCGCCAAGACAAAGGTCGGGGCCGGGGGAGGGCTGAGGGCGCAGGGGGTAAGGGGGTAGTGGTTGGTGAACGTTTTGTAACGGACAGTCACACAATAGGGCGCTATGTCGCGCAGTTTGAACCTCCCCCGCCAGATGTCGTGAACCCTCGGCCTCCAGGTCTCGCGAGGTCTCGCCGGGTCCCGTAAAGGTCCCCGAAGGTCCCGAACCCGCGCCCTGCGCGCGCCGCTTCCTGCCCGACGATGGAGTGGGCGATAATGGCGGAGGGGAGCGGGGCGGAACTCATGTCGCGACCCTGCACCCGCCATGTCGTGGTGTCGCGACCCTCCATGCCCCGCGCCGCCCCGTCAATGCCGCCGACGTTAAGATGTTGACTCTTCCCGCCGCTAGGATGGTCTTAGGGTCAATGTTATCATCTTGTTACCAGTTGACCTGCCTGATCCCCATAACCCCCCGCGTCACCCATCACCACCCCTTACATCCCTGTCTGCTACAACCTTCTACCCCCACAGCCCCAACCTGCGACCTGCTGCCGTCTTAACATATGGTATACACGGGCAGGAGATGGACTTTTTTAAAATTTACCCTGTTGCTACCTTAACCCAGAGACACCTTCTAGCCCCTGCTTAACCCTTAAGGTTTATCATGCACTCCCACAGGGTCGTCATCATGCATAAATGCAGCCCTACACGCGCCAGAACTGCATTCATTCATGCATGATGACAACCAAGGGTATACATCACATTAAAACACTATGCTCACCTTAAAGGGTTAACATATGGTACCAGGGCGGGAGGTGGGGTTTTTACCCTGCTGCTGTATAGGTGGTCTGAGGCAGCTACCAGCTGTGTAAAATGTACCCCACCTGAGCCCCATTCTCCACTCTAATCCTCCCCACCATGCAGCCCCACCCCAGCCCCTCCTCACACAGATTACAACACTGCCCAGCACGTAGTACCGGTACTCTGAGGTTAGCCCTATCTAAGGGTCGCATAGTGCTCTGATGCATCATGCCCTTGGTCAGCATGATGCATGAATGCAGCCTTGGCGAGTGACTCACCAGGGTTGAATACAAGCATCATACGAGACGAGGATATGTACGCCCAAAGAGACGGCATGATGAATGAATCTATACCCCGGTGAGTAGACTGGCCAGGGTTGCATTCATGCATCATCACAACCAAGGTAATAAAACATTAAAGCACCGTGAGGCCCTTATTTAAGGTCTATAGGTGTATGGGGTAGTAAGCCCAGTTTTTCCTCCCTCCCTATTCCCCAGCCTGGTGATAGTACTGCAGGCCCGTCTTTAATCCAGGCTCTTCACCACCACAGGCGGCCAATAACGTGTACACCAAACATCAGCCCGCTATGTTTAGCCAGGGTGTCCATGTATTTTCATGATCGATTAAAGCAAAACATGGCTCAGGGTCCGTGTGCGGTCTGCCAGTTTCCTGCCTGCTCCCTCACGCGTCTTGCACGGCCAAGGCACGTCCTCTGAGACCCTGCATGGAGGACAGAACCAATGTCAATCTCCCCTCGTGAATATTATTATGATTTCATTTAACTTGCAGCATACTGCACAGTGCTGAGCCCTCTCCGGACGGTGCAGGCAATTTGAAAAAGTCACACTGGGCTGGGGTGAGCGTCGATAAGGCGGGCGTATACGGGAAATTAATAAGTTATTGAAAATGGTAAAATAGCAGCTGAGAATACTACGCTACTGGTTTTTCTGCAGGAAAGTTATATTGCTAGAAAAGTGATTTTCCCTATTGCAATGTTTATAATAATGTTTTCTTAAATATCAGTCTTGACTGTGTTCGTATATACCACGTGTACTTGCAATAACCAAAATACAGACATGATTAATTGTTACCTCATTATGGCAATACGACACGATTTATAGCAAGTCAAGGATTTCCAGAAATTGATGTATAAATTAAAGAAAGGCTCAACAGACGTATACATGTATATTTACATTAAACCTGAATTTTGCAATTCGCCCTTTGGAAGACCCTTTCCACTTCTGTGGACATTTGCACCATCAAGCAAAAGAGGTCCTCTGCAGCGTATTGACTTCTGTTGCCATGGATAAAGGCTTGAACTTGACCATTGGTTTAACCAGTGATTTAAATAGAGTACATGGAGGTCACTGGTTTAACCAGGTACGATTAGAACATGTGATAAACGATGGATTATATGTTAAGATAAGTTAGTGTTATCTAACATGTCCATAGCCCATAAAAGCTATTACACACTGCTGCTATTGGTACCAACCAACCAGTGGCCACACATGCCCTGATAGCCCACCTATCCTGACCCATACACAAAGGGACACGGGCACAAACAAGGTTTTTAGCATGGTTTTCCTCATCGGATTACCAACATAATATTTGGTCTCCCAGTGAACCGGAAGTAGCAAACGCTGACCAGATGCCGGAAGTTCTTAGACGGCTGCTGACGCTGGTACCTCGTGTGTGTATACTATACCTGTCTATGAACAGTCTGGGTACCCCCACCCCCACCCTATAGGTCTGGTATTGGGGATGTGTACCCCCCTCCATTTAGCATCCCCTGGGTGGCCCTCCTGGTATCTATTCAGTCACCCCACGCCCACCTGGTTGCTCTTGGGTTTCTTATGTAATGTTTACACTCGGCCAATATGGCACAGTGTGGGGTGCGTATTGTCGTGGGGTTCCAGCTCCACGAGTACTGACGCAATGGGGCGTTATGCTAGGTGTAATATCAACAATAATCACGTATTATTATACACATTTAAGTGCTTTAATACGTGGCTTCTTGAGCTGGGGGAGGATGGAGGTTAGGTAATTCCTGGTAGCTGGACATCAGGCTCCTCGCATGGGGTAGATTCACCTTAAGTTGAGACACCTTGAGTCGAATACCTGAAGCTGTAGTGATTTATCCATAGGATACCCTCTCTAGTTGTTCTTTGTTGTTATTTATATATTGCAGTATCATTCACTAAAAGAGAGATTATCAGGCTTGGATATAGATACAAAGTGTGCTACTTAAAAGGTATGTGGTAAAGTCTAGGTGAATTTACCCACCTTTGTATAAGAAATGAGTTCAATTTTAGCATGTGTCTTAGCCTGAGGGTCAGAATAGATTATAATAATTTTGTTATAGTGATAATAATAATGTTTTAGGCTCCATCCTTTGAGTATTGATATATAGCAACAGTATTCTCAATTACCTCCCAATACAGTCTGGATATCACTGCACGTTAGGTATAAAAGTACTACATAGAGCATTTGGTTTCAGGTTTGGCTGCGAGGTGACGCCACTGTCCCCTAAATATACTTATCCCCGCCGCACCTATGATACTGACACACACTCGCCCTCATAGTACAGGTTATCATGTATAGGCTAATTGTATAACAGCTACCTCGTGGGGACTTCAAACAAATGATTCCAGTGATAACTTCTCAATATTATTTCAGGTAGTTGCATGCATGCTGATAAAATACAGTATCAGATATTGTAAGTTCGGTTAAGCCTTAAGGTAGTTTGCTTTAACAGATAGACTGTGCATATATATTTGCCATGGTGCTATATAACGCCCATGAAGTTAAAGAGATATTAAGTGGGGGTATATATGGGGCCTGGTATTTATGCCTTATAGTGTAGGTACTGGGGCCCTGGGAGCAAAGGGGACACTCACTTTTGGCACGGTCTCCCTCACCACCCTGGCCGCCCTTTGTGCCTTCCAAACAGAGTGTGAGAAAAGAGGTGAAATCTGTCACACATTAACATCTCTCCCACCCGGCCCCACCTCTCATCATGCCAGGAGTAATGCACAAAAAGTGTCTGTGTTCACATGCAGACGTCGGGGCAGACATAGGCCTGGCCTCCAGTCGCCCCCTGTCACCCCATGGGTGCCACAGGGGCAGCCTTAACCACCCCTCCCACCTTGAGGTACAGGGAGAGATGCCAACACCATGGCCATGCAGTTATTCTTGGTGTAACCCTTTAAGGGCCGCAGAAGGCTTTAATGATAATGCATTGTGCCTTTTATTGTCACGATGCATGAATGCAACACTGGTGGGTAACTCGCCAGTATAATATACTGCATTCAAGTATCATGCATTATGGGATTGACGTATTCTCGGAGGGTCGGAATGATGCATGAATGCAGCCGTGGCAAGTAGATTCACCAGGGCTGCATTCATGCATCATGGCGACAAAATGCATAGCATGTTAAATCACCATGAGGCCCTTAAAGGGCTAATGGCGGGTTCCGTGGCTGGTCTTCACCTGTGAGGATCATGAGAGAGGTATGTGTCGTTTGTCATGGCCTGTGGTTGACAGGGTATCAGGCAACGACCCTTCCCCCATACACAGCCACTCACTCCACTCCCCTGTCCCATAGAACGGTACCATCTTCCCGCCTTCCAGCCTTTAACCCTTTAAAGGCGGCATAGTGTACTCTATCATTGTGATACATGCATGCAGTCCTGATGTTTGTTTCTCGGTAGAATCGGCATAATGCATGAATGCAGGACTGGCGAGTTACTCGCACGGGCTACAGTCATGTACCATGAAAGTAGTATAGTATGTATCGGAACGGGACTATAGTTAAGTACTGTTTATTACTCAATCGACCTGCAGCCAATCAGAGGCCTCCCTTTTGGCGGGAAATTCAAAAGCAGCCAATGAGAGGCCTCCCTTTTGGCGGGAAATTCAAATAGGTCACGTGACCGGAAGTGACCTACTTCCGGTCACGTGACCTTTGGGCGGGAAATTCAAATAGGTCACGTGACCGGAAGTGACCTACTTAAGAGGGTCACGTGACCACCATGTTGGCGGGAAATTCAAATAGGTCACGTGACGGGAAGTGACCTACTTAAGGGGGTCACGTGACTACTAGGTTGGCTTTTCAAAATAAGTCACTTGAGATTTTGATGGATAAATAAATTTAAAAAAAGAAAAAAAAAGCAAGCTGAAAAAAGCTTGCTAAAAAATAATTTAAAAATGTGGCTCTTTTTTTCTAGGGGGAGAGGGGCACTCTGGGGGGCACTCTTTAAGATGCATGGGGGGGGGAGGGGGGGGAGGGGGGGAGGGGGGGGAGGGGAGGGGCAGGGTTTTTTAAGAGTGAGACTCGCTTCTCTGCCCTCTCTAAAAGAGAGGGCAGAGAGGCGAGTCTACTTACTATGAAAGGTATCATGATCGCGTTTATGATGATGTGCATCATGATGTGACTATCTTACAACCCTATGAGAAATAAGCAAGACATGGGCGTACTTACACGGGCTATTTGTAAACTAATTTCTCTTGAATCTATTAACAGCTCACATTTTTTTTTCTTAGATGACATCTGACAGCTGCTTGCTAGGCTAAGATATTGTTAAATAAACAACTTGGAAAGCTAATTACAGTTTTCTGGCTTGAAATATAGTCTTTCAACAGACTTTTTTTCTCATCTTACACAGAGGCAAATATCAGAGACACCCAATGGCGCTTAAACTGCTCTCAGCCAAGGGTCGGGCACTGCTGGACTATAATAGACGGGTCAAGGACCGTTCTACTGTGGGTCAGGCTAGGTCGGACATTCAATAACGCGACTTTAGCAAAACTTGCTTGAAAGTCTGACCATGCGAGATCCTTATGCCCCAGTCTGTCAATGCTGTCCAGACTTTCAAGCAAGGTTGTCAAAGACCTACCTGTCATTGAATGTCCGACTTAGCCTGCCTGACCCTCAGTAGAACGGTCCTTGACTCATCTATTATAGTCCAGCAGCGCCCGACCCTTGTATGAGAGGGGTATTGACACCATTGGCTGACTCTGATAATTCGCCTGTGTGCACGAGGGGAGGAGAGGGTTTACAGCTTGCGCTTATAGAGCACTACTAGTGGAGGTTTGGATGAGGAGGCTATGACATATGATGTTTGTCTTAAAAAAATAGCCATGGCGCATGTCGATGTCGCTTAATTATGCTCATATCTCATGTCGATTTTAAGAATTGCTCATGTCACCTGTCACTGTGTTTTTCAAGCTTCATGTCAAATGTCACTAGGCTTCATCTCGACTTTAGTGGTCCACACTGCTGCTGCTGCTGCTGCTGCTGCTGTCGGTGCTGCTGCTCATGCAGCAGCTGCTGGCTGCTTGTGCTGCTGCTGCTGCTGCTGACAGATGCTACTGCTTGTGCTACTGCTCGTGCAGCAGCTGCCAGCAGCTGCTGAAGCAGCTGTCAGCAGCTACTGGCTGCTTGTGCTGCTGACAAGGTCATGGGGGCTGCTGCTGACGATGTCACGGATGCTGCTGACAAATGCTACGGCTTGTGCTGCTCGTGCTGCTTGTGCTGCTGAAGTCGCTGCCAGCTGCTTGTGCTGCACGTGCAGCTGCTGCTGAAGCCGCTGCTAGATGCTGCTGCTTGTGCTGCACGAGACTGAGTAGCCGCTATTCGGCGTTTCACTCCTTATGTACCCTGTCCTAGTTAATCCTCTTAAACGGCTGAAAAGGCTCTCTCAGCACAGAGACTCTACTCAATGTAAGAGATCAGTTAAGTAAGTTTTCACATGCCACCTGACTACTGCGGGAGGGTTTAGACTTAAGCAGCTTAGTGCACACACGTGTCTGTTAGAAAAGCTACCTGCACACCTGCCTTCCTTTTTCACTAGTATTTACCCCCTGCCGACTTATAAGACACCTATACACGCCTTCTTGCTTCTAGAGCTAAGCTGACTGGCAGCTATTTTAAAAGAGAATACTCGTTACCTGTATAACGGATAAGGGGGTTATGAGATTAGCGTGTGTATACAAAAAAAAAACAAAAAAAAAAGCTACAGGGGGCGCGTGTCTGTCTGTGAGGTAGAGACCATGTGGTAAGCGACTCAAGTGTAAAACAACAGCACCTCCTCTTGTCGCAGTGAGTGGTGTGGACGGCGGCTGGCTAGTTGAATTTAAGCGTCAGCTTGAAAGATAAGGCCAAATAAAAAAAAAGGTTTGTTTCAGGTCACCCGACCAACCCTAGCAAAACAGGGTCGACCCTACGTTTTTTTTTAAGCAAGTTTGAAGAAAATTTCATATTTTTATACTTTTTGGGTCATTTTTAGAATTTCCACGGAGGATGGCTAGTACTTTCATGTTAAAAAAATAAAATAAAATAAAATAAAAATCCGACCTACCGACTCCAGTCTTTCTGCCCATGTTACCTGAAACATGCTTTTTTATTTTTTTTTAGCTTAATCCGTTCACGGGCTGGCGCGTCACACCTGTCGTTAATCACCCCCTGTAGTCTTTGTATACACAGGTGACTCGGCTTTATCTCTTCACCAGCTATAATCCCATATACATGTAGCGCACGTTACACTCGTTAATTCTCTTTTCATGCTGATGGATTAGGGGTGGAAGGGTTCAGGTGAAAAGCGATTTGATTCTCTCTGGAAGAGGGTTGGAGCTCTAGGTGAAAACAAGCTTAGAACATCCAGATTAGCTGCTCTCTCGGCTATATAAAGAGCTTCATTTTTTCTAATCTCTGCCCACTTCGTCTTGTTGTACACTATCAGTCACGAGGCAGACGCTGGAAGTAGCAGATGTTTGCAGTATGGTTTACACAGAGGTTACCTGCTAATAGGATTTTGTCAGAATAGGGTGAGTTGCTATTAAAATGAACATTTTAAATGGGTTGTTAATATGGTATCTGATGTTAATGAGCTAACACCTAACATTGAGGATTATGACCTCCCAGAGGGGCGTCTCGCCAAATTCTCCAGTCTTGACTATAGTCTTAACTGTCTAAAGACTGTGGAGCACGTTAATGGGTGGTCTCCTTACTAATTTCACTTGACCAGGCCGGCAGGGTCAACTAGGCTAAGTAATTACAACCACAAGGGCGGCTACTCAACATGCAAGTAGACCTACTACTACGAGATTGTCTTTTGACCACTCTGCCGCCGCCTGCTAGTCTGGCGATTACATGCTCTAGTATAGTTCTCCGCTCTTTTCGTCAGATGACGCCACAATAGGGTTTTTGTACATTTCCACGATACTCGCGAACATTTTAAACGCATAATGACCTATAATAAGCAACAAAGCACACTTCTAATATATTGAATATAAGAAACATGTCAACGTTGTGTATTTCTGATAGAATGAGGCAGATTCTTTGAAATATCAACTAAACTATAGTGAGATTGAAAATACTACACCATATCTAAAGCGATATAAAAGCTATATAAAGTCAGAACCTCTGACGGATCGGTAGGATCACTCAACCATTCGTCCTCGAAAGCAACACACGGTTCCCGTCCAACAGGACTTTGAGCCTTGACGCTTTTGAGGAGGATTGATCTCATGCTGCTTAACATGTGGTGTAATTAATCAACACCGCGGCCCCTCTTTAGGGGCCACACAATAAACAAAGAATAAAAAAAGGGTAGGACTTAGGTTTAAAGTGAATCTCCCAGGATTTTGGCGAGGTCGACAAAGGAGGAGATAACAGATTAAACTGCAGGAGACTATACGCAAACCTTGATACTCTCAGAGGGGGAGCTCCATATTGCGGACCTGTGGTCAAGGTAATTACAACCACAAGGGTGGCTACTCAACATGCAAGTAGACCTACTACTACGAGATTGTCTTTTGACCGCTCTGCTGCCGCCTGCTGGTCTGGCCATTACATGCTCTAGTGTAGTTCTCCGCTCTTTTCGTCAGATGCCGCCACAATAGGGTTTTTGTACATTTCCACGATACTCGCGAACATTTTAAACGCATAATGACCTATAATAAGCAACAAAGCACACTTCTAATATATTGAATATAAGAAACATGTCAACGCTGTGTATTTCTGATAGAATGAGGCAGATTCTTTGAAATATCAACTAAACTATAGTGAGATTGAAAATACTACACCATATCTAAAGCGATATAAAAGCTATATAAAGTCAGAACTTCTCACGGAACGGCATCTGCAACAGATCACTCAACCAGGTGTCTTGAAATGCCACGCAGGGTTCTCGTCCAACAGGACTCTGAGCCTTGTCGCTTTTGAGGAAGGTTTGATCTCATGTTGCTTAACATGTGGTGTAATTAATCAACACCGCGGCCCCTCTTTAGGGGCCACACAATAAACAAAGAATAAAAAGGGTAGACCTTAGGTTTAAAGTGAATCTCCCAGGATTTTGGCGAAGTCGACAAAGGGGTAGATAACAGATTAACCTGCAAGTGACTATACGCAAACCTTGATACTCTCAGAGGGGGAGTCTCATTTTGCGGACTTGTGGTCAGATCTATCCCTTCTAGGGGGCAGGTTGCATGTCGTAAATGTCTACTACAGACATTGGGATATATTGTTAATCTTACTCTAGGGTCTCCATAATTAGACCCTGAATCCGTTGTTAAACGGGTGTGAGGGGGTGGTAACTAATACTTATGAGATGTTAGCTTAGTTCATAGTCTCCTTACCAATTTTCACTTGACCAGGCTGGCAGAGCCAACTAGTCTAGGTAATTATAGCCACAAGGGCGGCTACTCAAGATCTAAGTAGACCTACTACTACGAGATTGTCTTTTTGGTCCTTCTGCTGCTTAGTTATTACATCCTCCAGTCTAGCTCGCCACACCCTTTGAGCAGCACCACCATTGCCTCGGTAAAAGTGTAGGGTGTGTGCTTTCCACCTTCAGGTATCCATAGATTCGATCACTATCACCCCCCTTGAAATGACTTCAGCTGTTAATTAGGGCGTAAAGCCACCAACCAAGTCCCTGTCAAAAGATGTGAATAACGAAACGCGCTAGTATAGTTCTCCGCTCTTTCGTCAGATGGTGCCACAATAGGGGTTTTGTACATTCCTACGATGCTCGCGAACATTTCAACGCATAATGAGCTACATAGGCAACAAAGCGCGCTTCTAATATATTAAAATATAAAAAACAATTCAATATTGTGTATTTCTGATAGAAATGAGGCGGTTTCCTTAAATACCAACTAAACTATAGCGAGATGAAAAATACCACACCATATCTAAGGCTTTATAAAAAACTATAGAAAGTCAGAACCTCACACGGATCAGCATTCTGTTTGCAACGGATCACCCCTGACCCACTGGTCCTCGCATGCCACACACGGCTCTGCCGTGTTTGAGCTTTGAGGTATCACCCATCAAGTGATCCATGCTGCCCAACATGAAGCGTAATTAATAGCTGCTGTTGCATAGCCCAGTGGCAGCATCTAACTAACTCTAAAGAGTTAGTCGGCCCCTCTTTAGGGGCCACACAATAAACAAAGAATACCCTGAATCTGGGACCTGCGGGCGAGGGCCCCAACTGTGAAGTCATTATTGGCCACATTGGTAATATCAATTAAAACTTTAGACAACACCCACCTTAAGTATCATTAACGGACAATATCAATGAACTCAGCATCCGCCTGGTTACCACATTTAGCACCAATTTTACAACTCACAGGGGCCACACTAGCCTCACCGCGCTTTTTATTGCTCTGCTGATTTCTCCAATCCAAAACATGAGGTATCTAGTCTAGCTGTGAGCTCATTGGGCTAAACAAAAAAATAATCCGTGTTCAGGTAACATGGTCCAAAAAAAAAATAGGGTAGGTCTACGTCGCCTAAGGCGACGAAAGCGCGTCAAAGCGTTTACAGGGTTCGAGCCCGCGAGCTGCTCCTTGGGGCTGCAAAAAACGCTTAGACACTGAAATCCCATAGGGAAAAAATTTTGGGTTTTTGGACTTTAGGCCTTAATTTGAGGGTGATCCCGGGCTGATAGAAAAATAATTCTTGGACGAGCGGATAGCTCTGGATCTCTTTTATCTAAAACAGCGAAAAATTGATTATGGTTTCGCCGCAATTCATCCGACGGGGGGTAATCAGCCCCCCCCTCTGCCAATCAAGGCAGTGAATCTTGGCGACCGTGCGATCACTCACGGCCACCGCGACGAACCGACAGAAGACCTCGGCATCTTAGTATGATTCGTGTGACCTACTTAGAGGCTCACACGGTGGAGGTGTGTCCGGCGTTCGGCGCGCTGATTGGCTACTGGTGGGAGGCGCTGTGCCGCGTCAAGAACTTCACCTATTAGGGGCGGCTGTTAAAGGCGCACTGAGTTGAGGTGCACCTTTAAGCAAGAGTGCGATCCGGCCCAGTCTTGCGGACCTCTGTTTGGAGAGTGTAGCGGGCGGCTATGTCGCGCTCTCCAACCACAGGCTTAACAGTGGTCCGCAAGACTAGAGTGCAAGACGCGTGCACACACAGACCGAACAGACACACACAGACCCACACACCCACACACTCCTATCAGTGGGACGTCTAGCAGATTCGGGAGAGGGGCCCAGGGAGGTACTCTCGGCTAGCGGCCACTAATTGCCTGTTTAGATAAGGCACAGAAACAAAGGGTGATGACAGACTACGTGTTCAAGCAGCCGACATGTCCTGACACTTGATAATGGGTGTGGACCGCTAAATTCGATATGGTGACATGACCATTTCTTATAATCGACAAACGACATGAGGTCTAATGACAAGTGACATGAGGCCCAAAAAAATCCTAGTGACAGGTGACATGAACATTTCTTAAAATCGACATGGGATATGAACATTATTAAGTGACATTGCCATGTGACATGGTCATTTTCTAAGATCGACATTCGACATGGGGACCCCCTATCCAGAGCCCCTTGATAGATGACAGCTGTTGTGTGTAAGAAAAGTGTATGCCTCACAATCAAAAGATGATAAAAGGCTTTATCCCACTCGATGTGGGTTTTGAATCAAATATCAAGGGATCAAATATCAGATCGATATTTGACGTCGTCAAGTGATATCTGACGTTGTCAATCACTTTTTACTATGTAGTCAAGGTCGTAAAAACAGGGCGCTCTGATTGGTCAACAGCATGAATGAAAGTTGCATCTCAAACTTTTAATACTCGGTATGGGGCCCCGTGGGACTGGGACCAATATTTTGCAATTTTCGGAAATACTGTCGAGAATTTCTAGATGGAAACATCTTGTCTGGGGTAATTTGACCTCTACTCTTCGATATTCAAGTAATACTCAAGCTATTCTGACTCTAAACATGAGTAAAACGGTCATTTAACCAGCGTTATCGGCAGCGCCGACATCAACAACTGCTGATCTCCCTTGGTTACATGACCCAGCTCCGTTTCTAAGGCCTCATGGATCGGGGCCCTGAAGGGGGATCTGCAGAGGCCCTATATCGGGCCCTAGATATGTACATTATATTAATATCTCATAACTTAATTTACTCTAAAATCTTCTGATGGTTCATAACCTTGACCCTTATCTCCTTTTCTCGCGGGATAAAGATATAATTTGGTTGTTGGTGTGGCCTCTCGTGGATATCTGCTCTTCTCCACGGCACCTCTCGAGCCCCCTGCGGGGCCTCTAGGGGCTGCTAGACGTCTCTCTGCTATGTAGTGTGGGATGTAAAAGAACCCTTGTCTCGGTAAAAGGGCCAATAGATTCGATCACCATCACCGCTCTTGAAATGACCATAGCTGTTAACTAAGGCGTAAAGCAACCCACACACCCACACACCCACACACCCACACATTTTTCTGTATGAGCCTTCAGACCTCAAGCTGCTCAGTGTACGGGACTAGGTTTTGTCATAGGCCCTACGGACGCTACTCAAGGTAAAAATAAGAGAGCTGTCTCACCATGACATTGGGCTGGCTGTAGTTTTTTATGTTTCGGTACCTACAACCAAAACAGCCAGTACCCACCCCAAGGCTTCATGTCGCACGCGGGAAAAGTATAACGGTGGCGCCAACTGTCGGAATAGCGGGTACACTACGTCATTAGTTCTTTTGTTCTCCGCTGAGTGACTGGGCGAAATGTAGTCGGTAGCTCTATTTTCTGTGCACTGTTCCGTTCATTTTCTACACTTAACACTTAAATAGACCGCGTGTTTGTACAAGCTAACTGTTTTTATCAGTGCAAAAATTAAATAAGCATCGGATAGAACACTAAAAAAATGAGAAAGTAATCCAGCACTTAGTATAAGGCACCAGTTTTATCATGAGACACCGAAAGTCTGGTTTTTTTAAGGTGGATAAGACAGTCGACTGAGAGCTCCAAACTAACCAAAAACGTACCAGAGGGAGAACGTACCCGACAGGGCAGGGGCCTTCTACACCCCGGCTCTGATTGATGAGCAAGCGACAAGTGCTACAGAGGGCCTATTCCTCTTTTGAGGTGGGCCCGAAATTGAACAAAAAGAATAAACTCAAGAAAAAGCCTTAAGCTTAAAAGAGTTGTAGATACCGATTTTAACGAGGAAGTCACATTCATTAGTTTACAAATAGCCCGTGTAAGTACGCCCATGTCTTGCTTATTGTCTATAAAGTTGTAAGATAGTCACATCATGATGCACATCATCATAAACGCGATCATGATACCTTTCATAGTAAGTAGACTCGCCTCTCTGCCCTCTCTTTTAGAGAGGGCAGAGAAGCGAGTCTCACTCTTAAAAAACCCTGCCCCTCCCCTCCCCCCCTCCCCCCCTCCCCCCCCATGCATCTTAAAGAGTGCCCCCCAGAGTGCCCCTCTCCCCCTAGAAAAAAAGAGCCACATTTTTAAATTATTTTTTAGCAAGCTTTTTTCAGCTTGCTTTTTTTTTCTTTTTTTAAATTTATTTATCCATCAAAATCTCAAGTGACTTATTTTGAAAAGCCAACCTAGTAGTCACGTGACCCCCTTAAGTAGGTCACTTCCCGTCACGTGACCTATTTGAATTTCCCGCCAACATGGTGGTCACGTGACCCTCTTAAGTAGGTCACTTCCGGTCACGTGACCTATTTGAATTTCCCGCCCAAAGGTCACGTGACCGGAAGTAGGTCACTTCCGGTCACGTGACCTATTTGAATTTCCCGCCAAAAGGGAGGCCTCTCATTGGCTGCTTTTGAATTTCCCGCCAAAAGGGAGGCCTCTGATTGGCTGCAGGTCGATTGAGTAATAAACAGTACTTAACTATAGTCCCGTTCCGATACATACTATACTACTCATGAAGACTAAGGCATATCACATCAAAGCACAATGTGATCCTTAAAGGGTTAATGCATCTTTGACTACCCATGGGAGCTACATGTACCGAGGTTTATGGCATCCTGAATTGTGTGTTCACAGGCTCAATAACCACCCTAACATGTCACTGTTGGGAGAAGTGGTACTCAGTGGCTTTGTCCCACAAGTAGGATTTAATAGCCTCCAGGGTGACCATCCTCCATAGACACTATCTGAGGGTCACTGATAATAGTGAGAATCTATATGTGTGTAGGGGGAGTACTTGGGTTGTCACAATTATAGTTTATAATGGGGGTCATGTAGTTCAAGAATATACTGTACCAAGTCGCCTTACAACATGATATGTATATGCACACAGCTCGGATTGAGGACTATAACAGATGGTATAGATGTATGGAAACAATGGCGGATATGTTTACAGTAATGTGATAGTTTTCTGGGCTATCCCTCCACCCCACAAACTCCCTGAGTTTCCCAATATACAGGTGTACATAAGACCAACTTTAAAAAAGTGCTTCAGGAAACCCTACCCTAACATCAATACAGGGCCAAGCCTAGCTTTGCCCCCTTAATTTTGGGAATTCTTCTTTTTTGTTATCTGAATATATATATATACTTCAGAAAATTACTTTTAAACAGGAATATCCAACACTTTGTAATATTCCTATTTATTTGAGTAATGCGGCAGTCACGGCGAGTCGATGTGGTGAATCCCGTCTCATTCCTCATAACCGTTTACCATAACTGTTTCCAGTCGAAATTCCAATGGTCTAACACCTTCACTGATTTAATTCAATTCAGATTTCAAACGATTGCTTTAAAGTGAATGGGTGGAATTTGAGTGGGCCCCGATTAAATGGGAGGAACACAGCAAGCAGAACGGTGTCGGCGGACATTATGTTTACACGTACACAAATGGGTTTAATTGACCAGTTCTAAAGCCCCGCCCTGCCCCGGCGCACCTGCTCGCCCATTAAGGTGTACGGTGGGCAGTGGAGGTATGGAGAAAGAGGGGAGAGAAACACAGAAAGGGAGAGATGGACAGGTAGACGTGGGGACAGAGACAGGAGACACCAGATACGCAGACAGACACAGACCAAAAGGGAGATATAAGAGAGGGTGTTATATACCTATTATTCCACTTTCACTCTCTTCATACTCAAACATACTCATTCCTATTCAGGTACACCTTTTAGTAATATTATAATAAGAGTCACCAGGACACTCATAGGTGACTAAGTCTGAGGCCTGCCTCCTTATTGTGAATCCAATAATATAGGGAAAGCCCCTGCGTGGGCTAGTAGCGATCGGAGGATCCTCCTCCGATCGGTCAGTCAGTTAACAACCAACACTCGAGCAGAACAGTCAGGGTTGAGAAGCAGAGAGCCACCTACCATCAAGCTCTCAATAAACACAGTGAAGACCCGAAGTTACCTCTCCTTCATCTTTAGTATACAAGACAAGACCATACAATATCAGCTCTTGTCACTGAAACACAGAGGCAGTCAAAATAGAAACACATAAGCCGAAATATACTTTAGGGATTGTGTTGTGTAAATACATGTATAGATTAAAAGACCCTGATATTGATCGAGTATTTTGATATAACCAGGGACGAAATGAAATCAGTCAATGGATAGACCCAGTTGTTTCACAAAAGAAACACACATGCAGAATGGGAAGGATGTTGCAAAAGACTGGTTAACTGACAAATCTAGAAAAGCATAGACAGATCGATAGAGACAAGTAACTGACAAAAACGATTATAATACACTGACAAAGTATATGATTGAATAAGCCGTATTTGACATAACACTAACTCTTCCCCGGGGCCCAGACCCAGTCGTTAGGCTGTAGGGAGAGCACGGTCTGGAGCCGCTGTCAGTCGGCCAGGCAGCATTGTAACTGTACACTCTACAAAATAAGCATAATTTATCATCATTTCCTCTCCGCACCTGGCTAGGGCTTTGACCACCACTGGCCCTCCGGCCGGGGCTCTCCCAGAGAAGCTCCCCTAATGTCCCTGACCACAGGCCCCCTCCCCATCCCCACCATTGTTCCGCACCCTGGGTGATGTCAGTAGAAAGGGAAGGAATCTGAAAACGCCGACACAGGGGTTGGTAACGACTGCTTGTGTGCCCATCCCTCCAAGCCTTGTGGGGTCTTATTGTGGAGCTCTCCAGGCCTCCACGGCGGGCAGTTTTATTGATGGGCCAGTTGGAGTGTTTGATGTTTTTATGGACTGTTTTCAATGTATGTCAATAGGAAACACAAGTTTACATAGCCACTCCCCTCGTCTCTCCCGGCTGGAAAGCTGTTCCTATGTTAAAGGCTGGTTTAATGAGGAGGGTTGGAGAATGGTGAGGGTCTGTCTAATGGTCGCAGCTATTGTGTGGGGGGAGAGCTGTCTGTGGTTGGCAAATGGTGGTGGGCACACAAATGGACACATCAGTGGGAGTGGTAGAAAACAGTATGTGGCAGAGTACAAGGCGTGTAGTCCTGACAGTAAGGACTGGACCTCTGTACGTCCATATATCAGTCTGGCATGATTCTTATCTGGTCCACCATCGCTCCCTGTCCTCTTTACCTTTTATGCCTGGACCATGCACTATTCCCAATGTACATGTCTCTCGGCCTCTATATGATAACAGTATATATCATTGCATCCGCTCTTGACTTCTCTGCTATTCTTGTGTTTTGCACTCTCTATTTTGCACTCTCTGCTCAACATTATCTTTTATTTTCACTTCTCTGTTCTCATTGTATATCACTTTGACCTCTCTACTCTTATTTATATCATTTCGACCTCTCTACTCTTATTGTATATCATTTTGACCTCTCTGCTCTCATTGTATATTCTATCCTCCCCTAAATTTTTCATTTCTAATGTGCTTCTGTCATTTTACCCAGGTATTTAGCTCCTCATCATTGGTAATAATTTCAGAGAGGTATATTCTATTTAGAGTCATTAGTTATTTCGCATTTGCTCCTGTGCTACTCTTACCTCCACCACTGTGTGTAATGTCCCACTCTGCTGCTGCTGCTCCTGTTACCCCCTGTACCCTGTCACTGTTTGAGTGACGACCCCCTGCCCTGTCTGCCAAGGGTCACTTGCCTCTTGCTCCAGGGTCCAGACCTGTTACATCTTAACGGCAGTACTCAGTCTTCCAGCGGCATATGGCACCATCCTGCTGGAGGATCGGGGTCGGGGCCTTGGACCAGAGGGTCGGGGTCTGGGGCGAGCAGGGGCCTGGGGTCAGGGCGAAGGGCGGCCCCTAGGTGGCCTCCCCTCCCCCTGCCTCCCCTGATCCTTGCCCCGGCCCTGCCGATCCCTGCCCCCGGCCTGTCAGCCTGGACACAACCCATCCCGGGGTCAGCCCACTGCCCGGCCAAATTGCCTCAGTGCAAAAGTGATTTCCTCAACGCCTAATCTGGTTACGACCAGCCGAGGAGGGAAGGGGCCAAAAAATCAGAATGCCTGTCGATGTGAATTGACAGGTGGCAGTGGGCAGGCGGGCCTGTGCTAATATTTTGGCTGTGATCAGGGGGAGGTCGACGGTGGTGGCCGTGGCGTAATTGGCAGGCAATGTAAGGGAATTCGATTTGGACGATTTGAGCCAAATAACACCCTTGGAAACTATTAGGTGCTTGGGGTAGGAAAACTCCCTCTTGGTAAGTGGCAACGTCTAAAGCCAGTGGGCAGGTCATGGTAGGGGATGGTGTATAGGTGGTGTAGGAGTCACCTCAGGGATGCATTGAAAGGGTGCACGGGGAGCCACAGTCTAGTCTACACTCATAAGGCCCCATTAGACTATTCTACATCATTTTTATCATTATTATTATCATTATTGTTTTTATTGTTATTATTTCATTTATTAATCATACTTATAATTATATTAATTATACATTTATACTACTATTGTTCATACCGTATGTCATTGCCACAACAATTTTGTCCTTTTCAAAAGTTCAGTTCTCCAATTTCAGGCTGATATCTCTAAATACATGACCAGGATCTAGATCATATAAACACATGCCAACATCTCTTATGAGTACATTGGTCATAAAAAAACGTCTTTGGCTCTGGGTTCACCATGCCTTTCATATAGCACTAATGTAGGTTAAATACCAGTCAGTCTGGGCACCTCCCTTCGTGCTCTACAGCCTCACCTCTGGGGGTGTCCTCACTTTAAATGCAGTATTCCATAGTAGGGCCACCAGCGGCCATGTCAAGCCGTCATTATCCCCTCTCCCAGCCGTTTTATCCTCTTCTAACACGCAACAATCGTTTGAAAAGCAATAATCAGATTCAAATAAGGCCATGACACGTTCTCGGGGTTAGGTAGATAGTCATTCATATGATATATATTTACATACTAGTATTCTATCTTACCTACCTTAAAGCAACTAGATAAATATGTTAGAGATGTTAACCTATAGATGTTTACTTGGAGGTGGAATATCACACAAAACCAAGACACAATCATACAGTATAGCTGACTTTTAATTGGCAGGTTCAACCAAATTAATTGGTCTTTTTCAGTATATAGATATTTAATTTGCGAAATCATCAGAGGCAGGGCATATATTATTACGCACTCTTTTAGATATCCGAGATATTGGCCTTTGTAGATATGCAGTGCCATTGGTAGGATATAAAAAGAATTGAGTACCGTTCCTCACTCCACTCTGGATCTTACTGTCATTGCACAGCAACATGTGTGGCTTTTAGCAATGCTCAAATAAAATCCCATTACATTGTACATGTGTGCCGCCACCGCACCACCACTTAACATCTCTCTCTATTTTAGACCTTTTGCCAATCGGAGACAGCTGTGCATACCGGCAAATGAACAGAAGAATATGATTTCTTATGAGGCATATACCGGGATATATTTGTATACATTTCGGTCATTGAAGCTTTCTTGTTATCCATGCCCAGTTAATCTGTCAGTTGGGTGTATCGCCTGATTATGTCACTTCTTGCCATATACTACTCATGCGTGAAGTGACTGCTTAACCAATAACGTATGGCTAACAGGTTCACGAGAGGGTGTATCGTAGGATATCGGGCAAGAGGCGCGTAGCGCCGAGTGCCCGATATCCATACGATACACCCCGAGTGACCTGTTAGCCATACATTATTAGGTTTATTATACGATTTCATTAACTCCTTAATGCATCATGCCAACCCTATGGGGTTGATACACTCCCAAATGGTCGGCATGATGCCCTGTAGGCCTACCCACGTCAGTGGCCGGCAGCAGGCAGGCAATCCCACTCCCACCCCGCACCTCTATCTCTCGAGTCTGTGGTTTCCCTGCTATAGGCTCACAGTGCTTGGAGTAAGCAGCAGGGCGCCAGTGTAGGCAGCACCCTGCCGCAGTCCCACTCTCACTCCCCCCCCCCCCCCCTGCAGACTTGAATATATACAGCGTTTCCCCTGCAGTGTATCAGCTTTGCCGTGGCCGAGCGGTCAGCGCGGATGGCTCATACGCAGGGGGTACCCGGTTCGAACCTGAGGGTGGATGAGGGGAAACGTAGCAATTTTAAAGGGCCTATATATATGTGAAAACCCCCCCTAAAATTATTTTAACGACTAGGTAAATAAAGTCCAACTACTACCTTTATAGTAAAAAAAAAATTATGAAGAAATTTTGATTTTAGGAGAAGTTATAACAAAAAGTGTAAAAGTTGCTGTATCTCTGTTAATATAAGAGCTAGAGGGCTGAGAATACGCGTATAGACTTCTTGTTTTATCCTCTTCTTCTGTGTGGCCGGATTGGCCAGGCGCGTAGAGGCTTCGGCTTCTAGTCTTGGGGTCCTGAGATCGAATCACCATGAAACAGCGGATTTTATGTGTGACGAAATTTCGGAATTGCTCAGGACCACCGGAAATGGGACGATATCCCCCGGAAACGTGCTGATATCCACCGGAAACGTGCCGATATCACTAGATATCAGCACGGGCATATCACAGAAAAAGCACGATGAGTGGCCCGATCGTATAATAAAACCATATACAGTGTACTAAGTGTATGGTCGGGGTCGTGTGGTTTGTGCTATAAAATAGGGAATTTAAAGCAATAACATATATAATTATATATGAAAATATCTCTCTATATGCTATACTAAAGCTACATGATATGCATGTATATATGCCTGAGTACTACTCTCTTAGCTGTCATATATTATACTCTCATTGTAATACTTTCATGGTATAACATGATTCGACATATATACTTGGATGGATTTTTAGATAGTGCATGATAATTAGCTGCTTCAGTGGTTGGTCTGCTTTGTAAGAGGGAACATATAGGTAATATGGTTACAGCAGGTAGTCCTGATATAAGGTCGGCCATGTACTGCTCCAGTGGGTGGCCTGCTTTAGTTCTGGATGAATTATAAGGGCAGCAATGAGTTGCTCCAGTGGATGGTCTACTTTAGTTTTGGATGGACTATAAGTTTCTCCAGTGATTGGCCTGCTTTGTGGGAGGGGATATATACAGTATGGTTATAGCAGGCAGCCCTGGATGGACTATAAGGTCAGCGGTGAGCTGCTCCAGTGGCTGGCCTGCTTTAGTTCTGGATGGACTATAAGGTCAGTGGTGAGTACTCCAGTTGTTGGCCTGTCTTACATATGTAATACGGCTATAACCTATAACAGACACTCCTGGATGGACTATAAGGTCAGCAGCGAGTTGCTCCAGTGGCTGGCCTGCTTTCACAGGAGCAGCTCCGGGTGATGAATGACATAATGAACTGGGGGCTGATTGCTTCCTGTGAGTAAGATGGCCGAGCAGCAGACCTACTTTACTGACCCTTTAAAGGCCGCATAGTGCTTTAATGTGCTATGCTCTTGTCCGGCATGATGCATTCATGCATTCATGCATCATGTCGACCCTTCAGGTGTGTATTAATCTCATAAGGTCGGCATGCTGCTTGAATGAAGCACTGATGAGTTACTTGTCAAGGCTGCATTCATGCATCATGAAGAACAAGGACATAATGTATTAAAACAACACTACGCTGCCCTTAAAGGGTTATAGGCCGACACACCAGACCTGGTGGAGGCTGAACAATGCACAGACTCCATGTAGAACAAGGCCAAGCGGGTAAAGGACAAAACACAGACATCATTAGACTCCCTGCACCACCACCACAACCCATTCACCCATCCACAACGCTGAGTGCCCCCACCCCCAGCCTCCACCCCCAGCCCCCTACCCATTAAAGTTTTAAAACAGGCACACCTCTCTGATTTTGGAATCGCATGTCTGCACCATAATGTGTCACAGGACCACGACACGGGCACGACTAAATGATCCCATTTACCTCCGTGCCGGAAGGAAATTAATCCACAGGGCCCTGCAAAGCATTGAAAACAGAAAAGAGTAAAATAAATGAAAAATGCATGCTGCTCCTGGCCCCGGATCATTTACCATTTACACAACATAGTCCAAATTGGTCCTCTTATTCACTGCTCTGTTGGTTGTAAACCTTTGTGATTTGTGCAAATGCATTCCTCTGAAAGGAAACTGATGGGTGATAATACAAGAATAATTGTACTCTGTCTCCACCCAATGATATATGACCCCACGAGTATTGCAAAATGCGGTGGCTATGGGGTATAAATTGTGAAATGCTTAATTATGGCAGCCTAAAAGACTATATTGCAATTGACGTGCAGAATGCAATTATGTCTAATGTGTACGTCAGTTTTGTATTGGTTCTTAGATTGTTTAGTTGCTTCTAACTGACCATTCCAGTATATATATTGTATGGTATGAAACTATGGCTCCATCACAAGGTAGATCCTTTAATATCCCACTTGTGCTGATGATATTCCGAAATGTATTTATTGAATATGAATTGTCGTTTACACTCTAAGAACAGTGTGTTACGTTTACACACTTATCAACACGCTTTTCTGCAGCCACTTTTAACACACATTTTCGTGTAACACACGACCCACTGCACACTCTTTGTCAAAAGTGTGTTGATCTCAAAGGTGTGTTGCAAATATGTGTGTGTAACTCCTCATGCATATTACCCAACACACTGTTTTAGAATGTACTTAGTATGTATGCTAATATAGGTTGTAACTAGGTTCAAACAACGAGACTAGCTTTGGCATTTTTCGTGACGGCATTTACTACCAACTATAAAATAAAAGGTAACGCTACATATCTAGAACTAATGGATAGGGATTGCATGTCCAAAAAATGATAAAGAAAAATTGCATATCCATGGAAAATCAAACAGAGTGTAAACTATAATGGTAGTTGGATTGATATGACTGACAATCAAACAATGATAAGTAAAACAACATAAGCTATACATAATCATATATTGAGGGACAATTGCTACTCATGAAGAGATTGATGCCATTACCTGTTACGATGGCCTGGATCAGTGAATTTGTATAGGTAATTCATAGCAGAATAGAGCTGCTTTGTGCTACAATGGTTCATTAAGGTTGATCGGTACTCTTAACTTTGTATCCATGAAATGTCCTGTTTTTTCCCTCAAAGGTAGCTTATATCATTTAGAAATGGAAAATGTAAAAAAAATGGGGGGGTCCCGAGCTACTTTTTTTATAACAGATTTTTGAAAAAAATAAGTATTCTCTACTTTTGCCAAAAAATACAAAAAAATGGGAAATTTTCATGATTTTTTTTGATGGTGAATCAATGCCCACATAAATTTTGTATTGCACATGATTAATCCTAGGCTATGTCCTTTAATGGGAAAAATAAAATCATGATCCAAATATGTACCTTTGTATGAAAAAACATGATGGTTTTATGACGATTATTCAAATCTAATGCATAATTCTTCAGCAATATCTAAATATCACTGAAAAAAATCCATGAACTTTTTTTTTTCTTTTTTCAAAAAATTGTTTAGATCAATAGCTAACATTTTAAAGGAATTTTGATAGGTGGTCCCGGGCATATTTTTATGGTTTTGGGCCTTTGAAGTTAAAAAATAATGCAAAACTGAATTAAATTTCATATTTAAAGCCTAAAATAATGGGTAAAATGGCAAAAATCGGGGTATAAAATGGTTGTGTATCCTACCCTTGGTTATTTCAAAGAACCTGATGAGATCTATAGCTATCTAGATAATGATTTATTGATTAATATATCCAATATTCTAACTTATATTAAAAATAGCAAATATTATTGGCTATAAATGTATCAAATATTCAATATCCAATAAAATGCTCAATTTTGCTCAGAATTAGATCATCTTTTAATATGGCTTTGTAAACATGTATATGTATCTAGTTTTCTAATATTAGCCCAATCTAATGCATTTAAGCTAGATGCGCAGAGACCTGCGCAGTGGTCCATATTCAATGAGTAGCGATCAACCTTAAAATAAATGTCGGCAGTGAGTAAAAGTACATGTACCCAATATATCGCATTGCACACATGTTTCCAAAATATAATATTGATACTAAGGCACAATTTCAAATGCATTTGTCAAAGCCTGTGTAATTAAGCAAAACCTATATTATACCACTACCTCCAGGCAGGAGATTGACAGGCTAGATCTATAGTCTAGGCAGTGGAGCTGACCAGTGGTCAGTGGCCGTGATTCATGTCGGGGTGCTGACCGGCGGGCGGGCCGGATCAGGCGGTCAGCACAGGCCTTATTGGCGGGGTCCTGGGGTTACGACCCCCGACCCCAGGGTTAACCGGCTCCCCCTCCCCTCCCTCCCTGCCTCTTGCTCTCTATAACCACACACGCTACACGAATATTTGTTATGCTTCAGAAAAACATCAGTAGTGACTAACATAGTTAGGCATTTTTGGCTCTCCATATGCCGAACCCAGGTTAGGCAATATCAGATAGGTATCCCAGCTCCCAGTCTAGAAGAGATCGGCATATTAGGGTTAGTCTTTTTGACTAAGGGAGTATTCATATATTTATAGGCAACTTGTCATTTCTGAATATGAGTTGGTCGCTTTGACTGTATCTTTATTGGTATTTTATTACTCAAAACCGGTAATATGCATATGACTAATCTAGGTGAGGCACTACTGACTAACGTCTTTATCATACAGATTATCAGTGTAGAACCACACAAACTAATGTCAGTGAGCCCTCCCCTCCCTTCCCCCCTCCCTCCAGTCGACCCTCCATGCTCCAGGGCGATGACCTCTGACCTGCTGATTGGCAATGCTCGATGTGGCATTCGGTAACAAAATGAGAACTGCACCAGACTTGTGACATTGCCTTGGCCTTCGTTAGTGACCTCTGGCACTGATTGTCAGCACCCAGCTCCCCCTCCCTCCACCAGGTCCACCACATCTTTCCACCTACCTAGGCCAGATGAAAAGTGTGCTTCAGGTTACCCGACCCTACTTAGCAAAACAGGGCCTACCCTAGAGACTTTGGTTCAAGTTTTAAATTCTTTAAATGTTAGGTCATTTGGGGCTATAATCTTCAGTCGATTCAATGGTCCACGGGTCGACGGTGTGGTCTGCGAGTCAATTTCTGGGTACCTTTTAAGCCAAAGCAATCAATTTAGAAAAACCCACCGACCTAGTTACCTACCTATCCATGATTGTCAGACGAGCTACCCTGATACTCACCTGTTTTTGGCCCTACTATCAGCTTTAATCTTCCTCCAGCTGACTGCTGCCAGGAGCCCACTCCCTCTCTACCAATACTATGCCTTACCTTTCTACTCATTTCTCGTAGAGCAATGCCTATACAGGTCCAGGCTCCAGCTTATTTACCCTCGTCCAATCATGTTTGCCAACTATTTCAATAACAGAACCCAGCTCTCCCCACTATACTAGTATTTTGATTTGAAAACCTTTCTTATCCCTCTATCTCTACACTGATATTCCTTGGCTCCCTATACGCCCAACCTCTCAGTCACTATTGCCTAACCTAGTTAGTCATTTTTTGGCTCCCTATACAACCAACCTAGGTCAGTTATTATTGTCAGGTTGGTCAGTACTGACCAACCCACCTTAGTCTTTTTATTTCCAGGGGGAGCCACTGAATGGTCATGACAGGTGGCCCCAACTAGTGGTATACAAATACAACACACTAATGATGAACCTAAGTTAGCCACTACGTACTGACTGACCCCTCAGTCATTTTTGAATATAACTTTGCCATTATGACTAACACTCACATGACCAACCTAGGATAGTCTGAACTGACTAACCCTTTCAATCTATGGATTTTCAGTGTAGCTCATTCTCTATCAATGTCTCTAATTGCTCTCTCTTTCTCTAATCATTGAATACCTGCGGGCCATTATTATCCGAAATGGCTACATCACAATCAACACTTTGGTGACATAAACTACATTTTCGTATTAAATAAAAAGGGAATTTTATGTCATTATGTCGGTTTGTTCCTCTGAGAACGGTGAGCATTAGAACGTTAGCACATTACAAGGCTAACACTGAAACATGAAAACTGATGTCCACAGGTATCTAATGTGAAGGGGATGGGGTTAAAATAGCTTAGCATAAACACTGTTATACACTACTACCTGTATACAAGGTATCCCTGATTGAATATCATATCAGCTTTTGCATGTGTGATATCTTATATGGAGGACACCTGTGAATCTAAAGAAAAACAGCACATTTATTTAATTCAATTCAGGAACATACCTCTTCACGTATATCTATATGTTACCATGAGTCTCCAGTATATAGCTAAGGGGTTATGGTTTCTCTTACCGATGTTTACAGGTGGTACCTTATCAGATACAAATCAGTCCCTAACCACAACCAGGGACTTAATGCCTCTAGGGAGGAGGCTAACGGTGCAGGGGTTGAATACATCCAGGAGAGGTGATGGCAGAGGGTGGGAGCTGTGGTCTAGACATTAACCCTTCAAGGGCAGCATAGTCTATTAATGTGCCATGCCCTTGGTCATCGTGATGCATGAATGCAGCCCTTGGAGAGACTACTCACTAGGACTGCATCAATGCATCATGGGAGGGTATCAACCCATGATGATTGAATTCAGCACTGGCGAAGGATTCGCCGTTGCTGCATTGATGTGTCAGGATGATGTGTCAGGACGATAAAGGGCATAATGCATTAAAGCCCTCTGCAGCCCTTAAAGGGTTATAGATAACCATTACTGCTCGTCTTGGCGGGAAGGCAGCCTCACCCACCACCACAGGCCACAATAGCCGTGCACATCAAATTAATTTGTATTGATACACTGCGTTTGGTGGACATAGACAGGGGGCAGAGCTGGCTGTCAACCCCTGCCCACTCAGCTCACCACCATCTCATTCCCTGCAGGAAATAGGCACTAGTGTGCTAAGATGAAGACACGGCCGGGGAGTGTCCGCCCCTTGACCAGCCTCCCTGGGACTTACAAAGCCGCATGTCCAGCGCCTATTTCACACCTGAGCCACCACAGGTCACCCCCATTGACCTCCAGTTAAAAAACGCGCCGCTCGATCATGGGAACTGGTCCAAGTCTGTTTTCTCACACCTCTGACCCTGTGATAGGCAGGAAGAGGGATATGGACAGGTGAGAGGGGTTCTGAATGCCCTTGGTATACATCACTATAGTGGGCTTATAATCAATCAATTGTATACCAAGGTGTGGTGGACAATCCCCAGCATGTTATTCAGACTCCAGGTGTGCTCCCCATTCTCCCTCCTCCCTCTCACCAGCCTCACTGATCTCCATTCTATATACATTGTACACCCACATAGGGGTTTAACATAAAGGATATAGGGCTCTGATCGTATAGCAGGTGAAAGCATTTAGGCTTTGAAAACACAACCGCAGGATGCCCTGCCGCGGTTAAATGAGGGAGAAAAGGCAGTCTGAAAGACGGGCTGTGGAGATGGTGGCTGAGATAGGTTTACGCCGCTAGGTGCCGCATTGTCGGAACGCTGTGGGAACGCTGGCACAGGTATACGGTGAGTTAACCCTCTATGGACGACATAATGCTTTAATATGCTATACCCCTTGTCGTCATGGTGCCTGAATGCCGCACCGGCGTGTAACTCGCCAATGCTGCATTCATGATTCATACCGACCCAACGGAGTAAATACACTCTTAAAGTATCAGCATGCTGGACCAATGCAGTTCTGCTGGTGAGTTACTCACCAGCACTGCATTGATGAATCACCATAACGACAAACATTGCCCTAAAGCAATACGCCATCCTGAAAGGGTTAATATACAGCGGCCATGATGGCGACTCCCACGGGGCCCCGCCATAGGTCAACTCACAGTCCGTCGACTCCTTCACCCCTGCGTCCCCTGAACGTGCCAGTAACCATAAGTCACCAGGTAACTGGCGGAGGTAATCACAAGTCACTAATCAGCTAATGGTCGGCACTGTAGGTATACGGCCCATAATGGCCAGGCCCTAATGGTCGGCAGTGACGCCCTGATGGACAGGGGCCTTTTAGGGGAGTGGGGCGTATCACTGCACCAGGGTGACTGGGGAAGAAATCAGTGGTGGGAGAGTTGCTATTGCTTATCGGGTCCCACATTTCATTTCTAAAGGCAGTTAAAATAAAGTGGTTTAGGTAGATGAGATAGGCTCATATCGATGGGAAAGGGATTCTGATTGTCCGACCATGACTATATACATAGTATAGTTCTGTCAATAACACAAAAAGCTGGCTCTACAGGTGGCTCTAGAGGCTGAGGTACAGTTGACTCTCACTTCCTCAAACATTTTGTACCTTGCATTCCCGACTCGTATCCTTCATTTCCCCAGACAGAAACCCTATAACTGGCCTATATGTTCAACTAAATTTGGACTTATTTCCTCAGATAATTTGCTTCCTTACAGGTATTTTTCCTTGAGTTTCTCAAATTCGAGGAAGTTTGGGCTGAGTCGAGGAAGTTAGGGCTGAGTTATACTCTCCTGGACGACGTGCAAAGGGAAAGGCGACCACCGCGTCCTTACTTCAATTGGTACAAACCATCTACCTTTAAAAAAGTCTAATCACACTTGGCCAGTTGGTGTCCTTCCATTTACCATGATAACAGTACCTATACATCTAAATATACCTCCCTCCCAGTGTGTCCTTTATACTCTATACCATACCAGGGACACTCACTTGAGATTTAGAGGGGTTTATGAGTGCAGGAATGAGATGCCCCCAGAGAAAATAAAAACAAGTTTGTGGCTGGATGAGTGGAGCGCTGAAATAGCGATAATTGTACTTTAGATTGTATAGGTGGTGAGGTGTGCAGCGTGAGCTGGTTAGGGACAGTGCTTATCACCCTGGGAGAATTGGGGGTGGGAGTGGGAGTAAGGGAGGGGGTGGGTGGGGGGGGGTGTAGGTGGACAGTGTTAACCCTTTAAAAGCCACTTGTTGTTTTAATATGCTATACCCAAATACAGCCCTGGTGAGTTTACTCATAAAGACTGTATGCACGCATGTTGCCGACCCTTTAGAATTGTATCAAACCCATAAGGTCGGCATGGTGCTTGAATCCTGCACTGGCGAGTTACTCACCAGGGCTGAATTCAAATATCATGACAATGAAGGGCATTGGAGCACTATGCATTAAAGGGAAGATGGGTGGTGGTGGAAGGTGGGGGGGGGGGGGTAGGAGTGGTGACCAGTAATGGCAGGGCTGAATAGCAGGGGTCAGGGCGGGAAGATTTCCCGGGTCACTACCCATACCTGTCCCTGGGGGCAAAGGTACTCGACGCGTCGGAAAAAATATATATAGAGTAGACGAGGGGAAAAAGCTTAAGGACGGCCCTGTCGTCGAACAGGGGTGATTATCTCGGCTGGTCAGTGTAGCTTTGCCCGCAGGGGTCGGTCCCGGCTGGACAAACAAATAACCCCGGCGCCTACAATGGTTGGTGGTGAAAGGATGAAATATTAGCATCTAAACACACTGTGGGTGAAGGGACCCAGACCGCGGGTTTTTTTAAATGGGGGTGTTGTGGAGGTGGGATGGGGGTCCCACGGTGATGTCCAGCAGGGTTTGAGGATAAGGTTCTTGGGGCTCCCCCAGTGGTAGCAAAGTGGTGGCCACTCCCCCCTCAGGTAGCCACTGAACCGGCCCCTGCACTCAACTTACTGAAAGACATCATCCGCGTTCGGAAAACGCGGACGTATAAGGGCCGATTCTTGGTATGTCAGCGGTGTGTTCTTTTTGGAGAATACAGGGTATTTCCCGAGATAAGTTCCTTTTTCATTTCTACAAAAAGGGAATATTTTCTCAATTTCACTCCGCAGAAATTATATAAAGGGCGCATTGGCAACATTCAAATATAGCAATGCCCCTCTATGGTAAGGTCTCTACTAAGCAAAGGCCAGCCAGCGTTTTTGCAGAAATAGGAGTCATTTCAGCAACCTCAAATTACATGTCTCTTTGTGAAGAAAAGGGGGTAATTTTCAGCCCAAAATCGGTGCAAATTGGGGCGTTTAATGGAGAAGCCTGAACATAGATGGTGTCACTTTGGTACCTTGAGTACGGGGACCTACTGGGGGCACTGCCCAGTGCTAACTGGCCACCTTAGTGACAGATACCTGTCACCTCCAGCACGGGTCACCTGGGCTCCTTAAAGGACCATTTCTACAGAATTACTCAGTCTTAATGAGCTTATTTCACCATCAGTGATATATCATTGGGAGAAATCAATTTGTGTCAAGTCTGTCTGTAATTAAATTGCTAGTAGGTTAAGTTGGCAGTGACAGGTGCTATGTACACATTTCTATTTCAACAATATTCTGGTTTCGACGATTTATATGACCATTTGAAAATCTTGCATTTCTTCAACCGACTGTGTTGGAACAAGACATTTCTGAGTACGACCTAGTGTTGCAATAAAAACAGATAATGCATGACTCGTCTTTTAAAATTTGATGTTGAGTTTGAGTTTGACAACTGATAATTCTGCTATTTAATTCAACTTAAAATAATAAACTATTATATTGGTTTCCATTGAGTGTAGAATTGTCAATGATAATAACATAGAGGATTGAATAGGATTGAATAACAAATATTGGTATAACACCTGCATTTCAATATGAGAGGAGTGTAATATTGAAATACCATCTAACATGGTAATTATGCCTATAAGGGGGGGGGGTTAAGGGAGATAAATTTGAGATGAGACCAAGTAAAGATATACATATATACATGTAACTAAAATCAATCAGGTATATATACTATGAATTACACATTTGTCTCTGAATTTACTTATATTCTACTACAAATTGTGGCATTCAAACGTAATTTTGGATGTTGTAAAGCTTTTCATGAACCTGTTTCAGACAGCTCTGTCCACACTCTGAATGGTTGGTGTACATAAGCTGTATGATACTATATACTGTAGATTTGCAATACATACTATGGTATTTATTTTGGGATGTACTGTAAACCTATAGTGCCCATTTGTGTCATTTTTTCTCTAGACATTCAAATTAGTTTGGAATAGAAATCAATTAATAAATAAATAAAGTACACAAAGTTCTGAAATCACTTTCCCGTGATATACTTTTGTATAGATACATGTATGACCTTTTTCAAGCTTTTCACTTGTTTCCTTTATCCAAACCTGGGAACTGAGGCTAAATGGCCATTAAAATGAGTAATATACAAAGTGTGATGCTTTACACACAGTTACCAGGATCACCTCGGGGTTACCTCTCCCATTGTGGTCACACTCCCACATAGACCCAGGCACTGCCCCATTGAAAAGGTGCAAACAAATACAAGTAGAAAGCACATCTTCCCCCTCAACACCCTGCACTCACTCCCCCCTCCCCTCCAGGCTCTAGTCCCTGTGTATGAGAGGTGTCAAGGGTTGGTATAGGAATCCTCAGGGAAACAGCAGCAAATGTCCAAGGGCTACAGTCTTCAGCTTAGTTGGAGAATAAGACAGGCTGGTGTGGAGAACACTCCCCTGACGTGAGACGTTCACTTTGGCCCTTTGCTCTAACCTTTGCACCTTGAGAGGAGTGAGAGGGTGCCTGGGGGTGGTGGGGTCGTCCAGTAGGGCTGTTCCCCCGGGGGTGGGGCTGGGATTGGCTCGGTAATAGGCCAGCCTTTGGTGGCAGGGATCAGAGGTGATGGACCTCGGGTTCAAGGCGGTCACCAACTCTGCCTGTCAGATACCATGATTGGCAGTTGTCGTGTGCCAGCCTGTTACTCCGCTACTATCTATATCTGTTTGATTGTCTCTGGTTTTGTTATTTTGTATGTGAACCGCCCATCATTTCCTCTTTCTCTCCTCTCTCTCTCTCTCTCTCTCTCTCTCTCTCTCTCTCTCTCTCTCTCTCTCTCTCTCTCCCTCTCTCTCGCTCCGTGCGTCTCTAGCCTACCCTGCTTCTATCCCAGTCTCCATCCTTTCCTTCAATCTCTCACATTCTCCAGACTATCGTATAATATCAAAGTAAACATCGTATTACAATGATACCGCAGATGCAAACTCATTATCATATTCCCTATACTGATAGAGCTCGAACAGGTGTTGCTGAAAATGTAAATGTGATATTAGATTATCTTCGTGATGTCGATATATGGAAATTTATGCAACTCTGCTGTGAACATTATGAATCTACCCGTTGTGGTTGTGCCACGCCCTCGTACCGAGCCCTCTAATAATTGCCTGCATATGTACGTCCACACACCAAATTACTTTTTTGTGTATTTTATTTGGACAAAATGTGCAATTATAGCCAAAAGGACATATACATAATTCATGATGTTCAAACCCTATATTCATCATTTGACGGCACTAAAGGAGAACGGACCCCGCTTCTAAAGGGCGCCATATATATAGCTGCTGTTGAGGAAATACACTGAGTTCTGAGGCCTTTAGCGTCTGCCCGCGTCTCTGATTGGCATCAGGAGGATATAAGGACCAGACAACTGGGGAGGGGGAGGAGGGAGGGAGGGGGAAAGGTTGGCACTAAGACCCTGGAGGTCAAAATGGCGCGACCCCAGTCCCCCTCCCTCCCCCAATGTCAGCTCCCTATACGCGTCGCCCTCCGCTCTCCGCTAAGGCTCAAAGTGAAAAACCATCACAGCCGTCAAATTGGGGGTCAGGAGGGGCGCGGCGGCCCTTACGCTGGTGTCATCACCCCACAATTTGGTTAAACCAGTTATTGGGTCCCAAGGGCGGGGCCCCCTTCAAAGGGCGCGGAAGAAAAGGCCTGTGAGGGCGCGAGATCTGCGCCGGCGATAAGTCGCGCGGGTCGCGGCCGTTCAATAGGCGCGGAACCGAGCGGTCAATTTGGGGCCGCGGCAGGTCGGAACCTTTGTAGCACGTTGCCTCTGGGGTCAGTTCCCGGAGCCCTGCGGCCACAACCCCGGCTGGTTCTCCAGGATGAGGGAGGCTGGATGTCAAGGAGGATGGGTTTAGGGGCCTGGGAGGAGGAGGAGGAGGGAGGTGTGGGGGCATGGAGGCAAAAACGTGCAGCGTGACACCCAATTTGTGTTTTCTGCCGGCTGGAAAGACGAGAAGGTGCTCATTGGTATTAAACCCTTTAAGGGCCGCGTAACCCTTTAATGTGTTATGCCCTTGGTCGGCATGATGCTGGAATGCAGCCTTAAGACTTCTACCGGCTAGTGATGCATCCATGCATCATGCAGCCTCTTCAGTTGTATATCAATCCCATAGTGTCGGAATGATGTATGGATGCAGCCCTGGTAGGTTCCTCACCAGAGCTGCATCCATGCATCATGCAGACCCCACTGGATAGCTCTATGCGGCCCTTAAAGGAGTAATGATGGTCGGGGGTGAGCAGGGTGGGGATTGGAGGGTGTGAACATAGGGTAGAGAGGGGCAGGGCACTGGGATGGTTAAACACATACTTATACTTATTCTACCCGCCCAGCCGTGCCCCCCCCACCTCTCTACAGGTGTGTAAATACAACTCTTCCCGGAAGGGGGCAGGATGACCAGGGGGCAGTGTGGGCACAATGTCTCACCCTGACAGGTCTGGGGTTTCAGAATTGAAAAAAAGGGAGATGAAAAACTTCTAAAGCACTCTGTGGTCGTGGAAAACGCTTATCTTCTTAGTGGCGGGGTATTGTGTTTCAGAGCCGCGTTTTGGAAATCTATCTGTGTAAATAGTTCTTTGACCACAACAAGTTCCCGCGGGTTGGCTTTCAAAAACGGCTTGGTGACAAGACTATGTTGGAATATGAGGAGCAAGTTTTGATGAATTCAAGTGCTGGTATTTTAAAAAGCAGTATGTACAGAAATCCACCTGAACCATGTACAACCATGCACCTTGCTTTTACTTTAAGCTAGGTGCACAGGCCGTACTTAATAGATATCTTACAAATGCCAATTCATGTGGAATATATACATTTCACCCATAGAACACAATAAATAAGCAATCATTTAAATCATATTCTTGGCCTTGATGATATGGATAACACAATATGAGTCCCAATCTAGTTTTCAAGGTGAATACAATTTATACAATTGGCTAAGTATGATCCAATGTCGACTTTATAAGTCTATAGGGTTCAATGTACATTGTATTACTAGTCAAGCTGAACTGGTCACCTGAACTGTAGTGAAACTAACTTAACATTGGCGGATCCAGGGGGTGGCCCGACGGGCCTTGCCCCCCCCCCCAAAAAAAAAAGAAGAAAATTATTAAACAAATAATATTAAATTTAAAAAAAAGAGGATGAAGAGAAAATAAATTAAAGGAGAAGAAAAGAGGGAAAGAGATGAAGAGACTTTGGAGTATTATCCATAGGGCCTGACTGAGGGCCTCTGATCTGGATGGGGGGGGGGCAGGAGTCTTAGAATATTGTGTCTTAAAATGCATGAGAATGCACCATTTCAAGCCTGTTCTTGGGGGGCATGCCCCCAAACTCCCCTAGTATAGCTAATGTGCTTCGCCCGCGGGAAGCACATAGTGTCTCCAGGTTGGTCAGGTTTGCCCCCCCCCCTCTAGACAATCCTGGATCCGCCACTGAGTGACTAACATTAACCACGTATCAATTACAACATCCCTTGGAAAAATAATAACAGTGTACATTCCTTTTATTTCTTGCAGAGGACAACCGCATCTATTCTTGGGGAAATGGCAACAGTGGACAGTAAGTAAAACGTTTTAATTCAATGTACATATTCTTCCTGCAATAATAGTAGCCCAATAACATAGCAGACCCGACATCCATCCCGGAGAAGGTGTACCAATACATGCCTAATTACTTCGAAACACCTCAACATGAACAATTAACGGCGTTGATGCATTGTGCACATGATGATAATAGTAATGATGATGATCATCATCATTGAATGCAGCCTTGGTAACTTTCTCGCCATGCAGGGCTGCATTCAAATAGTATTCAGACCCTACTGGAGATCATCAACCCGATAGGGCTTCAATGCAGCCTTGGGAAATAGACTTGCATGTACTGCATCTATCCATTATGATGACATAGGCCACTTCAAAGCACCATGCTGCCCTTAATGGGTTAAGATTGTGTGTGTGGATCATTCATGAGTATAGTCCTTGTATACATGCACCATGGGTTCTACAATATAAAATTTTAGGTATACGGCCATGTCGGAAGAGAACTGATATGGTTACATTCATATACTTCTATTATTCAATGTTTCTACTGATTATAGATTGTACATAGTTGATTGCCTTCTTTGTAAGTAATCAGTAAAATCTAGTGTAAAGCTAAAGAATATGCTGTAAAATTGATTCTACTGTGTACCTACACTTACTTTTTACAGTGTAGAAATAGACATGGTATACAAATATTTTCTAAGTAGGTGCCAGTGAAGGGAAGGCAATGCGCCAATATACTGGTTATTAATACATTTCAGATTTACTAGGTATTTTGAATGTATTATTAGACCCAATAAAAACCTTTAAAAAAAGTAGCATCAACAGAGAAGGGGATATAGGAGAGGCATCCTAAGGACAACAGCCAGTTCCATATGTCTACAGTAAGACTTCATATGACTTCATCTTCACCCCTTCCCCCTTGCCTGACCAGTCCCTGCCCTCACTGTCTGAGCAGCACGCAGCTTCTGAGTAGCTCGTCTGGTGAGCAGGTCCAGTGCGTTGATTTATTTATCACAACTAAGTGGTTTGGGCGGTGAATAAAACAACGCCCCTAACCCTTTAATGGTGACATACTGCTCTAATGCAATATGATTTTAGTGGTCATAATGCATGAATGCAGTCTTGGCGAGTAACTCACCAGTGCTGCATTAGTGCATCAGGCCGAATTAACTGGATTGATACACCCCGCATAGTCGGCATGATGCAAACATGCATCGCTGGGGATTGACAAGCCAAGGCTTCATTCATGCATCATGAAGACTGAGGGCATACTATATTAAAGCACTATGCGGTCCTTAAAGGGCTAATTTCGCCATGTTGTGGCGTGCTGTTCTTATCTGTAGCACAACACGGTGTTTTGACGTTCTGCCCAGAGGTTCGCGGTACGGTCACGCGGGGGCGTCATGTTGGCGACCTGAGGCTCTGAGGGAGCTCGGATTTATGTGAGTTTTATGCCACAGTTCAATCTGTTTGTTACTCTGAACAATCAGCATCCTGTATTCTTATTGCTCTGGGGCAATGTTGCAGACATCTGGCTGTGAAGTACACAATGTCTGCTCATTGATTCAACAACTTTAACTAGGCCTAATTAAGGGGATACCTTTATCCACAGAAAGGTCTGCCAAGGTTTAGGGACTTTCAGAGGATTAGCAAAGTAGGAGATGCAATGTGACATCACGCCACATGGCTATCACCCCTGCTGGTGTGAAGTCCTAGGGGGCTGCCCTGAACACTACAAATGGGTCTCCAAGCACCATCACCTTGGCAGCCCTTTCTGTGGATGAAGGTATCAAGGGCAGCACAATAAGATACATTCATTGTGTTGGCATGATGCATGAATGTAACCCTGGTGAGTAACTCAGCAGTGCTGCATTCAAGCATCATGCCAACCCACGGAGTTGAGGCAATCACGAAGGGTCGGCATGATGCATGAATGCAGCATTGCCGAGTACCTTGCCATGGCTGCATCTAATGAGGTAACAATGCAATTAAATTAAGTTATTTTGGGTCTCCAATCATGTACATAATATCAGCCCACAACACAGGCAGCCCAATCCATTATATTTAGCGGAATGTCCAGATGTGCCCTGTACTCCAGGTTAGCTTAGTTTTCCGTCCGAGTCATCCCACACCGGAAGTCAGATTGATACTTCCGGTTCCGGCTGTCTGTGCGTCCCCTCACATCTCATTCTCCTCCATCTTGGTTTGTCGGTGTGCGCGCGCAGACAACACGACCAATCAGTCATCCCCTTATAATCTCCCACTCTCTGCCAAATCTATTTTTCTTGTGCCTGTCGGCAATAAGAGAAACGCATCACGTCCCGACCTGTAATTCCCCGGGTCGCCACCAGGGGCAGGAAGTCAGCGCGGGAGGCAGAGTTTACGACCTGCTAAAGTGACACGGCTACCCGATACAATTGGGAGGTTAATGCGGCGGTCACTAGAGGTCTCTGCCGCTGCTAACCCTTTAAGGGCCGCATAGTGGTTTAACATACCATATCCTTGGTTTTCATGATGCATCAAAGCAGCCATGGTGAGTCTACTTTCCAAGGATGCATTCATGCATCATAACGACCTTTTAGGAGTGTATCAACCTTCACAGTTTGCACGATGCTTAAATGCAGCTCTGCCGAGTTACTCTCCAGGGCTACGTACACGCATTCATATCCCATCATGGCAACCAAAGGGCATGTTGCATTTAGGTATTATACTGTCCTTAAAGGGTTAATGCGGCGGCCAGCAGAGGTCCCCACCTCCTTCCTGTGGTCAGCTGAGTGCGGCCAGGGCGGCAGTTATCGCGGGGATCCGTTGCCGAATGCGGGAGAGGTGACATGTTAGTGAGCGATAATAGGGCAAGAAGTCGGGTTAAGTAGCATTAGACGTTCGTTAGGCGGGTCGGGTGGGTTGTCGTGGTGCGCCGACCCCCGATTAACCGTGACTTACGGCCACCCGAGTCAGACGCAGGAAATTACAGGAAATATAAGCCTGATAGAAGGCGGCAGGCGATTGGCTGAAACGGCCGGCCCCTGTCGTGTAACCTGTCAACCCCGTGACACCAGGCCAAAAGGTTGGCCCCAAGTCCTTTCACGGGCCACACCTTATCGGCTTAGGGCTCAGGACCGCCTGTTTTCTGTGTGTTTAAAGACTAAAGTATTGCTGCCCTTACAGCAAGAGTAGCAGTGGAGTGATGACTAGTACTCTGGGGCGTATATAGGGGAGATGGGGGTTTTAACTCAGCTAGAATGCCAGTCCGACTTAAAGCATTGACTCTACCCTTCTGCCAAACCTAATTAATAGTTATCAGTATTCAGAGTTGATAACACAAAGCCTGGGTGATTAACCTATGTATATTAATGACGCAGGAGAAGGCGGGGGTGGGGGTGGTACTAGTAGGGGCAGGAGGAGAGTGACAGGTTAGTGCGGATCAGCCACAGATAATTTCCTCCAGGCTGTCCGCCTGTGACATGTGACCTTCAGGAGCAGGAGTCAGTGTGCGGGGCGGGGAGAAGGTCAGACCGGGCAGGTTACAACCAGATCCAGCCACAACCCCATCCCACCCCTCATGGACCTTAGACATTATACAGGTCTAAGGGCCTGCTCCAAGGGCACACCTGGGGTCGGGCACCTTTAAACCCGCAGATCTTACTGCACGTCCAGTAACAGTCAGAGTGCAGTCGGGACAGGTACTCAGCTCTATATATAGGGGCACTGGGATGGATACAAGCCACAGAGGACCCATTGATTTGTGTAATGTACATGTAGTACATTTGCGGGTGTACATATTTATGAGAGTTTGGAGTTATATCCAGTGGGTTCGCCATCTAATATTTCGTTGGTTGTGGGCAAAACCACTGACTGGTACCTTATCCCTGAGTCACAACCTAACAACCACTCCCAGGGACAACCCTAAGCTCTAGTCCCTGTGCCTTATATAATATATACCCTTTATAAGCACGGTATAAATTGTAAACACAGGTACTACCACCGCTAATAGTTTTACTACTTGTACTTTTGATATTGCTGTTATCACTACAATTCTTTAATGTTTGATATATGTTACTACTACGTACTGCATCTACTCCTACCATCAGCACTACTACTGGGAGTTTGAGTACATCCTTTCTAGCTTTACGAGAACACTGCTTTACTTGATAAAAACGGCGAGTACCAACCAGCGGTCTCAGTATGGCTTAGTGGGGCAGAACTGAGTAGTACATGGAAACTGGCCTTTGATTCAGGTCATACACGTCACGGCCCAATACCAAGTGCTTAAGTGGCCTGAACATCACCGATTTGCTCACAAGGTTGCTCTTTGCACAATTCCCGACCAACGACTCCTTAACATATTACAGACACCCTGACAGCCGTAACCCTTTAAGGTTGGCATAATGCATTAATGCATCATCCCCTCCTTGGTCGTCATGATGCATAAATGCAATCCTGGCGAGTAACCTCAAGCATCATGCCAACCCAACGGGATTATTGATACACTCCCAATGATGCATCGATGCAGCAGCGTCGAGTTACTCGCCGTCCTCATTGGCGCATCATGGTGACAAATCTCAATTTTTAGTGACATGTGACATTAAAGGGTTTAAGAGTGCTTTACATGGGTGGGTGAACGTGTTTATGTTTCATAACGGCTGTGAGGGGCAGGCGCCCGTCCTCCCCCCGGACAGGCCGTAATTGATTATGGCCTGTTCAATTAGCGTTGTCCAGGAGGTCAGCCTCGTAAATACCACTGAGCAGGTCAAGCTTACTGCACTGGTCAGTCCAGTTACTGGCCAGTGTTGTGATAAGTTGTATTTATATTCAAGTTGCCACATAAGATGTAATTTCCCTCCCCACAGTTTCCGGTGGTCAACTAGTTCTACAGAACTGGAGAGAGAGTGGGAGGAGGGGGGGGGGAAGAAAAGAGAGTGAAAAGGAAAAAAAAGAGAGAGAGGGAGGGAGAGAGAGAAAGGGAAAGAGAGAGAGAGAAAGAGCTAGAGAGAGAGAGAGAGAGAGAGAGAGAGAGAGAGAGAGAGGGAGAGAGCTAGAGAGAGAGAAAGAGAGAGTGTGTGTGAGTGTGTGTGTGTGTGTGTGAATGTTGTTGATGGTAATTTGGTTAGCATGAGCTACTTCTCAGAGTAGGTCTTTGACAAAATATGGATTTCTTGGTAAATGTTTGTATAAACAACACCTACTACGAAAATAAGAGCACATGCTATTAGACAATTCTGGGAGTCCTCTGGGCTTTGGCACATAAGAACTCCATGTCAGGTTCTAGGCGCCATACTTAACCCTTATCTAATCAGGTCATCTAGTTTCCGCCATGATAGCCAGGATTGACAGCCGCCAAAACCACTATAGGGCTGTTTCCTCTGTCAGTGGCGCCCTCTGTGAGTCCACAGGGAATTGTCGGGCTGTCTGACCCCCCTGCCCCCCCCCCCGACCCGGGGGGTCACTGGCTCTTTGAGGATAGGTACCAACTGCAAAACTACAGCCCATGCTATTTTGTCATTTGACAGCCCCTTGAAAAGGTGCTATATTCTTACAATCCCGTATATTCTTGGGGTTCAGATGGCAGTCCAAGGTCAGGAGCTCTCTTCCATTTACTCTTCAATCATTTTGCACTCAAATCATGAATGAAGTTTAGAAGTTCATTCATTCCTATACCAAATGCGACAGCCCCTGATTCGCAACTTTGCCAGTTATTGACAGCCCCTGATCTTTTAAACTTGCATGTTACTGATTGACAGCCCCATTCTTTCCTTACGTCAAAGAGTCCACAGCCACAGCTCCTCGTTGTCAATACCACAGTTGGTACTAATTCCTATACTGAGTGCCCCCCCCCCCTAAGCCCCCACCCTCTCTAGTCACCGCTTCACACCCGTTTGACCGCCATAAGCGGCTGAATAGTCTGGGTATTGTTGAAGCTACTCAGCCGTGAAGAAGGCCAATGATGCGTGACCATTCATCAGCGGTGATGTCAGTGTCAGTAATCCTGGACAGTGGTCAGTTGGACACTCACATGTCACTTGGAAGGTCAGGAGACCCCTCAACAGCAAATGAGACCAACGGTCATCACAAGTAACCCTCATCTAATACTACTCCATAAGCTGAGCATGGCTGATTATTTCCAAGCTCCCAATACTTTAATGTGTTCCAAAGAATGAAACAGTGTACTACAGAGGGATGAGTGACAATCAAATGTTATTCATTGGTAGTAAGAGCTCATACATGGGGTCCCATTGGGCCCATCTATAGTTCACCATAGTGTATTTTCAAAGGGTGCTACTTTTTGTGTGTATTCCAAAAGATGCATTTCAATCATAACTCTGCCAATTTGACCAAATATAAGCTAGACAATACTGAATGCGATAAACTGAAGTATGGTAAACTTCCTAATGTTTTTAAGAAGATTGATTTCTAAACAAAGTACAGACTCACTTCAGACCAGACCATGTACTCATATCATGGACAATAGCATCTACTCATAGGTCTTAATGAAAGAATCCTTATCCAACCTCACTCCTGACACCCAATGGAAAATGTAAACTGTAGCACATATAGTGCATAGTGCAGTTTCTGGGATTATGAGCCCAGACTGGTAAGATGTATCATGCAGTCTTTCAACCGTCTAGACCCCCAGACCCATAGCTAATGTTAGGGTAAACGATAACACATTTAAGACTTATCCTGTAGCAACCAGGATAAACACCCACACAAATAAGCAAACTGTAAGACATGCAGTCTGGCAATGCTGACCTCTCTTACTACAGCCTGGTAACTCACTCTTTCAACGCGTCTAGACTTCAGCAGAATCTCTTGCAACAATTTTGATATAATGCCTGACTATGGAAACACAGTTATCTTTGTGTCATTCCCAGTATCAATTTTTCAGCAGTCCTCCCTCCACCCTTCCCTGCAACCCAATGTCCAGTCCCTGTACATGAGCTCTCTCCTGCTCCCTCACCACTGCCTACTGCCCAGTGTCCAGTGTGAGTGATGTGGGCGGGGTGTGGGGCCTGACAGCTGGTGCTTAAATTGATATTGTGTTACGAGTGTGTGGGTAAGGCGGCCGGGGCTGGGACAGCAAATGACGGGGGACAGGGGCCTGATGACGGGGTAGGACGTCAGGCTTTGTAATTACCCCAGGATGACCGCCAGGCCCTATTGTCCTGTCCACTCCCTGCCAGCTGACCACAGCTGACCACTGGGGGATGGGAAAGATGGAGGGGGGGAGAGGGACTCGCCAGCAGCTCCCTACTATGGACCCTTGCAACCAGAAAGGGGCATAACTTCCGATTTAAAACACCTTTATTTCTGTCCTAGCAGAATGCTCATAAACTGTTGCAACTACAATGTAGTTTATAATGCAGGTAAGCCTACACAGTGGAATCAACTGTCTTTTATAGTTCAGTTCAGGAACTATCTAGAATCTATTTTGAATTTACTGTTCTACTGTAAAACTGTAGTGGGTTAAACTGTGTACCCACACAAACTATTTGCAGTGTATGCTATCTACTGCACATGCTCACACATACAGTTCAGAAGATGTATAAAACAATCATTTCTCAAACTTAGTTTATTGAGTGTCTTCATCATATATATATATATATATATATATATATATATATATATATATATATATATATATATGCTGTCTCAGTTACAGTGAGGAGAAATGCTGTAAAATCCCGCCATCAATTTCCTTGAAAAGTAGCCCTTTCTTGCTACCAGGTCCTGTAGAGAGCAGCAGCTCCGGGGGCACAGATTATGGACAGTTATCTTTGTTATAAATGGATTTATAAAAATCGTTGGTTGTCTGTGGTTGGCTTTGTCCCTTTTCTCTTCCGCACCTGCAGGCGATTAGAATTACGTGTGGTTTATTAACCTTAACCATCATTTAACCCGTGTGACCCCTGTTCTTTATCATGTCCATGGGGCTGAGTTTTATCTGAAAGGCAATATCAGATTTCATATCTCCATGAATAGTATGAAACATCAGCTGATCTATTTCAAATCTAAGTCAAACAAGCTGAAAGTAAAGCAGTATCACAACGAATTGTACATTAGTTTTTACATAACAATATCCCTAATATTAGCATATTTGCAGAATTGCATTTCTAATTAGAGAGAGAGCATGTCTAAACCTGGCGAAGGCCTGCACACCTTGCCGAAAGGGGCTTTCATCTGAAAATCTGAAGTCTCATTTTCATTGACTTTAGGATCCACCTTTCATATAAAGTGCATCCTATTACATCAGGTTTCAGTGAACAGTATAATTACATGTTCAGATACAAAAAACAAGAAGCGATAAGAGGTAGCCTGAAACTGCTGCCTTTATTAACCATACATGCACACATTATCGCAGCGATAGAAGGCTTACTGTCACCCCATGCTTTTGGGCTGGCTTAAAGTGATTACAACCACTGCTACTACTACTTCTTCTGCTACTACATAGGCTACTACTACTACTACTACTACTACTACAGCGATTACTACTAGCAACAACAGTAGGCAACATGATGATAGTCTATTCAACACTCTCCACAACAAATCCATCTTGACACGGACAGTTTTTGTCAGTTCTCACACAGGATGACTTCCCCCCCCCCCCCCCCAGACAGAGTGATGTCCAGTGTCCCCTGACCTCCTCACCCCCAAGGTCATGACCTCATGTCAATTATTTCAAGGCCCACAAAAGGTGTTTGGATGGGTGCTGACCGTTTATGGGGTAACCCCCTACCCCCACCCTAACCCACCCCTACCCCCAACAACACTGGAACCAATCTCCTTTTGTCTAAAGTGGATTTACAGTCCTCCTCCAGATCGCCTCTGATGGAATTACTCCTATTTCATTCTGTGTGAAACCAGTGCTAATTCTGTGCAGCGGGGAGAGTGTTGCAAAAAGTATGTGAGACCCTGGTGGGTGGGTGGAGTGATAAAGTTATGGTGACACATGGAGTTGAGTCGAGGTTTGCAAGCTCGCCTTTTGGCGTTGTTGTGCATATTTGTGGACGTCGAATCCCATTAAATGTGGATGAACTCGGGCCGCAATCGCTACAGTCAATATTGATTTTTATGACTTGTCATGAACCAATGGTCTTAAAAAGTCGATGGGTGGCCATCTTTGTAATTTCCTTTTTAATCAAGTGGGAATTAACTTTGAAGGGCGCTGACGCCGGTGGGGGTTCTCAGACGGCAGTCATATGCGACCACTCACATGTGGGGGATTTTTTATGGGACTGAGAAAGACAAACAGGGTTAAAAAATATGAGGTCTGCTTTTTAATAGCGGCCAGGAGGCGGTCCTGTCCACGGGGGTCACGACCTCGTGTCAATTACACGACTGACCACCCACGCTCCCAACTGGCCAATCCAGCCGCGGCACCATCAATATTGCCAATTTGATGTAACACGAGTCACCATAGCCTCACTTTGATTTACTGCCTTTTCAGCCTCCCATGCCCTCCTCCCGACGCATTCTCGCGCGTTCTCGCGTGTTCTCGCCGCTTCGAGACTCGTGGGGCCAGATAAATTTCGCCTGATTTGGAGGTGGCAGTGGAGTTGACACTGATGAGCGCCACCGCCGGAAGTAGAATTCCGCAGGCGCCCTGATGATGCAACTCGATCGTGCTGCGCGCGCACATCAAAACGCTGACCCGGAAGTATTAAGCGCCTTGATAACGGCTGAGTCCTGACCTCTGGCCTGGATACATCTGTCGGTTTGTTTTTATGTGAGGGTAAGGGTGATGTGTGGGGCATTAAACCGCCAACAACAGTTTATGGGACGACTATAAAGCACACTCTTGCACTGCCATGATGCTGTCTGTGCTAACAGGTTAAAGACTAGTCACCACTCACTGTCCATGCACAATATCAATATGGACCCTTTAGGGATGACATGTTGCCTTAAAGCAACACTGTCTTCATGATGCACCACTAGAATAACTCGCTGGCACTACGTTGTTGCATCATGACACATAGGGTCAGTATGATGCATGAATGCAGCACTGGTTAATTACTCAGTAGGGTTGCATTCATGCATTATGGCGATAACGGGGTGTCACATTAAAGCTCTATACCATCACGAAAGCGTTGGACACAGACATCTATCTGACTCAAAAGTCACATGTATCCAATGCCATAGGATAGGATTGAAGCCTGTATTACACACGAAAGTTACAATTACGTCAGCCATCATTTAGCCCGAGCCATTAACAAAGTCCACATCCCATATACTACACTTCATGCTGCATATTACCTGGGCACAAGGTAGCCAGCTATAGCGAACCGCTTCCATGTCCTACTGACCCGGGCTACTGACTGTTAACCCGGCGTAAAAGACCAATATACAGTATATTCATACATGCTGGTACAAGGTCATCAATAACAGCAATGGCAACAGCCACAACAGTGACGATAATCAATAAACAAAAACAACGTTATACTTCTATGGGGTCAACAGTACTCCTCATAACGTTTTTCAATAAGCTTTAAAGACTTATGTCACTCATTCGGTGAATCACTCCTCACATTATACTATACAACATAGTGAGGCTTTAGTTGGTTAACCTATTCTTAATTCCATGTAACAAACATTTGACCCTTAAAGCTCAAACACCACACCTAGAAGTCACTAGTGGGTCAAATACCGGTAGTAGGACTGCCATAGTCAGTGAGAGACCACTATACCATAATACCTGTAGTAGCATAAAGACTAGCGAGACCACGACTATCCTACCTATGCCCAAAAGCCCTCCTACTACAGAAATGCCTACTTTCGTTCACACCATTGCTCCTAGGGCAGGGGGTCGTGTGGTTCCAGTGTTATCCGCAGTGGGGCGCCACCATCGGGCACCACCCACCAGGAGTGGCTCAGTGTAGAGTGAGTTGCTCATGTCTTGGTGCTGTCTGAATATCCTACTCATATTCCATGATATAGGTCAGTGTGTTGTAGCCAATGGCTGGCCTATATTAGCACTGACACACATATTAGTACAGGCCCAGTCAGGTAGCCAAAGGGAGAGCACATTCTAGCACTGAGGAGACTCTCTAGGCTACATTGTATTAGGAAATCAGATAATCTAATCCTGTCAGTAATCGGCAACATAATGCATGTAAGCAATAAGGGAATGCTGTTTGGACGGCATTGTAATAGACTCAAACCATATATAAATCCATTAATAGAGTTACAAATGGAGAAATATGGCTGGATAACTGATTTTCTGATAGGCCTTTAGTGACCAGGCCATTGACAAAGGTTGCCATGGCGACGACCCATGAATGGGCCCTGGATGGCAATTTCTTTATCCGGGGGTCAGTTACATGGGGCCAGGCAGGGCCGTCATAATTGATCATAATTGCATTTCAGGGAATTGGACGGAGACTCCTGTCAGTTATATTAATGTGAGGGCGATTTGCGTATTGAGGGGCTTACATGTTATTTGGTCGTGTGCCACTGTCATCACGATTTGACATAATGATTCAGAAATGTATTTTCATGACATCGATGTATTTTTCTAATATGATTCATATGGCTAGATATATACAAAAATAGGTAAGGTGCGTTGGACATGACATCTAAAAGAGCCATATAGAGAGACTTTAGCAAAACCTATGATGTACAACTCTTATGTACAACACCCTGTCTTAGACTATTTACATGCTTAAGGGGGGAAAGTAAAATATCATTTATTATCCCTCATAGCAGCACAGCAAAATTCCTATAGCTCCTGAGTGTCTACAGTCAGAATACATGACTCAGATGGCTTATAAATGGGGATTAATTTGTACTACGACGTATGAGTTTCTTCTAACCTGAATGGACCTCTCTGCATTGTATCATACCGTACCTGATTACACGAGGTGTCGCAGACTTCAGGTTATTAATTGTCTGGGATTTAGAATCATGTTTTGTTCTCTCTGTGTAGCATTTGTCCTTAAATGAAGGTTACATGTGACGAAGCTAATTGTCTCCCCTCTATAAGGTTGACTGTAGAATCATTTTTTCTTGTCTCATGTCTTTCCATCCTGACGTGATGTGCTCCCTTTTTAAACAATATTCATCGTGTTTCTAAGATAAAAAATGATGGAATTGTTGAGTTCCTCACCTGAGTCGTAACATGGTAGATATCAACGCATGATTGTCAATGAATATAATGGCGATACCTCGGCCCTATTCATGTATGTATACATAGGGTTGGCTTGGGGTAGACTGTCTGCTTAAAGCCATAAGATTGTACAGTTCAGGTTATGATTTATATATCCAAAAATACACAAGCCTAAGGCCAAATATAAAAATGTGGTCACCTGACCGTGCCGAGCAAATCGGGGCCGACCCTACGTTTCCGTTTTATTCAACATAGAAGAATTTGCATTTCTTAAAACTTTCATGTGCAATTTTAGTCTGGCTCGTACATTCACATACAGGCTGTTAAGGAAATGTAAAGCTATAGGATTGCATGAAAATATTCTTAAATGGCTAGCATCCTACCTGTCTGATAGAAATCAATGTACACTACTCAATAACACTAAGTCCAAAAAAGCAAAAGTTCAATATGGAGTCCCCCAAGGTAGCAGCCTCGGGCCGCTACTGTTCCTTATTTTTATAAATGATTTGCCTAAATGTATAGAACACTGTAAACCTTTCATATATGCAGACGACCTTGTATTAGTCTCCAGCGATAAAGATTTCAGCATCGCTCAGCGTAATCTGCAACATGATGTCAATAACACCCATAACTGGAGCAACAGAAATTGCATAACTATTAACAAGAAAAAAACCAAAGTAATGTGTATAACTAGGAATAACAGTCATTATAATCCACCCCCCCTTAAAATATTTATAAATGGACACGAGCTTGAAGAGGTGAAGACCTACCAATATCTGGGAGTCTGCATCGATAATAGACTAACTTTCAAGCAACAAGTATCTAACACAATTAAGAGCATGGGACATAAAACCCACTTACTAGGCAGGCTACGTAAATTCCTTGAGGAGGAACAGTGTTTCCTCTTGTATAATCACATGGTGATCCCATACGCGGACTACTCTAGCTTTGTAGTTGATTGCTCAACAAATGACTTATCTGGTAAGCTCCAAAAAATCCAAAACAGAGCCCTTCGTATCTGCAGGTACAAGGATATGTTTATACGAACCTCAGTTACTGAACTCCATGAATATTTCAAAATTAAAACCCTTTCTGTAAGAAGATTCCATCAAATATTGCTCATCATGTATAAATTGGCATCTGTGTATGGTATTGTAGTCAATGACGAGGTAAGACGCACTCGCAATGATGGAAAGATAAAATTCCCAGCAGCAAACTATGTGTACGCCAGCACCAGGAAAAGCCCATGGTTTAGAGGGGTGTGGGAGTGGGACGGTCTCACTGCCAAAATGCAATCTGCAAACACTAAGAGTGAATTTAAAACACTCACCAAATCAGCTAAGCCCCGTCCCCATCTAGTCTGAGAGCTGGAGACGCGGTGAGGAAATTGGTTTCAGTTTCCAATCAATCAAGCCTTGAGACTCTAAAGGGAATTGGTTTCAGTTCCCTCATGTCAAACAATATGATCTGTGTGAAGGGTACCGGTACAGCAAATTGGTCTCAGTTTGCTCACCAAACCCAAACCATGATCAAAACACTGAGCAACAAATCAATGTTGAGAAGGCAGGGATTGGTTTCAGTCTCTATATCGTAACCGGGACTGCATGAGGGTAACAGAAATTGGTCTCAGTTTCTGTGACCCCCTCCGAAGTTGATCGCTGACTAGGGTGACCACCAAATTGGTTTCAGTTCAGTGTGTCTACCCCAATCTTGGTCGGACTGTAGTGTTCCCCCCCCCCCCCCCCCCACCTGGGCAGGATGCTTGGCAAGAATGACGTGAACCGACCTTGAAGGATGAAGGCCAGCTTGCTATGCAGAAAATGGTGAAACATGAGTAGCAAAGCTACCAGTAAAGTGTTTATCCGATTACATCGAATTATCAAACGTTTAGGGAGTACAGTAACCAGTAATAAATGTATTAACTAATTAATAAGGAAGAGGGAGGGTAAAACTAAGGCAGCCACAAGGTCCAAGGTTTTGTAAATTTTTCTATAACAAGGATGATACTCACAACTTACCTATCTATCTTTCTTCATCATTTGTCTATTCTTATTTTTCTTATTTGTATGTATTAATACTGTATCAGTAATTATCGATCACCAAAAATAAGTAAGAGCACAATTATAACATGTTGAATTGAGGCATATTATCTAACATATCTAGCGAACATTTATATGAATTGGTGACTTTAGTTTCTAAGCCAAGAATAGGCTTGTCCCGTATTGTCAAGGGACGCTAACAATAATGCTAGGATAAGCAGGCGAAATAAGATACTGACCATTAATTAGTGATAATCTATTACCTTTCATTGTCTGAACCGAACAATGTTGTTATATCATCATAAGAATACGAAAAACGAGGTAATGGTCAAACCAAATTGTCATACATAGGAAGACCACTAACGTGATTTCTGACAATAAAAGAATGTTCAAACTCAAACTCAAACTCAAAGGAAAAACGACCCTATACTTTCTTCCTATGTTACCTGAAACATACCTCTATTTACTTTGGCAATAGGGATACTATTAATCACTAGCCTGATGTCACATGTGTACAAGGTGCCGCAGGTGCCTGTATTACTTCCATGTTTATTTCATACAAATCATTTTCCCTAGAGATAGGTCATTAGAGGGCCCCCTGATGACGTCATAAATCACGTGACACAGCCTTCCAGGTGACACCAGCCATGCCATATGTCATATGGACACTAACTGGTGTCAATTAATACTAATTTCAAAGTAAAATCCATCGCGAACTTTAGATCTCTGCTTGTCAACAGAATACCTGTATAGTACTGCGAGGTAACCCATCATTTCAGAGTTGATAGAGATAATTGTGGATGCTCAACAGTACATTAGAGTGTGCCTCTATATGTGATGGTGTAAAGGGGGCTCCAGACACCCGTCCGGAGTATCCACTTTATATTGCCATTACCCCTTTAAGAACACCATGTGTGTTGCCGTAAAGTAACACTTGTCGTCATGATGCACTAACAGGACACCAAAACTGCATTGGTGCATCAGGTTCAACACACGACCAGATCCATACCATCCTCTCTACGTAGGAAACTGAATGTGAGCAGTGTAAGGAAAGTGTCACTTTGATCAGGCCACACACTACACAGAAAGATGCAGTGACATTAGCATCCGGAGACACAGGCGGAGAAATGGATAGAGAGAGAGTTGTGGGGGTATGGGTGAGCACAATTCAGCAGAGGTGAGAAGGCAGTGAATGGAGGAGGAGACTGGTCAATGTCCAGCAACCAGTGGCCACTGTCCAGTATGTAGCACAGGATCAAAGGCCGAATAATCCTTTAGTAGGCATTTTACCCTTTTCCATGAAATATGCAGCTCTTATAACTAACTCACCAGTTATGCATTCAAGCATCATGCCCACGCTACGGGGTTGATACACTCACAAAAGCTCAACATGATGCCTGTATGGAGCCCTGGCACGTAGACTGGTCGGGCTGCATTCAGGCATCATACCGACCAAGGACATAATACATGAAAACGACCCGGCGGCCCTTAACCCTGTATGTACGGATGTTGCTAAAAGATGACATTTGTCGTCATAATGCACTAATGCAGCACCGGGGAGTATCTAGCCAGGGCTGCACCCATACATCATGACGACCAAGGGCATGATGCATTAATGCAATACGCCGTCCTTAAAGGGTTAGAGGGTTAAGGCGGCGGTGTGTGCCGGTGTTTGGGCCGGGGCTGACCCGGGTGGCGGCCGGGGAGGTGGGGATCAAACTGTTATTTGTCGGCGGTCAGCGGCGGGCGTGAGAGTTTGCTGATGGCATCAGGACGGACAGTAAAGCAGGACTCGGCCGTGTGGTGGACACTGATAGTGTCGGGGCCTCCTCTCAGCCTGCCTCTCTGACGGATGGGGGACTGGGGGAGTGTGTGTGTGTGTTGGGGGGGGGGGATGCACTGTAAACAGTAGCAACTAGTTGGTGTAGGTATAATAGGCTCTACTGTAGTTTTTACACTTCAGTGTATAGGTACACAATAGAATCTACTGTAGTTTTACATATTATTGCAGGTACACAATAGACCCCACTGTAACTTTTAGTGTAGGTACACAGTCAAATCTACCAAAGCTATACAATTTAGTAACCCTTTGAGTACGGCATAATGCATTAATGCCCTTTGTCATCATGATGCATAAATGCACCCCTGGCGTGTAACTCATCAAGCATCATGCCGAGCCTACGAGGTTGATACACTCTCGAAGGGTCGGCATGATGAATCAATGAAGCACCGGCGAGTTACTCGCGGTAATCTTTTGGCGAAATCTGTCCTTAAATATGTTGTAAGAAATGGCTTTGGAGAAAGAACCGAGTCATTGTAGTAGTAGTAGTAGTAGTAGTATAGTGAAAGCGGGAGCTGGCGCAGGATACTAGAGAGAAGAAGGGGAGTAAAGAGAAATATAGGGTTGATGTAATGGAGGTTCTAGAGGCGTGGATTATACCTCGGCTAGGTACATTCAAGGCGGGGAGATGCGGGCATGGTTTTATGTAGGGTAAGAAGGGGCTAGACATAGGAGAAGGAGAGCACGACAGAACCTATCCGTTCTGTTAGTAGTATAGTGGGAGTGGGGGTTGGCGCAGGCTGGTATAGTACCAGAGAGAGGAGGAGGAGGAGGGAGGAGTAAGGAGGGGATGAGGGGGTCGGAGGTCGGGTAGTAGGGCTATAGGTGGCCTGACCTGCCTGGCCCGGGCCGTGCCCCGGCCGTGCCCCGTACAATACCCTCGTTATCCCCGGCGCCACCCCACCCCAGCCCCTGCCGACCTGCCCGCTACCGATAAGGCCATTGTTTGCCCTCTCCGCCGCCAGGAGTCACTGCTCTTTGATTCCCACAAATGAAAGTCGCGGCCCGGGGGCGCGCGGTGGCGGATTGGGTCGCGATACGGTCGGCCAGGGCGGCGGCCTCGGACGTTATGCCGTAATAACCCGTACACCTTTAGCCGCCCGATAGGCTCTATCTGCAGTCAATGTCAGGCGACCCGACGGCCGCAGCCCCTACTCTAATACCGCCACCCCGACCCCGGGGTCCATAGGGGTCGGCCGCCGCCACAGCTCGGACCAAGGGCCACGACCTCGCATTACCCAACAAAAATGGCTCCAGTATAGAGCTGAGCCAGAGAGCGACGGCGGCCACTGCTAGAGTGATGGGCGTTTGGTTGGTGGACATGGAAGTGATGGTGGAGGAGGTGAGGTGTGTGTGGGTGCGTATGTGTGTGTGGGTGTGAGGGGGGCGGTATAGTGAGGATGGATGGCAGGGATGGAATAGAGGGGAGGTTTGTGAGGGAGTTAAAAGGGTGGGTGGAGGGAATTCTGGATCAGATGAAGGTAGGTAGTGTTGGCTGATCACATCATGGGTGAAATAAAAGGTATATAGAGGGGAAGCTGCTGGTCCCTATATAACCTTGTTAGACAGGTCTCTAGTGGGAGGTAGATGATATTTGGTAGAAAGCCCTAGAAAGGCCTATATACATGTGCTACGGTAAGTATGCTGGAATAAGAAGTACTATATTACAAAGTAGAACTTGAAATTAGACTTACAAGTATGTGTATACATGAAGGTAGACGATAAGGGAGGCAAGACCTAATGGTGGAGGACAGAGTAGTCCCACAGGGATGGCAGGTGAAGGGCAGATGGAGGGCAGTGAGGAAGGGCTTTACAGGGACACTAGTAGGTGGAGGGCAGTGAGGGAGGGCTTTTCAGAAAGACTGGTAGGTGGAGGGCAGTAAGGGAGGGCTTTACAATCATGTTGATTGAGGGAGGGCTTTACCAGGGAATCTGTTAGATAGTGGGCAGTGATGGAGGGCCTTACAATGACGTCAGGTAGATGGAGGGCAATGAGGGAGGGCTTTACAGGGAGACTAGTTAAGGTTAAGGGCAGTAAGGGAGGCATAACCAGGGATACTAATAAGTGCAGGGCAGTGAGGGAGGGCTTTAAAATAAGGTCTGGTAGGTGGAGGGCAGTAAGGAAGGGCTTTACAATGAGACCTGGTAGGTGGAGGGCAGTAAGGAAGGGCTTTACAGGGACACTAGCAGGTGGAGGGTGGTAAGGGTGAGGCTTTAACAGGGAAACTGCTGGGCAGTGAAGAAGGGCTTTACGATGAGGTCTTGGAGGTGGAGGGCAGTGAGGGAGGGCATTACAGGGACACTAATAGGTGGAGGGCAGTATAGCAGTGCACAGAATGTCAGATGGCGGTCAGGAGGACGACGACCAGAGGGCCATCCCAGCCTACATTATCTACGACATGGCGCCTTTGTTTTTCACATGACATTTACCATCAATCTTACAGCCGCAAGTGGCGTAATGCGCGGCGGCCCCACCGTCCGGCTCTCTCTGCTGCCCCCTCCCCTCCCCAACCCCTCATGTAAATCCCCCCGATATGATTTGTCACAGCGCTCGGCCTCTCTCCCCGCGCATATTGCCAGTTATATTACGCGGCAAGGCTTAAAAAAATGATGAGTGAGCTTCTCCGTGTGGCGGGGCCCTGAGCCGCGCGTCGCTCCGCGGTTACCGAGGGTTACCCGCCGTGACTCATCCTAGTGGTAAGCCGCTGCCGTTTTTTTCTAACCCTTTAAGGGCCGCATAGTGCTTTAATGTGCTCTGTCCTTTTAGAATCACGATGTATGAATTCAGCCCTGGTGAGTAACTCGCCAGTGCTGCATGCATGCATCATGCGGACTCTTCAGGAGTGTATCAACCCAATATGGTCTGCATGGTGCATTCATACAGCCCTCCATTGCATTCATGCATGCATCATGCCAATAAAGATCATAGCATCACATTAAAGCACTACCCCACCCCCTAAAGGGTTAACCCCTCCCCACCCCCTGAGCAGTTACTTTTTGCGTGTCGCCACGGAGAGCTGCTCTTCATTATGGGGGAGGGGGAAGCCACAGGGTGCGGTTTGCAGCACAAGAGGCGGTGGGCTGAGGGGATAAAGCGATTGGCTCCGGTAACCCACAGGGCCCTCAACACAGGGCGAGGCGGCGCGACGTGGTGGGAATAGGGCGTGTGGTGTGTTTAGCGGGTGAGGGGTTGGGGTAGGGTTGAGGTGGTGCTGGGTGATGGTAAGGGGTGATAGAAAAAGGGCTGATAATGACAACTGTGGGGTGTCCCCAGATAGTACACGGCTATTGTAGGTTAAACATGAGGTTTGACATGCAGGGAGAATAGATTGCGGTGTCTTTTGTTATCATTTAACCAGTTTCTTTAGCCATTGGTAAACTTAATGCTATATGTGTATATCCTTTTAAATACACATATAAGGCGTGGAAATAACAGTAGCCCTTATCTCCCCCTAATATTTCTAATGTATTAGGACTGTTATGAACGTTGACACAGAGCAGACATATCATTCCCATTACCCTATTTTGATCCCGGATTTTGATTACAGCCAAAATAAGTTGGAAGAAAATTGAGCTGCAAAAAGAATAATGAATTCATAAAGCAATCATTTGTCTCTGGTCAAGTAAACCAGCTAAATTTCCCGGCTAAACAAGATTCTATCATTGTAACCCACTAGTCCCCTCTGCTATACCTGGCCTTTTAACATGTAGTTGTGTGCAAGTAGTATATGAGAGTGGCGCCTAACACGACACACGTGCTTTCACAATCTAACATGGCTTGTCACCATATTGAGAGAAGTATGTGGCTATACGATTAAGGGATCCCATTTAAATGAGCATTTATTATCAATGAATAAATATTGCATTAATGCGACCCCCTCCCACCCCTCATCCCAGATGGAGGGGGCACAGGAGGAGGAAGGAGGCCGAGGAGACAGATCAAGGAAAGAATGAGGTGAGAGGTGAGGGGGAGAGGGGAACACAGAAAAAAAGCCATGGGAAGCTTGTCACTGGAATGAAATGAAATTCCAGGAATTATTGATCTACTGTGTGGATGTGGGATGTGGGATGTGTGTGTGTGTGTGTGTACAGGGTGGGGAGGGGGGGTCGTGGTATGTGGGCATCAATAGTCCTGGGGGTGATGTAGAATGAGCGCTCGTTGTGTAAGACTAAGGAGGGGGTTGTCGTGGGGGACTAACCCTTTAAGGACCGCATAGAGCTTTAATGCACTATGCCATTTACCCATCATAATTCATGAATACAGCCCTGCATGCATTCAATGCTGCATTCAGACTTCATACCGACTCTTTTGGAATATATCAACCCCGTAGGGTCGGCATGATGCTTGAATGCAGCTGTGGTGAGCTACTCACTGGGGCTAGGTTCATGCATCATGCCGATAAAGTGATAATGCATTAAAGCTGGTATGTGGGTAGGGGCTGGGTACTAGCATGAGGGACCTGTCTCACTGAGTGAGGTGAAACGTGCGGCCAGCGGGAATGACACTTGGCGAGCAGACGACAATCAAATTGAATTACTCGCATCGGGGACCTTCTTCTTCCCTTTCTCCCACCCAGCCTCTACTCCCCACCCCTCCCATTATCATCCAGATCCTTCCTCCCGTCCAATCAACTCACCTATCTTCACCTCTCTTCTCTGGGTGGGTGGGCGGGATTTCTGTGAACTTGCGTCATCCACATGCTAACCGTGCCCCATAGGAACCCTTATCCAGATCAATGGTGTCTGGAGGGTAAAGACTTTAGAATACCAAATTTATCTGTCGTTTCCTCGTTGAAGATCCATGATAACAGAGGTATTTCCTATACCAGGAAAGTATGTCACATTTTAGAGGCATGGTATTAGTTGTGAATAGAGTGATACATCATTGATTGGTATTCACTGTTAGAAGTAAATGTAGCTGAGCAGTAGAATCTACTGTAGTTTCACAGTATATACACCCTCAGAAAAGTGAGAGTCATTGTCGCTGAAACTACCCTCAGCTGAGGGTCAGGCACAGCCTGACTCTCAGGTGTGGGTAGTTTTAGCGACAATGACTCTCACTTTTCTGTGTGAGTACTACGGTATTATTGTACATGGGCAGTATAGAGTCTACTCTTAGTTTACAGTATAAAAGCACGTATTTCTAGGTTCACTATTTACAGTGTATAGGTATAACACAGGTGACTGTAATCTATGATATAAGACCCTTATAAGACGTAATGGGAATGGTCGCGGGGGATCACCTGTGGCATGAATGGACTGCCTGATTGATAGATGGTATAGAGGCAGTAGGTCCTATCAGGTGCTGGAGGAAGGAGGTTGGTAGTTGACCCTTTCATGACAGCATAGTGCTTTATTGTGGTATGCCCTTTGTGGTCATGATGCATGCATATAGCCCTGGTGATAGGCTCGCCAGCGCTGCATTCAAGCATCATGCCGGCACTATAGGGTTGAGACATTCCCAAAGGATCGAAACTGTGCACCAATGCAGTGCCAGTGAGTTGCTCGTCGGCACTGCCTTGACAAATTATGAAGATAAATGTTGCTTGCAGGCAAGCTGCCGTTCTTAAAGGGTTAAGGGTACAGCTCGAGCATATTGACTGATAAGAGGTATTTTCCAGTTGATAAAGCCCAGAGTCCAATGCCATCAGACCCCCTTGGCACCAGTCAACAGAAGTAGAGGAACCTCCCCCCCTCTCCCCACCATCACCATAAGCCTACAGACCCCCAAGGGTCACCCTAACCTAAAGCCTGCTCCTGCTAGAACCTGCTTGTTGTGGTAAACTCAAAGGCTTGCATGGCAGGGGCAGCAAATGGAGTCATTAACGGGGCTCTGTGTGCGACTGAAGGCTGTGTATTTTTTTCAGGGTCAGGCATCAGAGGGAAGTGGTAAGGCCTTGAAGAGTGACTTTTGAAAATAGATTTAATGGAGTCATTGATGTGTGAGGCCCTGTGTGACATAGTCTAATTTGACTTCTGTACCGCCGCATGTGCTCTTTTGTTGTCTATTTGATGTGGGGGAATGCTGCGGACAGGGTTCACATTCAGATAAGGGTCGGCCGCCTATCTCCTGCTATCATTTATAATGAATTCTGACTGTGCTAAATGGGCACAATATTCAAACCTCTTTGAATTAATTCCTTCAGAGTGGGGTTTTCATAAAATGGCCAATTCTTTAATTTAATCTACAGAGCTGGTAGGGAGACTTTGATTTAGCTATGCATAGAATAATCTTATTTCATAAGACTTTTCTTTCTAGGGCCAAATTAGAAGGAAAGTGCAATATTATGCATATATATATCAAACCTATCGTTCTATGGAAAACCGAGCAAGTGAAGCCATATCAATAAAACGTTTTTGATGTTTTATGAATATAAACAGCACAACTAGATCTCAACATTGGTTTCAAGGTTCCTTTTAAATCAATAATAATGGGATCAATCTAACTTCCTCACCATCTAGAATTAGTTTAATGATGTGGCGTAGAATATACCACAGGGCGCATGTGACCGCGCGTCCTTGACCTTGCTAGGACTGGTGACATCTGACCGATCACCAGTCGACCCGGCCCCACGTGTCGCCATAGTGACCTGACCTGACCTCCCTCTCCCCCTCCCCCTCCCCCTCCCCCTCCCCCCCTCCCCCTCCTGCCCCCCCCCCCCCGCGGGGGCTATTACACTACATGACGTGCACCTCAGTAATTTCTAGTCGGCAGGACAAACTGGTAAAACATACTCCACTGGCCACATTACTCAAATTACTTTTATTTATTACTTCTCTTAATTCCACAAGCACTGCATGTGCCTTGTAATCAGTAAAAAGGCAGGAACTGAGTGGGATGTATATGATATGATAATTATATTTACAGAAACACCAAACTTACCAGACAATTGCTAACAAGTAATCTGCAATTTTGATGTGTTTTAGATTAGCCTTGTCACTTTGGTATTTATTTCCTGGCGATGTATGTCTCATAAGAGATGCACGTTTCTAGGATTACAGGACCCCCTCTTCCGGAAGAGAGCTCCCTGAAAAGTAGAAATGACATGGAAATGAAATTTTTGTCTGACTAATAGCTTTAATTTGGCATCAGAACAGTTTTTCAGCTGTGAGAGAGTGGTGTGGCCCAATGACAAACGACATGCCCCGACTTTCCCATTCCCCGAGCGCTGCCTAAGTGATTGAACTTGTTAAAAAAGTGGTGAAGGGGGGAAGGGTGGGGGTGGAGGTTGGGCTGCTGGGGTAAGAATGACTCATAAAAAAATCTCCTTTTTTGTCGTGTAAATTGGGTCAGGTCGGGTCAGTGGAACAAAATCTAATCAGGGCGGTTAGGGTGGGTGTGAAGGTGAGTTGTCACAGGAGGGGGGGGGGGGTGTCATGGTGACCGTTGCCATGGTTAGGTCAGCCGACGTAATCACATGCATGTGGGTGACAGGTCCAGGATCCAGGGTGCTGCCTGGGTGGGGGGGGGGGGGAGGGGGGTGAGGGGGCAGGGGGCTAACCCTTTAAGGGCCGCACAGTGTGCCCTTGGATAGTAATGATGTATCATGAAATGCAGTCCTGGTGAGTCTTCTTGACCGTGGCTTCATTCATGCATCATCCCAACCCTTCTGGAGTGTATCAACCCTGTAGGGTCGGTGTGATGCTTGAATGCAGCCCTGGTGAGTTACTCGCCAGAGCTGCATTCATGCACCATAACAACCAAAGGTGTAGCACATTATAGCCCTATGCCATATTTAAAGGGTTAAGGTCCCATAGGGGCAGGCCATGGCACAGGGCCCTAGCTCGGGGACACTGCGCCCTCCTAACCCCAGTGTCAGAATGACAGTTTTTTATGAGAACCCTCGGCCCTTCTCCTGGTCCTCATAATGCCCTCTTTATGAAGCCTCCAGCACCAATAGCGCCCATAACGACCTCCACCAGGCCGGGGTGAATACTGTCAGTTACCATGGCAACCTTGTCTCTGATTTATCTATGAGTGTGTGTGTGTGTGTGTGGGAAGGGGGGGCAGTCAGGAGGGGGGGGGCATGGAGGTGGCTGTCTCCAGGGAGTCGTTCCCTCTGTCAGATTATGTCACAAACAGAGAGACAGTATCATCACCAAATCAGACACTTCTAATAGTTACACACAACCAACCAAATCTCCCACTCCTCCTTGTCTCTGATACTGATACAAGCAACCTTCACTCACGTCCCAACCTGCAGAATATTATAATGAGATAACATATAGGAAAAGGGACCTTAGTGCAGGGCACACTAAGGTCCCTTTTTGGTGATCATACAACAGATGATTCATAGTGGTGAGGTGCCTGCTCATTAGTTTTTTGTTTGGCTCTGGGGCCACTGACCCTCCCCGTCTATGAATACCATCTAGGGTGCGATGGGCAGGAGTTGTTTTCGTGTCGCCACTCCCCTGTCTCCCAGGTCGCCCCAAGGCGCGCACCTTTGTTCTAAATGTCAGAGAATCAAACATCGCTAATAAGGTTTTTGCTGACTTTGGTGCAAAGGTCTTTGATACAGGCAGGCGGGGACTCAAATTAACTTTTAACTAAAGATGCCGGGTTCAACAAGATGCTGTCAACTCTTTTTTTTCTGAAGTCTGCTGACGTTGGTGAATGTTTACAAGTCGGTGGTGAATATAGTGGTGTCGTCGCAGTTATTTCTGTCAGTATAATCATGCCACCTTACCCATCTAAGGACAGCATGTCTCTAAAAGATGACATTTGTCGTCACGATGCACCAATGCAGCCCTGGCGAGTAACTCGCCGGTACTGCATTGGTTGATCATGCTGACCCTTTGGGAGTGTCCCAACCTCCTATGGTCGGCATGATGCTTGAATGCAGCACTGGCAAGTTACTGGGGGTAATGCAGTATACAATAAAGTTTTCCATCGTTCTGCTAGCTTTACATATGATGCTACACACGATCAAAAGTGCAGATCTGTTTCTACTTCTTGCCCCTATTACGTCTGTCTATTGGTGTGCCCTCTCTCTCTTTTCTTTACCTATCTCTCCTCCGCCCATTTATACCCTTTATCTCCCTCTCTGTGTAAGCCCACAACCTCCCCTGAATGTTTCCACCTCCCCAATCTACATTACACAAGAACATATAGCTCCCCTGTCTTAAAGGTACAACGCCCCCTATGCTAGTCTATACAGCCCCTTTGGTTACAGATACAATCGATGTTTACCTCACCAGTCACTCCAGGGTCTTCGACATCAGCGCCTTTAGTGCGACACTTGCCCACCAGGTGGCGCCCCTCCTGATCCCGCGTCCCAGGGATCAAACTGTTCAACATCCACTCCCACCTCCCTCACCTCTTCTCAAGCATTTCACTTCATGCGGGTCAAATAGGTCGTTGGTCAACGTCTATTCGGATATGAAAATTTACCATATATACTTATAGAAAGATATAGGGGAATGTGTACATTGTTGTCTTTAAATTTTAATAAAAGGAAAAGTCGATGCTCTCTATTCACGATATTCATATGGATCTGCTATACAAAGGAAATGTAGGCCTGCACCTACTCTAAAAGAAAATCCCCTTTTGAATTCTTTGAACGTTCCCTCTTGTCAGAATTGATAAGGGGATAGGTGAGATATAAAACAATTTATAATCGGTTCATACTGCAAGAAATTAGTGTATCAAATACATAGGCACATAGAAAAAAAATCAGGGTCTGTTCTAGCCTTTCAATGTTATTTCAGAAGTTCATGTATACCATCACAAGTTTGATGTTATCCTCAACTGTAACCTAAATGATAACATACAGTGTTGAAAGGGCAAGTGCTTCCACGTCCATGCCTGGGTGTATACGGCCACTGCCAGGTCATCAGTGTCCCTTATTGTGATAACCTTATAACATGGGGGCCATGCCCAGGGGTAAGGCTATTGTGCTAACCCCTCCCTGTAAGCCTCCACCAGGGCAGGGCCCTGCCCCCTACCACCCCCCATAACACTTTAAGGGCAGCATAGTGCTTTAATATGATATGCATCATGCAGGACTGCAGCCCTGCTGAGTCACTCGCCAGGGCTGCATTCAAGCATCATGCCGACCCTATGGGGTTGATACATTCCCAAAGGGTCGGCATGAGGCATGAATGCAGCCCTGGGGAGTTACTCGCCAGGGCTACATTCACGAATGGTGGCAACAAAGGGCAGAGTGCATTAAAGCACTATGCAGCCTTTAAAGGGTTAGCCCCACCCACCTCCAGGGTCCCTCAGGTCAGCCCGACCCCGCCCTGCCCGACCACTGGGGCCGCCTGGGTCGGTCAGGTCAGGCCAGAATCACAATACCACCTGATCAGTCCTCCCCTCTCCCCCAGCCCCGACCATGTTGTGCTAGGGCCCTATGGAACAACATGGGGCACTCGGTCTGAAATGTCAAGTAGACCTTGGGTGGGGCGGGGTCGGGGCCAGGGCTCAGTAGTAACCTGTAGCTTTGACCTGCATGGGCGGCGACCGTCGGTCAGTCCTGGCCTGACCCTCCCAGGGTGTAGGGGGGGGGGGGTTAGGTCAGTGAGGGCAGGACGAGGATCAGGACCCCAGTATACCCCGCCCCACCAACATGCACATATTGACGATGGGTCGCCCCCGGCCGAGGCTGTTCGTCATCCCCTAGGGTCATTTCCAGGAGCCCCTAGCCCTCGTAAAATTATCCCCATTGGTCTTTATACTTCCGGGCGGTGCAGGCAAAGTGGGGTCGGGCGGATAAACCATGCAGTGCACTGCAGGGTCAAATAGTCCAATACTATTCCAGCAAACAGAATATGGTCTCAGAGCACAGCTGGAGGGATGACCCTTCTTATCATAAACAACATTACTCTTTCTATATAGTTTCTTCGTGGAATTATGATCTCCCTTATATTCCTATACAACAAATACACGTGAACAACTATTATCTAATGGATTTATCGATTCTTATACCTAATCAATTGTACAACAATAATTTCAAGGAGAATATGAGAATTGAATGCAATACAGACTTCATTTCATTGTCGTCAGCTCTGTATTTGAGCAAAAGAAAACATGTTAATAAAAAGATGGAGAAATAAGAAATACCATAATAAAGAAATGTTGGATAATATATAATAGGTGGAAATACAAGTAAGCATGGCCCTCCTGAGTGAAATATTACACAAGACACCAATTTTAGTTCTGCAAAAATGAGATAGGGGGAGAAGAACTGGACGAATATTATCTTAAGTTAGGATATTGGACAAGAAAATATTGGAATATGGGTTTGAACACAAGTAGCCACAGCACCCTTCCCCCACCTAGGGCTGACCCCCCCCCTCCCCCATCCTACAGGATCACCCAGGAGGCAGGGTGGGGTTCCTCCAGTTGGTCACCATGACGACCCTGGAGTAGGGGTTGGCTCGGGGTCGGGGAGGGGTGCCCTTACCTTACCAGCGCCAATTTAGTCTCCATTATGGCTTGGCTAGAGAGGGTTGGCGACCTGCAACCCTCCTCCCCTCACCCCTCCCCTCTACAGCCCGCCGCCCACCTCCAGGGTCAGAGCAGTAGGCGACCCCGACGCCCGCTCAATTTGCACAACAGTTACGTATCGGCAATGCCATCGACATAGGGCTGATGGTATAGAATGGAGCATTAGGTGGTGGCTATATAGGGAGAAGAGAGCAGTAATGTAGGGCAGTATAGGGGAATGTATTGGGCAGTATAGCAGCTTAGAACAGGTTATTAGATGGAACGTGGGCATTTGGTTGTATCTAAGGTAGGATGTGGATGTTAGATACAAGTAGTAGTAAAGCATCGCTGTAGCAGGCGATATGTGAAGTTTTACTTTTGATTACTAGTACGCAGTAGGTTAGAAGTAAACTATGTACATTGACATCCGGGGGGGGGGGTAGTGGCTCTTTGATTCTAGGTACCAACTGCGAAACTACAGCCCCACTATTTGGTCATTTGACAGCCCCCTATTTTCTGAGAAATCAGATGACAGCCTCTTCCATTTAACATGACATTATTTTGGTATTATATAGAGTACTCAAGTCATGTATGAGATTTAAGGGTTCATTATTTTTATTTCAATCGTGACAGCCCCTGATTTTGTACTTTCCAGTCATCTAGAGCCCCTAACTTTATATAATTAATCGCCCCCCTTACGTTACTGCAGTTGGTACCCATTCCTATACTGAGTACCCCTCCCCCCCCCGGGATTGACATACAGGTGGAAATTAACTATGCAATATCATCGTTGAAAAAAACAGCATCGGAGGAAATATACTTCAGCACGCAGAACTTCCAGAATAAAGTATACAATGATTCATGGCAAAGATCTATATGGTAGCAGTCATAGGTGGGAAATGAACTATAATTATTGAACGTCATTATTATTATCGGGTATTAATGGATGGGAATATAATATACTTGTACTTGCGTGGAAGGGTGCTGTACCATAGGTGTCAGGTGGGTGTAGACCGTGGATGGCAGGTATATAAAGTAGGCTGAATAGCAGGTGATATGATACTTAAAGTAAAATAGGGTGTAATTCAGTATTCAACACGAGGAAAATAAACCATATTTATTCTCGCTGTAGTAGGGAAGCAGATAAGTATGGTTGGACGGGTCGATCTAGCTGTAATATGTGGAAAGCAGCTGATTCAAAAACATCCCCACATATATAGGTAAGACAATGGTGAGAGCAGAGTAGCAGAGGAGGAGGGGAGGTGCATTGCAGCCAGGAAGGGCTGGAGTAGGCTGGAGAGAGGCCAAAGCCTGTGGTCGCTGTATGCGGCGGGGCGGACGGGGGTCGCGACTTTTGCTCCCGGTGAGCAGCTCGGGCCTGCTCGGGGCGGCTCGGGGAGCAGCTCGGGGCGGGGCGGGGTGAGCAGGTCGTGGTGCCTGAATGGGGCAGTTATCTGGTGGTGGACAGAGCCGGGCCAGGGATCAATAGACGAGCACCGAGCTGTTTAAGGTGCCAAGTCAGGGGTGGGCGGGGCCAGCTCAGAGCTGCTGGTAGGTTGGGGTGGATGGGGGGAAAGGTTAACCCTTTAAGGTGAGCATAGTGCTTCAATGATATATGCCATAGTTTGGCATGATGCTAAATAAATACTGCCCTGGCCAGTCTACATATATACAAGAGCTGCATTCAAACATCATGCAGACCATACAGGGGTTGACATTATCCTGAAAGATCGGCTTGATGCATGATGCAGCTCTGGAGAGTAGACTACCCAGGGCTGGATGCATGCATCATAACGACGACAAAGGGCGTTATAATCATATTAAAGCGCTATTCTACCATTAAAGGGTTAAGAAAGTATAAAAGGTATCGAAGGTTGGGGAATTGCAATATGAGGTGCATTCAATGTGGGCTGCATTCTGTTAGGGCCAAGGGATACATATTGACACGGTTAGGATCGAGCAAACACTTGCTGACCTGGAACCTGCTGTAATCATTTACAGATGATCTGGTATAAAGCAACCTGAATGGGCAGACACATGGGCACGCATTTACTGTACATGTAGCTCTCCCATAGGCGTGTAGCTGGATGCATTATCAACCACTGAGATAATTCCCTGGCCTTCACTGCGGAATTCTTAGGGTGCATTATGTAACAGCTTGTACCCATTGTGATTGTTGTATCAGTGCTTGTCTCGCCGGTACAAGCTTAAGTAATGGAGCCGCCCGCAGGACTACCAGCCTGACCCCTATATAAATCTGAACTATAGTCTTTTTGTATCTTCCTCCCGTGCCGTTTAGTAAGCAAAGGTAAATTTTCCTGTGATACACCAGGATATTGCACCTTTCTTGCATACAGTGTCTAATTTGTATAAGATATGCCAATAGGGTATCTGTATTAGTCCAGGTATGTACTAATGGCAGTGTCAAGACCAGGAACATTGTTTTCCGGAAATAGAAAGAAGGCACATTATGATTAAACGAATGCATATCCTTGTCTTACCAGATACATATTACGAAAAACAATAGTCTATCATCGATATATATGGAAATACTTCAGAAAAGCTAAATTGAAATTGCTATTTGAAAACAAAGTCGCATAACAGTTTTCAGTGCTTCTGAAAATTTGACCAGGATAATTCAAAGAGAAGAAGTCAAAAGGGACAGTCCTGCCAACAACTCAGTGGTCGCCTACTGTGTGCCGATGTGAGTGGGGCCGCTGGCTTGTGGTGGTGGGTGGATGGTGGGTGGTGGTGGAGTATTCATAGCCCCGACTGGTAGCTGTCAGCCCTGGGAGCAGCTCGGGAGCAGCTCAGAGCAGATTGCGGCCTGTCGGTGTCATCCCCTCCGCCCCCCGCCGCCCTCACCTCCACCCCACCCCTACCTCCTGATGCCACCCCGTCACCTCCAAGCACTGACCCCGCCTCTCCTGCCGAAGATTAGCCATTTAAGGACCACATAGTGCTTTAATGCATCATACCTTGTATCGTCATGATGCATGAATGCAGCCCTGGCGAGTAACTCGCTAGAATTGCATGTATGCATCATGCCGACCCCATTGGATCAGTACATATATTCCCCAAAGGGTCGGCATGGAGTATGAATGCCACCCTGGCGAGCCGACTCACAAGGGCTGCATTCATGCAACATAGAAACAAAAGGGCATTATGCATTGCCACAATATCCAGTCCTTAAAGTGCTAGCGGCCAGGAGCTGCTCGGAGCTATTCATGAGCAGCTCCCCGTGTATGGCGGCTGTAGTGGCGGCGGGCAGGTGTGAGTGGCGGGCCGTGTCAGGTCGCGGGGGTTACACGGGGTGGGGAGGAGGCAGGGTCGGCACCCTGGATGAGCCAGGGTTGAAGGGGACGACACAGGAGGAGTGGGGTCGCTGCATACATATGTATAGGGCGCTGTGTAACTCCAGCAGGCCAGGCCCTGGGCTGAGGACCAGAGCTGCTCCTGGAGCTGCTCATATAGCACTCACTATAGGGCCTGGTTCCGTGAGGTTGAGTTCAATGACCGGCTTTTTTTAGATCTTTGTCCATGCATCTTTGTCCTTTCTTCTGGTCTGAAATAATGTTTAATTGCACTTTTATATTCACTCTAAAGACAATATGTAGTGTAATATTGGCATAGGTTACAACAGAAATGTACTTCAGGCTCTGTTGTAATATTATCTTAAATACGTATATGTAGACTTAAGATGCTTATGAAATCCAAAAGACCATCAATTAGGGATTATACTTCCTGGCCACTGGTTTTATACCTACCGATCCTTACTCATGTGTACCACATGACGTAGATAGTCATTATGTCACAGACGATGGTCACCATGGTGACGATACCATTATGCTGCCCTGCTCAGCGCGGTAATGCCCTATAACACTGATATCTGAGTGCCTTGTGCATGTTTTCATCGCCTCCCTATGGAGTTTATCTTCAGTTATCCCTTAAAAGATGACAAAATGATCATTGCACCAATGCTCCCTGCCGTCGTGATGCATCAATGCAGCCCTTGCGAACCGCTCCCAAGGGCTATATTCAAGCATCATGCCGATCCCGCAGAATTGATACACTCATAATTCAGGATCTTCATGATAACTGAATTTACCCTTCTCATGTAGACTCTCCAGGGCTATGATTATTAGAATATATCATGACCCTAAACGGTATAGCAGATTAAAGCAGTATGTGGCCCCTTAAAGGGTTACGGATATATGACATGCATTCTTGGTCCGACAAGGACTGGGTATGTTGGGAGACTTGACCGCGGCCTCGTCTGACGTTGAGTGACGTTCCCGCCAAGGTTCTGATCCCTATGAGTGGTGCACATACCAGATATGACCTGATTAGCTCACGGCCTGACACCTGACAGACCTTTAACCCTGATCTGTCTCTCACCTCCACACACAATGACCATTATCTGCGTACATGCAGGTACTTCTGTTTCCCATCGAAGGGTTGGATAAAGTCATGAATATCTATTGTGTAAATCGATGGTATATAATTGAAGAGGGTGTACACATGTAGTTTCAGATAGAGTGCGACTAATAGTGTTAAAATGCTCCTTATACCCCAGTTGGCCTCAAGAGCAAAGTTTAAATAAATACTGTGCATATATTTTGCACAGAAAACAATCACTAGTAGTGTAAGTCAGATACAGCCGCAGCCTGCTGTATTCTTTATATTCAACTCAGGCGCGTCTGAATACACTGATCTTTGCTTCTGCGCTCAGCCTTGGATGAGACCGGTATAATGCATGTTGGGCTGTGACTGTACTAAATCTACTACTTATCTTACTACCTGTGTATATGTGTATCCACACCGTAAAAAGTTGTTGTTCGTGAACAGCAATATGTGCTGTAACAATACAGTACTTTATCTGTAAAAGATAATACAGCAACTTTTGCTGTACACATACAATTCTGTTACTGTAGATGCAGGTTCGAATCCCATAACCAGCAACCAGAGGGAGAGAGAGCAGAGAGGTTGGAGGGAGTAACATACGCTACAGCTCAAATATGACCTGATCTTTTCAAAAGCCCAATGATGCAGGCTACATAGTGACTGCCCCTCTAGCTCAGTCGGTAGAGCCGTGGGAGATGTAGTCTGAGGGTCAGCAGTTCCAGTCCCGGCAGGAAACTCTCACACAAACTACATTTCTCCTGATGCAATTCTAAAATATAATATATTTTGGTACACTGAAATGTTACTATTGAAAATATGCAGAGGATAAGACCAATGTATCTCAACAATCTGCATGAAAGATAGTAACATTTACTTTGAAAAACATCTATAGGCCATCAAGATTACACTTCAACTAATGGTAGTTCAGTCCTTATTAGTACATTACTGCAATAGGATAATTTTCATATTATCCCTTAAGACATGAACAGTCTAGTTCTAAAATTGTCCCCAGGGATCCTGTGTTGACCTCATTACTATTCACACATAAGTAGGAGGTGTTTCAATGCACCTGACATGCAGGATTCACTGGCGTAGTGGTCATGGTTCAGGACTATGGATTGGAACCTGGGGGTTCAAATCTTCAAGATGTTGAATATGTGAGCCTTTTTAGAACTCAGGTCTGCCTCTACAGTAGATTCTACTGTAGGTCTACAGCAGAATTTACTGGAACCAAAGTTGCCCCCAATAGTTGCTGTACAGGAACACTACTTACTGCTAACAGTGCATTCCCTGGTGGTCTGTAGCTACCTGGGACTGATGCCACTTTGTACATACTACTTACACAACAACACGGGGCCTTGTGCCGGTTACGTCCGCGGCTAGACTGGCCTGCATCAGTGAGAACTCTACTCCGCCACACACTACCCTCCCCCCTCCTCCTTTCCTCCCCTGGTTGTTCCCACTAGAATTAGACAGTTGAGAAAAGTATAGTTGAGAAAAGTTTTTTTTTCTTTATTCAAATTCTAGGACTTGAGCAAGTCTAGTCCGCGGCCTAAACAGCGGTACTTTAGTAAAGGCGCACGATAAATACAGCAGCGACTCAATGATAACAACATGAGTACTGCCTTCAATTGTTTTTTTGCTGATGTCGTTTAAGACGACTATATCTGCAGTCCATAACTCTATACAACTGGACATGTACTGTAGTTCCCAACTGTAGGTAGAGCCACGTAAGTTCTATGATGTAACTTCAGAGACAACAAGAAGAGAAGGTAGCTCTACCTCATCAATGATATTGTGTGGTCCTTCAGAGCTGTTTCTTTTAGCTCAGCAGTGATTGGCATCTAGTTGAACCTATATCTGGATCTAGACATTTGATTTCTAAAGATCCCTCTACCTTGTACCCTCGGTTAACGTGTTATCGCCTCCGCACCTCCAGCAGGCTGTACTGGGTACAGGAGAAGGTGTTGACACGTTAACACCTGGTTATAACCAGACCCTGGAGGTGCACAGACGGGCCGCTGGTACCACTTATAAGCCGCTGTGGGCTATGGCTAGGTGGGTGTCAGGAATGCACCTGCTGGTCAGTGAGATTAGAGAGGGCAGTGACCATGTGTGCGGTCAGACCCGATCAGGTAGAGCCCTGGAGTTTATCAAGGGGATTGAATATAGATCTAGTTAAAAAATTAAAAGAATTTGGGTCCATGAACTGTCTGCTCATTTCACTATTCTATATCATTTGCTTCTGAATCATTTTCTCACATTACAATTTAGGGTTACAACATTTCGTATATGGTTGAGTTACAGGCCCGATGGGTCTAGTCAAGGAGAGAACCATCTGTTTTATTAGGTGGGATATTTCACCATTACATTGGAATCTGTCTACGTATGGTCACTTCCGGTCAGGTGACCTAAGGTGCGTAAGGTCACAGGGCTGGAGGTCAAGGTCACCCGTGTCACCATGCCTGTCGTGGTCTGTATGTCACAGGAGGGGGGTAAAGGAGAATAATATGTGACTTGACGTACTGGGGAAAGGGCCGTTTTCACAGAGCGTGTCACATATTACAAAAGTAGTGTGTGTGTTGGGGGGGGGGAGGGTAGAGTAAAACATTCCCTTTCCACAATATAAGCGAACTATTTCATGAACCCATACAATCATTATACACGTGTATATAGCTATAACGACGTTGTAAAATTGATAGTGTACCATCGAACTTCTCACATTATGCCTATACATGTACTACTTGAAACATATTTGGATTTGCGATTTATCTATCCTTTTTTTTCTGCACACCAGCTGGAAACAGCTGAAGGCAATAATGCTATCCTACAGTTTTCTTTACATACCTGCATACATAAACCACTTCAACAGTCTGCAACTTGAACCCAGGGGCTGTCAGTAATTAGAAATAGTAGAAATATGGAATGGCGGCCATCTTAGATCTAGTTACCGCCCACCTGTGCATTCCATGATCACGTGACGTTGACGGCGTCTCCATCCGGGCCTGTGGCCAGTTACCCGGATAAACCTCCGCTCCACTGGTCCCCGCGTCCCGCACCCGCTACCACCCGGGTGGTGACCTAGGTCAAGGTCACAGGGCAAACGTCAGAAGGTCACACAGTCAAGGTCATCTAAAAGGTCAAAAAGCGTCTGGTCCAGGGTAGGGGGCAGCGTCTTAGCCTACTTTTATGGAGTGACCCCCCTGTGTGAGTTTTATTTGCAGAAGTTATTCCATAGAAATGAGCAGCATATCAGTAGATTGGTCAATATATGGGGGCCCTTATGTCCAATTATTTCCCCGTTTGAAGTGATTATTTATCTAATTCAAAGAGGTATGTGTTATGATGGCTCGTCACTTTACGCCATGTGTGATATGATTGCCTGTGGTCAGCTGTAGATATTGCTCTTAATTCGTGTCAGTTTTCTGAGATATCAGTATTTAATAGGGCCTACGTGGCAGGGTCACTCTTTAGTGCTCTCTTTATATCACTGATCGTCATGATGGCCAAGTTAAAACTAAATTAAGAACACTTGCCCTTTCCCTCACTGCCTAAAACATATCAGTGTCACCCCATAGTCTAGATGCTTCATAATAGTGTGGGACATATTCCAGGAAGAGTTAGAACCTGATTGTTAGATATACAAACTATACTATGATTTTTTAGATATACTAACCATACACCTTGTATGTGTAGAGACATTTTGACTGAGTCTCAGTGTACGTTGAGACAGTGTTAAAACTTCCTAGTCACAAGACATGAACTTTATGAAGACGTACAGAATATTATATGTGTCTAGGGGTGCACATTGGTATGTCTCTCCTGTGCTGTTCAGTCATGCGAACCCTCACCCTCAGTGTGTGTGGGGGGGGGGGGAGGGGGGGGGTCAGTCACCTTGACATGTCAGGGACCCTATCGCCTCACCCCTGCTGCAGGGGTCAGTGGGTCCGGCCCACACCCAGCCCCCCAACGTCACATAACTCGTGGTCGACGATAAGACCTGCAGGGTCAGATATGAAGAAGCTAGGAGCAGGAGGAAGGAGGGAGCTAGGGGGTCATCAGTACTGCTACAGAAATATCCCTTGGAGACCTGGCAGGCTGGGTTGGGGACCAAGAAGGCGGTGACCCGGCCTTGGGAGGCTGGGGGAGGCGGGGTCGGGGCCGGACAGGGGGCTGCCCAGGGCCGGCGACCCCGACCTGCGGACACGTGCAAGGCCGGCACCCCCCGACCTGGGGTCCTCCCCTACCCCCCGCCCCCCGACACCGGCCGGCGCCAACCTGAGAAATGTGAAAATTCAGAAATCATCGCGGGGCTTCAACATAAATGAGCTGTCCGGGGAAGGTTAAAAAGGCCAGTAGTGAGTGGTGGCAGGAGGGTGGGGTGCAGGGAGGGTGCAAGGCACGCCACCACCCTACTCCATAAGCAAATAGTCTACAGAGATGCCACTTTTCCTACTTTAGCAGAAATTTATACTTTTTCGCTTGGGTGTTTTTGTTTTAACCTTTTATCTATTCCCTACAGGGTATTGTCCGGAATGTTAAGATTCCCAGCCTTTGACAAGAAAAGGTTGGTTTCTAGTCAAGGACCTATCTCAGCAAAACAGGGCTAAACTTTAAGACAATATTGAATTGTTCTCTCTCGTATGTTTAGAGAATGCAATACGTTCATATCTAAAATGCTGAGAAGCAAAATAATGTATTCATACTTTCCTATGTGAAAATAAAAGATAAAGATAATACATATCTCAACATTCTATCGGAAACAAAGACTCATAATAGTATACAGATTATATGTCTTTGTTTTTGTTTGACCTCCACCTCCACCAAAACGCCAGGGTACCCCCCTACACACACACACACTCCACACTCTTGGTAGATTCTTGCACTTACCACAACTAGAGATTCTCTCTATCTCTGTGCCACAACTAAGGGTTAGGTGGTAGAACCTTAACCAGCCGCGGCACGTGCAGCATCCACATAAAGGTGCTTAATGGGTGGGTGGGAGATTGGCGCGGTGGGGTACAGGTAACTGGTACAGGGGGCAGTAAGACGGTATAATAAGGGGCTCCACACCCTGGAGGAGACCGGTGTGATCTACAGACAGGAACCGCCCATGGGAGCCGGAGATGACTTTCACCCCAAGGTCAGGACCCATACCTGCACCCCTTATGATATGGTACCCTTTCTGCCCCCCAACACCATCACATAAATACATGTCACTTTTTTTCTTATGTATACAATGTACTTCTTACAACAAAAATGCTGACTGCGAAATGATGCTTTTGTCAGGTAACACATTAAACAACTTGAAATATTATAAATCAGAATCATATACGTATAATCAAGGAATCATCACAAACAATCGAGCCACTTTTCACATATATTCATGACGCCTCATTATCATATTGAACATAAATATGGGTTGGACACCATCTAAACAACACGCCGTACTGTTGAAAATGCATCATATATGTTGTTAGAGAGGTTTTAAGCATTCTTGCATCTTTCCACATCAGCGAGAGGGATGAGGAATCAAAATAAGTGCTCTGCATGAATCTCAGAAAGAGAAAACTTTGAAAAACTGCATTTGTGACATGCTATAATACACAAGTCTAGTCTGTAGATCCCTGGTAACCAGGTGGGAATGTGTAAAGGAGTGAGATAAACAGTGAAATAATGAGTTGAAAAGTGGATATTTAATGGGGGTATCAGGTATGTGAAATATAGGGTAATTATTGTCAGTGTAGGCAGGCCATCAGCACTGGTAAATACCAGGTATATCCTGCAAGTCACCAAAGGCCAGGAGGGGCCAGGGCTAGGGTTACAAGGTTCAAGCCAAAGTTCAGGATCTATGGCTAGCCCTGTGCACAGTTAAATATAGGCCACCCCCTCCCACCCCTACCTATCCCAGAAGGCCAGGCGGCGTAAGGCAGGGTAACCCCTTCGCTGACATGGGGCCATGGCAAGGTCAAGGTCACTGATCCTTCACGGGTCGGGGTCAAGGACGCGACCTTGGGCCGGGCTTGGGCGCGGGGGTGACAAATTACGCGCCAAGGTGGACGAGCCAAGTAAGATATCAACGTAGACGTGGGAGGAATTGGGTCTGAGCCGCCACTGACTCCAGACCAAAGGTTAATTCCCCTCCTCCTGTAGCCCCCCTTGTACGCCCCCACCCCCATGGAGCAAGGCCTCAAGGTCTGGAGGTAACACCTTTAGGGCCGCATAGTGCTTTGGTGTGCCATGTTCTGTGTTGGCGTGATACATTCATGAATGCAGCCCTGGCGAGAAACTCATTAGGGCTGCATTCAAGCATCATGCCGGCCCTTTGAGAGTGTATCAACCTGGCAGGGTTAGCTTGATGCTTGATTGCAGCCCTGGCGAGCTACTCATCAGCACTGCATTCATGCATCAAAACGACTAAGGGCATGCTGGATTAATGCATTATGCGGTCTTTAAAGGGCTAACACCAAAGTGGCGCCCCCTATAACCCCCTTCAGGTGTAGTGATATCCTAGTGAGCAGGTGAAAGGGGGACATAGTCCAGCAGGGTAAATGTTCAGGTGCAGCCCAGGGGCGGCCATTACTTTATGACCTCATCATATACAAGCTGATAATAGGGATATTTACGGGTATGGCATACTTAGGGGTATTGACTATAATTTGGGGAGAAAGAGGAGGGATGAGAGAGTATAAGAAGAAGACACATACAGACAGAGACATATAGAGAGACAGAGAGAGAAAGACAGACAGGGAGAAAGATAGAGAAAGAGACAGGGAGAGAGATATGAAGAGACAGGGGCCGAAGAGAGAGAGAGAAAGAGAGAGACAGAGAGAGACAAAGAGAGGCAGAGAGAGAGAGAGAGAGGGGGGGGGGGTAAAGTAAATCTCTTAGTGTAAACGGCAATTTTCCAAACATGATCAATGGAATTATGGTCACACCTATTGTCAGGGTGACCAAAACTATAATAAACCATTGATGTCTGGAACACAATGAGCCACAGGGGAATATGATGGAAGCTCTTTCACTTGACAAATCTGGATTGATTTTGATACCTATAACATTCATTATATACCTTGGTAACTGATACCCAATAACAGATCATAAGGACTGTCTATAATAACTCTAATAACTTAAGACAATAAAACAATTTTCAAACCCCCAAAATCGTAATGCTGTTAGACCTAAGTTACGCCATATGGGCGAGGTCACCCATAGCTTGGACTTTGATATGAAGCACACAAGATACTTGATGAATACTTATGGAATGCATTTATTCTAACATGCATTGCATTGCATTCAACTGATCACAAAATAAGATTGTAAAACTATTAGTACTCCCTAACAGGAGGTATTTTTCAATAAGAACAATCAAACCCAATCTCAACCTCAAAAAGGATAAACTAAAAGGAAGAGATCATAGCGTTACTCTTCCCCTCCCCCAACCCCCATACCCCTGTCAGCACCTGGGGGGGCGCTTGTAGCAGCAGGACACCTACCAGGTTAGTACTGACAGGTCGCAGCCTCCTCCTGTGTGAGTGACTATGTGAGATGGGTACAGGTGGCCCACCCTTACTACCGGTACCTACATATGTAATACATACTCTAACCCCTGCTCACCTGTTGCCCTCTAACTCTTCAAGGACCACTGAGTGCTTTAATGTGCTGTTCTTCTGTCGGCATGATGCATGAATGCAGCCCTGACAAGCAACTTGTTAGTGCTGCATGAATGCATCATGCAGACCTTATGGGATGGATACACACCTAAAGGATCGGCATTATGCCTGAATGCAGCCCTGATGTGTAGACTCCCCAGTGCTGCATTCACCATGTACCATGCAAATCAACAAATGGCATATCACATTAAAGCACTAGGTGCCCTTAAAGGGTTAACGAGCCTGGTAAATATAGTCGTACGCAGGTATGCCCCCCTCCGACGTAACGTCACCGTCGGCGCCGCTCCACGCGCTGCGGGCATAGGGGCGGCCGACCCCGCGCGTCAACTGCCGATCACCTCTGAGATTAGCGGGTCAGGGGTGCTATGGTGGGAGATAGGTGTGTACCTAAACATACCTTTATATATATATATGTGTGTGTGTGTGTGTATAGTGGCTAGTGTATATGGAGAAATAGGGATTGTAGGCAGTGTGGGTTATTGGAAGGTTCACTGTAAATAGTAAGTTTATAGGTAGGTATACAGCAAAGATTTACAGCACCTACTGCAACGTATTAGTAGATTCTACGGTGTACCTACACTAAACTGTACGCCTACACCAGATTCTACTGTACATCTACAAAAAAGGCAACCAACAATTAACAGTGTTGGAAGTGGATTGGAATCTAAGGCCAAGATTATACATATCTAAGGATTTGATTTTAGTTGGAATGGATGTGGGTACACATGGAGGTGGGGGTTGACATCATTAGGTTGGGGTATGAGAAGTATATGGAAAGTGTGCCTGCATGTTTTAGTAATCAGAGACCTGTACTCTCTATACTCTCTGCTGTAATAGATAGGATATATTTTCTTTTATTAGTAGGTCATAAGCTCTATACAGGGTACACTTTAAGTAGTAAGTTTAGGTATACAGTAGGATCTGCTGTAGTTTTACAGCAGTTATTGTGGATTTACATTAGATTATACTGTTTACCTACAATAAACTGTACACCTACAGTAGATTCTACTGTACACCTACAACAAAAAATGGGAACCAAATGTTTACAGTGTAGACTTATATACATTAATATTTCAGTACAACAGGTGTGGCTGAGGGGGTGTAGAGGGCGCCCTGCAGGTGTCTAGGGGCATCCAGGGGGTCACAGGGAAGCAGTGTGCTACTGATAATATGTGATAAGAGAGTGAAAGCCCATCCAGCTAACAACCCCAAACCACAACACTATCTAACGCACCCTACTTCAAAGGACCAACGTTGACATATTGCATGTGGCGTCAACATAAGATATGCAGTTGTCAGGCATGGAAAACTCAAGGATAAAGGCATGAAAAGGGACTCTTCTTTCCACTTGGGACGTCCGAGTGCATAACCCAAGGGGCCAATTGGGGACTCACTATCTGGGCCCCTAATCTCGTTAGAACCATGATTTACTGACTTCTGAGCACAGGGCATGTCATGAAACACAAGCTGTAACAGATAAGCATCCTAACCATTACCTCCTTTATAACAACAGTGAGGGTCATGTCTATACATTCATAGTGCTTAACACCCAAGGCTACGTCTCCTTCATTTTATGTCTCAATCGAGGAAGATCACTGTTCTGTCACATTTGCTGAATAGTGGTATTAACAATGTAAATTCTATACCTTTGGGTCACCTCAGGACAAAATGTAGTAGCTATGACGCTTCCATGTCATTTATACTGAATCTGTAATTTTGGGTAATGATTTTCATTTGAGTTTAAAGAGTATTTATTTCACCAGGTGATTTCCATGAATACAATTCAATGATCAGATGTATATGAAGGATGGTTAGTGCAGAGAAATACTTGATGAGAAGAGGAATGTTACTGAAATTATCTTATGAGGTAGGATTGCACATGGGTAATTAAAATGTAAACAATAATATATCAGTCGATACAAAGCTTTATTGTTAAAGCTGTTCCCAAGTCTACCAACCACTCATCAGGATAACTATACACCGCTAGGAGAAAATGTAGCTGGGCAGTAACATCTACTGTAGTTTAACAGTATATACCACAGTACTAGTGTACATGGGCAGTCGAATCTATTGTTGGTTACGGTATAAAAGACGTATTTTTGGGTTCACTATTTACAGTGTAGTGTTTGGTCAGTACAAGATGGCATCAAGTCCTAGAAAAAATGGGAAGTCATCATGAAAAGAGGAACACTCATATCCATTAAGTATTTAGATACTCATTAGTTCCATCAACTATCTCCCTCTTGATCTGCCCTGCTAATAGTCCCCCTTTTGGTTAATCACTTGTTTCTCCCACCCTCTCCTTTTCCAGAACGCAACAGTTATCTCTCATTCATCCCCCTTTCTCATGTCATCCCCAATGCTCACAAAAGCAAGAACAGAACCAAGTCAAGGTACCTCCATATATCATTGCTGGTAATCAACCCATCCCTGGGCAGGGAGTTAAGTCAGGCAGACATCTGCTACTGGGTGGTTTGTAAGAGGTGGTTCGTGATTAATTTTGACTATAGCCATTGTTGTCCAGTGCCCACCATGTGTTCATAAAGAATACATAGAGCAGGGGGACTAGGCATGACCAGTCTGCATGAACAGTCCCGCCCCCTGCACACATGCTGCCCTGTCCACTCACCCCCTCCCCCCCCCCCACACACACCAATACTAGGTAGGGGCAGGCACCAGTCTATGATTAGAACCACAAAGACTTTATTATCCCCAATGGACCGTTGGGTGTATGCCATAGTCCAAGACCTTATTGTTGTGTTCAGGTAGACACTAATATGGCCAAAAGATTTCATTCAAAATTTAAAAGAAATTACCTTTAAGGCACAAAAGATACCTCAGGTTAGGGCAAATCAATCTGTTGATAAATCAACAAGTATTGCTTTGTTATGTCAGTATCATTGTTCAAATATAACTAGATTGGACAATACTTAACAGATCAGCTGTCTGATATAGAATTGTGAAATCATTAAATTCTCTCCTAAGTCATATGCGCAGCAACAGCAAAGCAAGCAATGTAACATCATAAATGTATATTCCCTCTGATTCTAAATATCAACTCCAGCTGTGAAAAACTGATTCTTAATCAAAACACATTGCCCAGTCTGCTGTAAATAATGTCTATTTCACTGGTAAATGAATACAACCCCCAAATGGCACTGAACGATAATATAAGTAGGTGTGAGGACTGTAGGTCGGGCGTCATGGCGACCAGTGGGGGTCACGAGGGGCGCTGCGGGGGGTCAGTGGTGGCCAGAGGGTGGTAGTTGCATGCCTGCCTTCGATAAAATGTAATTTATTTGTCAACACTGGTCGCCACCCTGTGGTCAACGAGGCTACATCATGCTCACGAGCCGGGCCCCATCCCCCCAGCTGCCTGCATGGAAACACCCCCGACGCTGCACAATATGGAGGCGAATTAGCCCCCAATTGGAGACAATCTTCTTGTCGACGTTTAAGGCCGCGTGTTGTTTTTAGTCTATTGGGTGTTGGGAGGGGTGCTGGTTAGACCTTTAAGGGCTGCATGGTGCTTTAAGGTATTGGATACCTTGTGGTAATGATGCATGCCCGATTCACCAACGCTACATTCAAGCATCATGACGACCCTGTGAGGTAAATATAATCCTGAAGGATCGGTATGGTGCATTCATGCAGGACCTATGCATACATGCATAATATCAACAAAGACCAAAGCACATTAAAACACCATGCTGTCCTGAAAGGGTTATAGTGGTGCCTACCCCCTCCTCCCATTGCCCCTCAGGCTGTAGGCACGGTTCACGCCGTGTGCCGAGGGTTTCCATACGTTATTATCAGGGTAGTTAGAGACTGCCTCTTCCCTACCCCCAGGTAGATGCTATCTACAAAGGTGACCACTTCAAAGTCCTACTGGTCAAAAATCAAAATGATGAAAGGCGGTGTTCATCTTTTTATGGTGCTGAGAGAAGTTATCTGCAATATAGAAAACAAAAAGGTAGTCTTCTAGTATTGCTAGCACACAGGTGTATCAGTATTCCGTGGTCGTCATTGACTATATGTCAAGGAGAAATGGTCCAAAGCTTACCCTGTATGTATGTCTGGCAGTTGGACTGCATTGTGGATCCATGTGCAAACTGGAACTCACGAGGAAAAGTCTTCAAAAGACAAGTCGGTATTTCAGTATAGATGTGTATCATATTTTACTTTTCATATTGAGGGATACCACTTCGTTAATAAAAGCATTAAATACATCTGCTGGGGTTTATCAAAGGGGAAAATTGAGAAACATTTTAACATGTTATTTTCGGAACAGGGGACAGGGGCTGTTTTCCTTAACCCCTTGGTCCAAATTTTACAAATTAACAAAACGAGAATTTCCCTCAAAAACAGCAACGGGGCGGTGCCCTCTCTAAATCCACCACCATGAAAGCTTGTTAATCACTGTAGACTCATCCAGATACTTGCCAATAGGATCAACCGAAAGCGACACAATAATACATATTCCCTCATCCCCAACATGGTTCCCATATTTAGTCATGTCATGAGCCGACTGTTATTTGTGCGAGACGTCCTGACATTTCAACACTTCTGCCACGACCCCAACATCCAGCTCCTCCGAGGGACAAAAACTAATAATAAAACCCCTCTCCCCCACGCCGCCGAATGTCAACACCTTCCTGACCAGTTCTCCACATGTCGTGACGTTTTGCAGCAATGGCGTTTTTTCATCCTCGACTTTTTTGTGCTGCGATAACTTAATGAATGTCACAATGTGAAACTACAAAGAAACTGACAGCCAAATCACCACGGATCCTTTCCATATAAGCCATTGATTATGAGGTTACTTTTTGGGGGATAGTTTCATGTTATTTCAGGGTATGAGGAGAGGAGTGGATAGAAATGAATGAAATGTAAAGCCGGCTTTGGTGTCAGCAATTACAATTAGCATGTCTTAAATAGCACATGGCACAATTGATCCTCTGCAGATAGTTGACCACACACAGAGAAAATGAGGGAGTCAGACTGTTGCCAAAATGACTCCCATCTTGCTTGTGAACAGGGGGTAAGAGAGTAGCCTTAATTAATTCTGACGGGAGGACAATCATGGCCACAGCACCCGTGTGCTCTGATATGTGTCTTAAGTCACGAAATGATCGTATTTGATATTTAAAAAGAATGTGTACATCCTTTCTGTTCATTACCAACTGGCCAACCCCATACTTTCATAAACTATTCAATTCCAACACCCTTCTTTTCCTACCCCTTTCCTTCATTTTCTACCACCATCGCAACTAACGACTGTGGTTCATGTGTGAACCCTGGTGGTTTACACGGTCTTATCTCTGTGAGCAGCTCGCTAAGCTTTCATGAGTATGGTGAGCTGCTCATTGCAATAATACATTTGCACTCTGAACTTCATCCACGATAGTCTACAGGAGACGGACTGTACGATGCAGAGCAGTCATGCCTAAGTCCATGCAAATGCATTTCCTCTCATTCCCCTCCAACATTATTAAATAAACTGGAAATATGGACGGCAATATGCGAGGCCACCACGGCAGTTTGAGTATGTATTGTCCGGCCCAGGGTGAGATAACTTTATGCAAATAGTGGCCAAGGGGTTCGGCCTGTGCTAGGTGCAGATGGGAAGGGCTAATGGGTAAAGTGGGCCGGGCAGGGGAGGCCGGGGGCAGGTCAGGGCCGGGGGCAGGAGGCCAGGGAGGGTGGTACCTCTGGTCCTTACTGATATCACGGCGTCAATAGTGCCACCTGACGTTTGACGTGGTCGTTATGTCGTGTTATGTGACTCAGTATTACATTAGAAGCCATGTTATGTGGACTCCACCAAGCCTAAGGGTGTGGAAAAGTCTAAGATGAGGTTTAATGCCAAGGGTAAATAATTGTGATAAATAAAGCAATGTTTAACCAAATAAATGTATACATGTGAAGAGAAATAAGCTTTGTAGACATGGTGTTTGCAGGGCAAGAAAGATCTTTTGGCCAAGGCTTTTTGTAGGATGATATGGTAACGTTTTGTAACGCTACAGAAAAAGAATCATTTGTGGTCCTAATAGTTATTAGGCCTCATGATTATGGACATAGACATGATGGAGGTCAGCTCTATATGCAGGAAACACACTGCCCTCAATCCCAACATTGGCCCTTTCCCCTATGACTGACATTAGGAAACAATTGAAATGTGACTGACAACCTGAACATTATAGAGCTACTGCTTACCCAAAGAGCTAATGATATCATACTTAAGCAGCACCCTCACTAGATAGGACATAACTCATACCCTTACCACCCACGCTCAAGATGTCGGAATCATGAAGAGATTTGTCGGGATGGGCGGGGTAGGGGTTACAGGTTGGGCAGCAGTGGGGTTATAGGTTGAGTAGAGGTGGGTTTATAGGTTATAGGTTGGTCACCTCCCCACACTCAGGTCCCATCTGTGGCTGCCCAATGCCCTCATACTGCAACCTTTGTGTTAGAGGCCATGGCCACAGACTCCAGGCACCACTAACCCTTTAAGGCCTGCATGACGCTTTAATTTGCTATGTCCTTGATCGTAACTTGTCAGTACTGCTTTCATGTATTATGGCAAACCCATGGGAGTGTCTCAACCCAGCAGGGTCGGTATGATGCTTGCATGCAGCACGGGCGAGTTACTCACCAGGGCTGCATTCATGCATCACGACGACAAAGGGCATACTGAATTAATGCGGCCCTTAAAGGACTAACTTGACATGACCTCGGCATCAGGAGTTTTCCAGGGCATGGTAGGAGGGGGGGGGGTTAAGGGGGCACCAGGGGAACCCCCGACCCCCTCCAACGTGTCAGAACGCAATATTCTGAGGCCGGCGCCCGCAACGGGCCAAAAAATAATCTGAGGGCAATTTGTCAGGGTGAGGAGGGTAGAGGTGAAATGTTCAAGTGGCAGGAGGGGTGTTGTGAGGGTTTGTAGGTGGCGCTAGCGTGCATGTCCGTGACCACCACAACATTACAGCAACGTTACGATGCCACCCCCCGGCCACATGAGAGGGGGGCAGTGTGCAGGGTTAGGCCAAAAAAAAGGATGGTATGTTTCAGGTAACATGGAAAGAAAATGTAGGGTCGGTAGGCCGTTTCTACATTTTTTTTAAACTTTTTTTTAACACGAAAGTACCAGCCATACTCTCCAAAGACCCTAAAATTGACCAAAAGGGGGTAAAAATACAGAAACTTCTTCAAAATTGCATGATAAAAAGTAGAGTCGGCCCTGTGTTGATGGGGTCGGTCGGGTGACCTGAAACACACCCTTTTTTTGGCCTTGGGGCAGCAGTGGGCAGCAGTGGGCAGCAGTGGGCAGCAGTGGGCAGCAGTGGGCAGCAGCAACCTGGGACGTCCAAATATAATCATGTCTTGGGGCGGTTTTCTCGGCACCCTGCAATTTATTCAGCACTTTGCAGGCAGCATGTGATTCGGAGCATGCAGCATGCAGAGGCGATGGGAGCTGTGCTTAAAACCATACAAGTCCAGCTTGCTCAGGTTACAGGCTAATCTCCGACTGATGTCCGCCATCAGCCACCTACACTCTCAGAAAAGTGAGAGTCATTGTCGCTAAAACTACCCTCACCTGAGAGTCAGGCACTGCCTAGTTTTAGCGACAATGACTCTCACTTTTCTGTGTGTGTAGCAGGTACTGCTTGAAATCTCTCTTCTTGCCTTCTTCCCAACTCACTGTACATTAACCCTCCTTCCACAATAAGTGTACATCTTGTCCTTTACTCTTAATATTTCGTTGCCTTATGCAATTGACCTCTCCTACAATCCATTGACTCCTTTGGCATTATCCTGGCCTCCCCATGCCTACCGACTCACTTGGTCTCAACGCATATATGCCTTACGATCTACCATAGACATCTATCTATGTATGTCATTGGATCTACAAATACCATCTACTTAAGCACATCCTCAGGCTCCCTTGTCACCCATCGCTCCCTTGTCACCTATCGGTTTCCTCTACATCTCTCTTCATTTCCCCTTCTCTACACGCACTAAACACCTACAGTCCTTCAACAATATTGTCTCTTACTCGTTTTTCTTCCCTTGTCATTTAGAATTGACCTTCCTACGTTGCCCATTGGCCTCTGTGAATCTTATCTGTTCCTTGTCCTTCTCAATGTGTATGGAGACAAGAGACCCACTACTTTCCTTTCGATCTGCCATTTATAAAGCACGTTATTCATATTACAGACCTGTAGTCCATATCTTTACCTGACCACCATACTGTCGACCCAAAGCTTAGTACAATATCGAACTACACTGAAAATCCATAGGTTGAAAGGGTTAGTCAGTACAGACTATCCTAGGTTGGTCATATGAGTGTTAGTCACAATGGCAAAGTTATATTCAAAAGTGACCGAGGGGTCAGTCAGTAGTGGCTAACCTAGGTTCATCATTGGTGTGTTGTATTTGTATACCACTAGCTGGTGCCACCTGTGATGGCCACTCAGTGGTTCCCCCTGGAAATTAAAAGACTAAGGTAGGTAGGTCAGTACTGACCAACCTGACAAAAATGACTTACCTAGGTTGGTTGTGTAGGGAGCCAAAAATGACTGACTAGGTTAGGCACTAGTGACTGAGAGATTGGGCGTATAGGGAGCCTAGGAATATCAGTGTACTGCAAACGCCTTTTGTCTTATAACCTCTGTTTCCCAGTTCCACACCAATCCTCTTACCAACAACTGCCTGCAGACATTATGCCATGGTTGTTAATTAAAGAACATGATGCTGTTGTACGCCCGTTATACGCCTATTATACGCCCTACTGCTACACACAATGCTTTCTCCATACACCTCATGAATCATTTATGATGCAGCTAGTTCATGGCTGGATAACCCTATACCTGCCATACATAAGGCCAACCACATAGCCTAGTCCGGGGCATTAGTTATTTAAACATACAAACACGCACCCCAATATACATGGTCAATAAGACATGGCAAGATCCCCTTCCGATCCACACCGTCTAATTAAGCTAATACTAATTAACACTAATGATACAGGCAGGAGGAAAACATGCATGTACACATGAAGCAGGGTGCATTCAGAATAATGCACATAGCCGCGGGGATCACCACAGGGGGTGGGGCACGGCGCATGGAGAGTGGTAGTAGGGGGTTGGTAGGGGGCTAATGTTAAGTTGAATTAACTTATAAAACATGCATGTAGTTGACATAGCCCCTGCCCCCACTCTACCCCTCAACCCAACCCATATTTCCACCTTTATAGTACCCTGAGTTGGCCCTGTGGGATCGGTAGGGTCTGTTAGTGCCCTGACCTACCCCCCCCCCCCCCCACACACACACACCTACACAGCATGACACAGGGGCAGCGTCTGTGTGACCTTGAACCCTCGCTATAACCTTGGGTGTTGGGTCAGAGGCCAGGTGAGAGGGGGCCACCTAAAGGTGCTGACTCAGTCCATCCCATAATGACCACCCCGCCAGGGTCATTCCCTTCGCTCCTCTAAAAAACAGAGACAAAGGTCGGTTGCCATGGTTCCTAATGCGTCCACACAGGAGGGGGGGCCTTGGGGTGGGGAGGGGGGTGGGGGTCAGGGGCGTTAGGGGCGCAATGGTCAAAGGTGGGTCGGGCCAAGGGACACGTGCAATATGCCCCTCCGACCCCCTCCCCCAGCCTGCCCTCTTATTGATATTAGATCACATTAGGTCGCGGCCAGGCAGCCTCAAAAAGCCCTGCAATTTGGACCCCAGGCTGTGGCCTACTGTAGGCAATGGACGGGGGAAAGTGTTTTACCGTCTTGAATCCCCTTCCCTACCCTCTGACCGCGACAGATAACCCTTTAATGGCCGCCTAGTGCCCTATATCGCCCATGTTGTATGCCCATGACACATGGATGCAGCCTTCGCGGGTAACTCGCCGGGGCTAGATTCATGCATCATGTCTCTTTAGGGTTGATACACTCCTGAAGTGTCAGCATGATGCGTTGGTATACTCACCAGTGCTGTACTAATGCATCATGTCGACAAGAAGGATGGTACACTAAAAGCACTATACGACCCTTGCAGTGATAAAGGGGTGTGGGGTGGGGTTATGGGGGTTATGGGGGCTGTGGGGTGGAGGTGAGGGCCGTGCCCCCCTCTACTGACCCCTCACATAGAGCCCCCTGATCCGGCTTCATAAAGTGAACTCCTGACGAGGGGAGGACCCGGACCAAAGGCCAGGTCGTCGGGTACGGCCAGCTGTATTGGATCATGGGCGTCTCTTTATGGAGACTGCATCTTCTCCCCCTCTCTCACTCCTCCCCCTCCCCCTAGTGTTCCCTTCTCCTGACCAGACAAATTGCATAATTTATACCCACAATAGACCACAACCTGCCAATTCCACGCTCAGAACATGGCATGGGACCTCCACTTCTTCCAATTTTAAACCGATGCCATCTACTGGGCATGTCATTGCTCTTCCACATTGCAAATGCCCAATTGCCACGTTTGAAATCTGTATTTGATCCTATTTATGGCAGATTTATTCAAGCACAAATACAAAGAAAACACCACAATAATTACACATACATTCACTACTTTTGTAGTTGTGGTCCAGAAGGGAACACACCTAATCCTCGTGACTCACATACATTCACTACAGCATATCCTTTATTGGTCACCATCAGGGTAGAAAAGACACACATTACTTAAATAATTGCTTACAAATAAAGGTTTTCATATGGGGACGGCAGATTCATCTTGATTCCTGATCCTAATTGTGATGCGGCTTGATGGTTATTCCGCCTCCCAATACCTGTAATCCCACCACCTCCGGACCCGGCACCATGCCGTGTTAATTGCCTCAACCTTCAGGGTGTCAGGATTAATTAGTGGCGGGCACCGGGGAGTCAGGTGAGGAAGGAGGTGGGGGTAATTGAGGAAGGGAATAGGGTGTGGGTTGTAGGGGAGATTAAATGGACATAAGGTGGAGTGGGAAAATGAGACTGAGAGGAAGGAAATAGAGAAAACAAGACTAGAAGGAGAGAAGCAGAGAAGAGAGAGAAACTGAGACGGGCACAGAGAGAAGGAGAGACAGAGTCAGCCCGAGAGGGAAGGAGAAGGAGACAAAGAGGTAGAAAGAAGAGAGGGAGAGTCAGAGGGGGAAAGACATTGAGACATAAAGACAAAAAGACAGAGAGGATATTAGAAAGACAAACAGAGATTGCCACAGACATAATTCTAGTGGTAGGATGAACCAGCTTTGAGAGGGTGATTGACTGGATATGAGATAACAAAAGACAAGGGGTGTGGTTTACCTGCAGACCAAGAAAAACATAAAGTGCCAACTTCCTCCCCTTATCGCACCCTGGGGACACCTCAGTCCGCCAACCTCCCCCTGCAGGACTCGGCTCTGCTGAGAAAATGGATGTGGGCGGGCTCTGAAATCGTAAATGCCAACTAACCTTTACTCCATTACACGACTTTTCAATTAAGTATTATCGTCTCATTGGTAGAACTTCCCCCTTGTTCATTTACTAATCTATATATTGATTACCCATTGCTGTCTGAACTAATTCATTTTGGAATATTGTAACCGCCATTGTAAGGAGTCGTTGCTCACTGTTGGAGTTGCCACCTGCTATGCCACAACTTCATATACTACTCATACTACTCATCGTTTTGGGGGTCTGTGGCGATACTGCTACTTGTATTATTTGGGTCAGTATTGCAACAAGTTTTGGTTCCGATGTATCCCATTTTAATTTCTACAATTGTGGGATTTTCTTCTCTATTGGCAGTTCACACAGTCAATAAGAGAATTTAATTTGTTATTGACAGTTGGAACTCTCAATAATCATGTTTCTATTAGCCTTTTCCTTAAAGCATTCAGAACACATTTTCCCTCTTCAGGTCATAATGGATTTTGAAGAGATATATCATATACATTGCAATATAAATAACATGTCGGTTTAATATATACATATATGTACCTCATATAATATCGTTTTGACAATGTAGATATTGGGCATATATTCTCCAGGACTGCTCTCCTCTGGAGTTTTCCCTACCTACTTTCCACTACGACACTCATTGCGTGCACGCTGTCTCTCCTGTCTCTCATCACTACGATTGCAGTTATACAGAATAAAAGAGAACTTCAAGTCTAAATGTTTGTTAAGGCCATGCTGTGTTGGTGGTCATTGAACCACAATGTGTACTGGTGTTAAAAGGTTCTCGGCAGGGCTGCTAATTAATAGCCTACAGCGGCAAATGTCGGTGTAAAAGGCCCGGTGGTATCCCATCATAGAGGGATGTGAACTCATCCCATCATCCAGGTACTTACTGGATGTACATGGAATAATTGCATGGCGGTTTCAGAAGTTTGCTCAATAGTTTCACCTGGATTATGCATGGCTTTACATTGTGAACCTTTAAGCTCTCATCTAATTTTACAGCGAACCCTAGGCAATCTATATACACCGTTGTATGGATTTTGCAGATTTTTCATTCCCATCATTTGATCATATATTTTTGTACACTCATTCAACATAAATATCCAATCTTTGAATGAATTTTCAAAGCATCCACATACAATCTTAGAAATGAATTCAGCAATCGAAAATGGCTTCTCCTAGGACCTGTAAAGCCCTCAACGCTTTAAGGACGGCATGATGCCTTAATGCATTACGCCCTCTGTCGTCATGATGCATGAATGCAGCAATAGCAAGTAACCAACCCTGCATTCAATCATCATGCCGATCCTACAGGGCTAAGTCACTCCCGGAGGGTCGGCATGATGCAGCAATGTCACTGAGGCTGCATTGATGCATCATGACGACAAATATGCCACCTTTTAGTGACATGCCGTCCTTAAAGGGTTAAGCTGACTGAACCTCCTCCAGGGTAAGATCAGAGGCACACCCTGCAGGGTAGAACAGCCGATGGTGGCTGACAGAAGTATTGCTCATTTGGGCTGGAGATAAGACCTCTCTGATTGGGGAGTGATTGGGGGCGGCCCCAGCTCGTTATCAGGTTTTCGCTCTCTCTCTAACCCTTTAAGGGTCGGATAGTGCTTTAATGTGCTATACCCTTTGTCGTCATGATGCATGAGTGCAGCCCTGGTGAGTCTACTTGCTAGGGCTGCATTCATGCATCATGCCGACCCTTTGGGAGTGTGTCACCCCCATTGGGTTGGCAGGGATGGGTGAATACACTGGTGAGTTACTCGCTGGACTACATTCATGCATCATGACACTCCTGAGCATATTACACTATGCCGCCCTTAAAGAGCTATTCAGGGGTGGCAGAGGTGCGGTTCTGAGGGAAGTAGATAAACCCTACCCAACAGATAACCGTGCCGCCTCGCCCCTCCTAGACCAGCAGTTTTAATTTTACCATCAGCCAGAGGCCGCCATTCTCAGTCAGCACCAAAGGTAGGAGATGACCTCCAAGCTTCCACCCAGAGACAGTGAAAAAGATGCGTTTGGGCAGAAGTCGCCGACAATAAGAGGAGTGTCTGAAGGCATCAGTAAGTTTGAATTGTGAGTTGGTGGGCAGTGAATAAGGGAGTTTAGGAGGTGACAGTCGCTTATTGATGATGGTATAGGCTATGGAACTGGTGGCTGAGAGCGCTGGTGTTATCCATATACATGAGTGGTGGATGTGTCCGGAATGACTGTTTTAACGTAAATACAGCTGCTAGTGAGCATAGGTTTGGTATTGTAAATCAATGGAAAGGGTAGACTGGTATGACAAATGTAGACCTTTAGTATTATTTAAAAGTATGTTATTCAACAGAATTGATTGAAACAGCAATGACAGCAAGTTGATCAACCAGTTACACATAATAATAATTATACTGATTCAATTTTGAGAATCTGCGCCCACAGGGCTACTACATGTGCTTTATCTGTTGGCCTCAATGTCTTGAAATAAATTTAGCCGCATACAAATAGCTCACAGGTGTTTATTAGGGAATTATAGCTACCTGAATACCTTTTCCCAAATATATAAAAATAAGTTTCTAAGCTATTGCTATATACAACCAGTACCTAATCGTACCACCAAAAAGGCGGATCCATGTATATCCGTCTAGAGTTGCTGTATAAACATACGGCAGAGTTTTGATAGTACAAATGAACTAAAAGAATAGACTCGTATATCAAATGAACAACTATTTGTACCGAAATACTTTTAGTATAATCTAAAATCATTTTATTCAACATAATTCACATTATGATATTCCTTAGAGACATACCGATTCATTACAGCTTGAATAATACAAGGATTCATGGATAGTTCCATCAGACTTACCATTATACTAGGGAATTAAAGCTACCCGAATACCTTTTCCTGAATATATAAAGGTAAATGTAAGCTATTGCCAAATGCAATCAGAACGTAATCGTATCAAAAAGCAGGTAGTTTGAGGTCCTGGAATAACGTCTGTCCCTATTTCTGGACGTTTTTGGGCATTTTTAACCTGTGCTGTGTGGGTGAGGCAATAATGCATTGGAATGAGGGGCCTGGGCTGTGGGATTTACGGTCATTATATAATCAGCGCGCATTGATGCGGGTGGCGCGGGCAGGGTAATAACTCACCACGTGCTCGTGACCTGCTCACAGCCTGCAGTTGTCAATCTGCCCTGATTCGAGCACATTGTGGAGCAGCTCACCGAGCAGCTCACAAGCCCCTCGCACTCCAAAGCATATACAGACACCATCCTCGTTATGGGGTCTCAAATATACCCCCTTTCCATGGATTTTGGAGTGAAAAGTGTACCCTTGTTGTGGTAAAATCCCGGATTTTAGGAGCTGAAAACGTACCCCTCTTTTATATAACGCTGACATTATTAAAAAAACATACCCTTTTCATAAGAAATATAAGACTGTTCTGACAATAAGATCCCGTGTCAGTGTCAAGTAGACCCCCTTTACACAGAATTCTTTTCAAATTCTAGACAGTGCTGAGTCTGTGAAAAACATCCCTTTTCCGCGATCTCTGCAACATGGGTGGTGTCAAAACGGACATGGGAGTGCAGGGGCCGGGCCGCCTCCCCCAGCCATGCAGACTCAGTGACTCGGTGCCAGGCTGCTGAGAGCCATTATGTATTGTTAAGATTGCACGAAGGAAACGTTTCCAAATGACGTCACCGGCTAGGGGGTGGGGGTCTTTGGGTTAAGTAGCGAAACATGCATATGGGTGAATTTGCCCAAAAACTGCGAAAATGGGTGAGGGTCTTTAAAATGGTCCCAAAATAGGTGACGTCCTTCGTTAACATTCCCTAAATTTGATGGGGTTCAGATATGTGGTAATGAGTGAGTAGATGGGGAGGGAGTAAACTAGAAAGAGATGACAAGGATACAATTAAATGAAGGGATATCATATAGTCAAAGATGGGGAGAAAACGAGTAAACGAAGATATAAATTATATTATAATCAATTTATGGTATATGAAGCATTATTTTTAGCAGGGAGCCACAGAACATTTCTCCATGCCTCCTTATCATAGCCAAACGTTGTACAACGTTGAAAACGTCATTTTGACGTAAAATAACATAATTTTGTTAGCTGAGTATGCATTTACAGGAGGTACCATGCCCCAGACGTCACATACACTTCTCAGTACACAATACCCTGCCTGTATCACCACACACCATCCAAACCACACCGTTGAGACCTCCTCACATCTAATATGAATCCCCATGAATCAGAGTCACCGCAGACTGTGGCCTGCATGCCCCTTCCTCACAGGAGACATTTTACATGTACAAAACCTCCAGCACCTCCCACCACGACACCATCTGATTGTAAAGAGGCCGGTGTCACAAAAACTGGAGGACTGTGCTTGAATAGAAATGAGAGGTGAAGAGTGTGAGAATCAATAGCTGCCTGGGGTGCTGCTAGAGCCATGCCTGGGTGGAGTTGTGTAGCCGAGCCCTTCTTGTCCTGTCCTACCCTCTCACGTCATGCACGTGCATAAAACATAGCTCTCTGTGCTGAGAGTCTCCAGGGGGTGGTTCATGCCAGGGGTTATGTTATGAGCATGTCATATGGATTACACTTATGTAAATGTAGCATTGTGCATGTGCTCAGGCAAGTTTTGCTACACTGTATGAGGTTTAGCTATATTTGTCTTGTAATATTTTAGAGATTAATAGTTATGGTTGACTATGGTGTGAAACTCTTATACAATGCAATAAGGTATGTTATATGATCTACGGTATGTACAAACTGAATATGTTGTGGCTCGTGGGGTATTATTGTGCATATAATTATGTGCTTTTGACAAGTTTTTATTCAGCTATTTCATTGAAAGCATTTCATTGAAAGTATATATGATTACATTGCAATAAAATATCAAATGGTATAGGAGTTGATATATAGAAATGATCTGGCATACTGAAACACATATATACTAAATTGATGTAAAAATGAGAGAAATCTATAGTACTTTTAAGTAATTACAGGTGCTTGCTTAGAGCTCTGTTGTAAAGTAATAGGCTACGTTCATACCTATATAACTGAAGCAAATCTTTAGAAACCCTAAAGGGGACCTGGGCTACCTACTTAAACTGAAAAAGGAAGACTAAGGTTTCCCCCTTGTTGAAGCTCATGGTGTAATGTCTGAAGTATTGTCGTTGTGTTTCACCATTTCTGCTCCAATACTCTAAACCTAATGGAATTCACAAATAAGTACAATAATAAGAAACAGTTTCACAGATAGGATAGAACTTAACCAGCTGCAAGCGACCCAGCCTGCAGTGGGAAGGAAACAGAGACATATAGGCAAAGGACAATCGATATGTCTCTGATTAAAAAAAGAGTGAAACAAGTCTGGAGTAAAATGAAAAGTGTGATGTGGGATTTGAAGCATTGATTTATTGACGCAGGGCTTAAGGGGAGAGAAGCACCACTGTTGTCAGCCCCTGTGCCCAATGAGCCTTTGAACGTGAAACATATACCGGCACACTGTGGAGGGGGGGATGTTATTTATCCTTATGTAACCAGAAGGGGGTGGGTGGCTGCCACTGTGGTACTGGGTATAAATGGTTATGCAGGATCTCCCTCGATCTCGTCTCATTAAAACCAACTCGAGAGCCGCTCACTGCCCTCCAGCCAATCAGAACACTGCTATCACACCACGTGACATTCACACTGGCTCCCCCTTGCAGTTGTTATAGTGGCTGTGGAGGCGATGGTAAATTATACCCCAAGGCTGAAAGTTCAATTAAAATGTTTGAGAACTTACAAGAAGGAGTGTGAAACAATGTCAGTGCCAGCAGAAGCTGTGAAAGGTTGCATCCTGTTACCCTTTTTAAAACTGTAACGTGATTGTTAGTTATTACTTACCAACCAGCAATGTGAGGGAGGAGTTGGAAGTTCTATGCATGGTGAAACTTGAAGGTGGGTCCATTCTAACAGTATTGCTTTCCTTGTACAATAGGAAAGTAATACAACAAATGATCGCAGACTACTTTTGATGGATGTACTTACATATATGTATTGTAACCTGTTTGAACTCAAAGCCAACAGCTTATTAACCTTCTCTCAGCGAATTGCTAAATCGTATAAGAAACTCACTTTATAAAATCCTTTTTTTTAAGCCAGAAGTAAGCTGGGTGCTTTTGTTCGTGGATGGCCTTTTCTTATGTTATATAAAAATGGATTAACGTTGAAACCTCAGGAGACAACCATATGGCTGATGAAGATAATAATTGACCTCAGGAGAGAACTGTTAAGGGATTTCTGAGTACTAACCTTTCTATGTTAAAGAGTCTTAAATATCCATTTAGAAGAAGAAAGGACACTAATTGTTGGATTTTGATTTATGTACCAACGATCACACAGACGTCATATAACTGATTTACTGCTAATTGTACGAGAAAGTCCACAAAGTTGTCGGCCTCATCAAAGGAAAAAATGCTATTCTTCTGTGTTTTATTATACACATGTCTTAGTCATAACCATGCTTATGACAATTGCTTTATTGTTTTTACCTTCCCCTGTGTCCTGTAATCTATGAGGTTTAGGTTCAGGTAATAAACTTTACAATCTCTATATACCCACAACTGTAAAACATGTTAATGCAGGAACTATCATGATGTGCAATAAAGACCAGGTGAGGCAGTGTGAAGGGCCAGGGTATAGTACATGTAGATGTATTTTAACCCTTTAAGGGCTGCATTGTGCTTTAATGCACTATGCACTTTGTCGTCATGATGCATGGATGCAGCTCTGGTGAGTATTTTGCCAGTGCTGTATTTATGCAGCATGCCAACCCCACAAGGTTGATGCACTGCCAAAGAGTCGGCATGATGCATGAATGAAACCCTGGCAAGTTACTATTCAGGGCTGTATTCATACAACTTGGCGATAAAGGGCATAGTCTATCACTGTGCACTAGCACTAGCACTGTGCGGCCCTTAGATTGTTAATGTGATAGGTAATAAGACCTGAATGTAAAGAGCTCCTTGGACATAAAGAGAGATGATTTGACCATCCCATTTACACCCCCCCCCCCTGCACACACATACCCACAGTTTATGATTCATCATCTGGCCAATATGCATGTCTGTCTCCCACAATGCACTGGTCACCTGGTCACGTGACAGAGCCATGCACATGCGCAGACACACCTTTGTTTTATGTGCTCATCAATAGTCACGTGTGTGTAGGGAGTGTGAAATGGTTAAATAAAGATCACACACGATAGCTACCCTCCTTTCCCTCTTTGTATAGATATGCTGGTATATTTATTGCCCTATGAATACCCCTCCCCCCTTCCCATCCTTCAGAAGTACCAAACAGATCGTTTGAAGCTGATAAAAATATAATTTCAATTGAAGTTTTTTTAAGGTTGGCATGCGTGCGTTTGAGTAAAGGGTTATAATACTGACCGTGCCATGCCTTTCCTTCCTGGTCAGGCTAATGACAGTGTCCTTGACATGGCATTGGGAACAGACTTCTGAGGCTGCCCACAAATTATTGTCCCCCTGAATACAAGGCGACATTGCATGTCATGTCGCCTTTCTCCTCCCTAGAGCATTGTTGATATATCAATTGTCTTCTAAAAAAGTAGGGGTGTGAAAATTGCTCGCGGTCCGTTTTTTTGTTGCATGGGGGATGGCTTTTCTTTCATGGCAGGGTTGGACTGGGTCCAGCTAGTGGTCAGTAGTCAATTACTCTGACCACTAATAATGCTCTGGTCGGCAGATGTCTCTACTGTGGTATCAGGCTGTATAAAAGAAGCTATTCGTGAGCTGGATATTGACACTGGACAGACACTGTCCCCACTGAACCCATCCTGTGACATCCATGGACTTTTAATGTAAAGCACTCCTTCAAAACATCGTACTCTTCCCTTTGTCATGATTCTCACCTATATCTTGTTTAATGCTTCATCCGTTAATCTCATGTCTTTTCACAAATATGCTTCATCCATTTAGCCCATGTTTATTCACAAATTTAACAAGTATAGAAATGTTCCGAGTGTTCTAGAAGACCATTCGCATTATCATATAAGTGAGGGCCACATTTAACAGAGAAGATGCTTCACTGAATGGCTTTACTATTTGAATCTTATATTTAGTCTGAATTGATAACGAAATGTCGATAATGAAGTAACATGGCATACCTTGTTAACATGTCAATCACATGATATCATTCGGTAGTTAGGAGAAATACATTTAGTATCCAACCCCCAATGGTCTCCCACTTCCCATATGTAATGAAACATTTCATTTAGTGACTGACATACTCTATAGGACATTGGCCTCTTTTGTTGTAGGCAGGGGTTAAATGCAGTATGACCTTAGTTAGTCTGCAAGGTCACTCTTGTGACCTTTAGTGTGGAGGGAAAATAACCAGGATAATATTCGCACTTAGCCTAATACATGCCTCAGGGCTAAAGGCCCATATACCGCAGTTAGTTTAGGGCTGTACCCAATAACGTGTGACAGACAATCTAACGGCTTATATATCCTATCAGAAAGGACTGATTCAAATCAATTTATAAACGATGTTATGTCTTGTAGATTTTATTGTATCCATTACTATACATGCAAATACACGTTGCTTATTTTCCCCATTTCATATACCAACCATAACGGTATATACCATGACACTAGTAGTAAGAAAACACCGGGCAGGTATTCAGTGGAAATGTACCATAGACCCTGTCCTGTGTAATTTTTTGAAGATGGCCAAGTCAAATAAAATACATATATGAACTAACAAGAAATAAATATACATGTGGACTTTTATACATATATCAGAGTGCCCAGATAATCTGCCTTTGATACATCTCCTCGATTATAGAAATATGGATAGGGATTGCTGTGATAATATCTCCTAAACAACACGTTTATTCTGCTGTTGTCATGGTCTAGATTTTCAACACTTGGACAGTTTTGTAGCTATTTTATTTTTGTCATTCCAGACTCGGGTGTGGGGAGGCGGTGACACAATGGGCTCCTGTGGAAATCCAACTCTGCCCTGGAGAAAAGCAGCGTCCGGTAGTTCGTGGAATCTCCACTGGAGGGCGCCACACCTTCCTATGGCTATCCAATGGTCACATGTACAGTTGGGGCAACAACTACTACGCGCAATTAGGGTACGACTTCAGGGTACCAAACTACAAGGAAAATAAGGTAAATGATATTACTAAATTCGAAGAATAATATGAGTTATAGGTATATTTTGTCAATAGACTATGAAAAACATAGAGGGTGTATTTGGCCTCCGCATACAAAGAAAACAAGAAGCACCTTAGCGCGTTGCACAGTGACTTTGGTCAGATATTGTATAAAATACTAGTTTTTCTAAAACACGATTAGAGTAAAATATACAGATGCGTTTCCTCAGTTATCCAACTGTTGATGCTTCATTTTAAACTTTATGTGAACTATAATTATGTTTGTTTTATTTGCTATACACGTTTATAAAGATACTGTAGTCCCTCCCCTGGGACAAAATGGTTGAACAAGATAGAAGATAGAAAATACATAAATTTCTAGATAACTCTAAAATTGGGCCCAGGCTTAATGCAACCAGGTCAATGTAAAAATGGCACAGCAAAGGCATATTTACCCTCTCATGTTGCGATATGCGATTTGTTGGATGCATTTATGCATCATGCCGACCAGTCGGGAGTGTATCAACACTGTAAGGTCATCATGATGCATTCAAAGCACTATGCCCACCTCAAAGGGTTAATCCCCACAATCATGGAGTTAAGGTAAGTGACCAGGGGGCTGGGTCGGGGCTGTCTATAGGCGTGTCTGGTTATTAGGCCGTGTAGAAAGGAGTGGTCACTCTACCGGAAGGAGACCACCGGACGGACCAGCCACACGGGGGGCACGTGAAAGGGGCGGAAGTGTTGAAATGACGGAGATAGAGTAACGGGACCGGACCCGACGTACGGGATATCTGAAACGCGCTGACACCCATTCTGTGAGCGTGTGCATGGGTGCGTGAATGCTTCCGCAGGTAGAGGAAGACATGGATGGGGACGGGGGGGGGGGGTGCAGGAGAGGGGGAGGGGGCAGGTAAGGTACATATGAGGCAAGTCATGAGATAGAGTGTATGCCCAGAACACTCATCTGTCAAAATATGGATACACATTCTATTACAATTTGAGCCGTTTATGATGGACCATTCATATTTCTACTGTTGAAACTAGATTTTAGTATAGGTACCCACAGAGCCAATCTTCTGTTCAAAGAGCTTACACAAATAGCAAATTTAGGTACACTGGAGAATCTACTGTAGTTTTACAGCAGACACTACTGTTTACCTACAATAAACTACACCTACAGTAGATTCTCCTGTACACCTACACAAATGGCAACCAACTGCTAACAATGTAGCTGTCAATATTATGACTGTCATCAAATTCTTCTAAATTCAAGAATCTACATTCAATGTAAAGCTATATGTATGGGACTCTGGTACATGGGGGGCGGGGGTCATGTTGACCAGCAGGGGCATATAGGGGGTGGGTGTGAGGGGGGCAGTAGGTGGGGTGGGGAGTAGAGCAGGGGGACACCTGTCCACCCCCTGTGATAGATGGTGACAACAGGAAACTCCCAGTCCTACCTCCCCTATACATAATGCAAGTGTAGGCTATGTATGAGTTTAGGGTACTTTGGTTGAGGGGTAATATGTTGTTATAGGTCAGAATAATGAAGGGGCATAAACTGATATGAGTTTTAAGTTTTTAGTTACTCTTCATAATGTCATTTTTGACCCCAAGGCCCAATGTCGATTTTGGCTCCAAGGTCGATTTTGATGATTTTGAGGGCAAACCCAATTTTGAGTGTGAAACCGATTTTGGGTATCTGTAACCCTACATTCCTACTCTTTGACAGGGCATTATCACGATAGTTTGGGAGGAGGGTAATAGTATCCTCCTAATCTTCGAGCCCAAATCCATTCTACACCTACTTTAGAAATGTACGCTTTCAAATCTAACTAACTCTTCAAACTCAAACTTGAGAGAGATTGACCAGGATCTGTTGACTCGGCCACTAACTCTTCAAACTCACTATTTCATGTGTAGGCCCGGTGTCTTGTATACTTATATGTCCTTACAACTACCCCCTCCAATCATATATATAATCTGTGCTCCAATGCAGACATGCGGATCACGATGCCACATCTCCCATGCTGCATCCACCTCCACCCCTTCCTCCCCATCCCACCCACTGCCCATACTAGTATTACCGGGGCTCACAGAGGTCCCCTCCTGGCCGACAGGGGTCGTTATTTACGGGCGATAATGGGGGTGTTAACGAAGCGGTCCTGCCCTGTGGACCGGAAATAGCCTGACCCCCGGGACAGGTAGACCAGGTTCTTAAACACCCCCTGATTGATGTAAGCATCATGGCTGCACTCAGCATGTGGACCAACTGGAGGAATGGTGGGGTGGTATCAAATTAAGCATTCATTACTGCACCCCCCGAAAGCATGAGAGTGAGGCCGGCTTGGGTGAATAAAATTTATTAATTTTATGTTTGGTAATAACAATTGTACATTTTATACAGATAAGTATTATGTATACACATGACTAGACGATTTAATACAATTATTAATGAATAAAGGAATACTAAAACACAGTTGATGTAAAATTAAACATACCGGTAAAATACATGTAAACCTATAATGAAGGAGTGGGTGGGTGGGAATTTGAATATCCTATGTAGGTGTTGACGCCGTGGGCGCCGGATTTGAATGGATTGAAGGTTGGTGAGGGCGGATATGATGTCACACAGGTGGTGTATACAGGTAAATGTGAAGTTGACAATGTTTGAGGTTGACATGCTTTCCACCAGGGGGCAGCAATGATCCTGAGTGAGGCCATACTGCCCAACTCATACACCATTACTGCACCCCCCGAAAGCATGAGAGTGAGGCCGGCTTGGGTGAATAAAATTTATTAATTTTATGTTTGGTAATAACAATTGTACATTTTATACAGATAAGTATTATGTATACACATGACTAGACGATTTAATACAATTATTAATGAATAAAGGGCCAAGCCAGCCAAGAATTGTGATTAAATGAATTATGCTATGAATTAGCAAGGGTCTGTGTAATGATTTTGTTGACGTAACTGTTTGTGTCGGCCCTGATGTACTTCTTGTACGCCAGGGAGCTCCACCCCCCGTACCTCTGCACCTGGCGTTCCGTGCAGCCTCCAGTGAAGGCTAAGGTCGCTGCGGCCGACCTGAGGGAGTGCAATGTGTACTTCCCTTCCTCTATGCCCATGCCGCTCAGGGTTCTGTTCCACACATTTTCCACGTGGGTGACCGGCATTGGGGTGTCTGTACCTGGGAATGTGAACAGAGGGGCCTTGGGTGATAGATCCGGGCGTGCCGTGATGACCTGTGTCAGGGCCCTGACCGGGCAGAAGACAACATTGTCTGAGGCCCTCAATGTCAAGAGTCTGCTTTGATTGAATTTCTGGAGATTCTTTGCCCACTTTATCCTCACTACTGCATAATTCTTGAATATTGTCACATCGCCCCTCGTGAGGTGCTTGGTGGGGTCGAATCCCCTCACTGATGGGGGGACGACCTCCGACTTCCTGAGGGCAGCGTGGAATGCTAGTAACAACGCTGCCCTCAAGACGAGGCCCTCCTGGTTGTGTGGCAGACGCAGGACCACCTCCCTGAATATGTCCATTGGGATGTGGTCCTTGACGTGTGACGGGATGTCCTTCTGGCGATCCAGTGCATCCAGGGCCAGCATGACCCTTGGGTGCCACATGTTGTGGGCAGTCCCTGTGACCATTGTCATGTGCTGCCTTATGTGTGCCACTATGTTCCTTATTGTCAGGGGAGACAGTTTCCTCAATGTCAGGTATTCCAGGTATGCACACACCTCCTGATGTGTCGGTGTGTACGGCTGTATTCTCATGGTGTGACAGAAGGCCAGGAACCCCCTTGCAGCAGAAGTACGGTTCCTGTATGTTCCCTCTGCCCTTGCCTGAGTCTGGCGCCACGCTGCTCTCTCCTGCAACCACCTGTGCCCCGGATCTGCAAAATATCCGAGGGTTGATGTTGTCAAATATGTAGTTACATGACTGTATCATTACAAGTTTGTTATCATTTACAATGTCTTGTGCCTGTGACAGCTTTGAGTCAGACAGGTGAGCCCGGCTGAGGGCGTCGGCCTGGACGTTGTCGGCGCCTGGAATGTGTAGGAAACAGAGTTTTACGTTTAGTACTGCTTCCACCATCCAGAGGGCGCGTGCCGAGTCCAAGAGGCTGGCGTCCTGACCTTTTCCTGTGGTAAATACGGAGACTGCTGCGGAATTGTCACAATATACAGTTACATTCTTACCCACATGTTCATCAGACAGGAATGTGTGAAGGGCCACCACCACATTTATGCCCTCCAGGTGAGCTATGTTGACGACGTGGTCGTCACTGGAGGCAGTTTGTGTGGCGTATGCCCTTGACCCATCTGTAGCCCCTATGCCTGAGCCACATGCGTCTGTGTGAATGGTGAGTTGTGGGGGGCCCCGTGGGATGAGGCCTACGCCGTTCCACCCTTCTCCAAACTCCAAGAACCATTTGATGTCTTTTCTCATTGACGAGTTTATATTGATATGCTTTTTGGTCATGCCTCTGAGAGAGTCCAGCAAACGTGATACAAATAGCCTCCCGGGGTGGATACATTTAGAAATGTGTAGTAGCGACCCTAGTAAGCTCTGCAGCTGTTTTCTAGATAGTGTTTTTCTCTGTGAAAAGAGACTGACCTTTTTCATGATTTCGGCGAGTTTTGGCGCTGGGACTGATATGCTCATTTCTGTGGCGTTAATGAGCACTCCCAGCCATTTCACAACCTTTGCCGGGGGTTGAGACTTTTCCTTTGCTTCCGGGAGCCCGAGGAGTTTGATTAGCCTTCTTGCTTTGTGGTAGTCAGCCCATGCTTTGTTCCTGTTGACAGATAATATAACAATGTCATCCAAGTACATTTTTGCGTAGACTCCCTGCCTGTCCAGCATTCTGACGATGGCCTCCGCGACAGACTGCATGTGTGACGCCGAGGCCCTCGACCCGAATGGGACTGTTATGTCGCAATAATACTGGTCTTTCCATCTCACACAGAGCAAAGGCCATGATATAGGGTCCGAGGTCAGGTTTTTGTATGCCCTTGAAATGTCCAAACTACTCATATATGCTCCATCCCCGACCTCCAGTAGTTTCTGTGTGAAACTGTCAACCGTGGGTAATGAGTGGGCCCTTTGTTGACCCATTACTGTGTTCTTTGCCACGTATGCATTAATAGATGACTCTGTCGGGAATGTCATGTCTGCTATGACCCTGCGTTCCTTTGAACCTGGTTTTTCCCTCGTCATAAGCGGTGACACGTGGGCCCATTCCGAGAATGGAGGATTTTTGAATGGACCCACAATGCCCCCCAGTGAGAGTTCTTTGAGAATGAAATCATCTACTTGTGATGGGTAATCTGTGGCACTAGAATGATTTGGGATGTCAGCTGTATTTGATGTGGGCCCCATGTAGCCCACCGGGAAGCCGAATGAGATAAAATTAAAAATTGTCCTGTCTTCTTCCGAGTCAGTGAGGAGTTTGTCCCACTGGCCTAGATTCAGATTTGTGGGTACATGTACTCTAGCCTGCATACTATTTGGGAGGCCAGTAGCCTTTACTGCTGTGTATATGGATGCCAATTCAGGGTGAGTGTCATTATAGTGCCAATTCGGCCAAAATGTTTTTCTATGCTCTTTGAATTGCTGTGGATCAATGTTAATGTTTTCGTCTGACATGTTATGCTCGCACATTTTTCTAATAGCGGGGAAGTTAATACCCATACCTGACTGAGTGACAGCGGGGCTAGGTGGGGTGGGGGTCCGCGGGGCCGGCTGCCGCACCTGCCCGGGCCGCCCGGCCTGCCCGTCCCGGCCAACCGTGTCGAGCGTCGGTGTGGGGGCCTCGAGTGAGTCCGACGGCGTATGCCCTACTGCCTGAGACGCCACTGGACTTGTAGCTGTGTTGTGTGACAGTGTAGGCATTTGTAGCGGTCTGTCCGCCGTGTGGATGAGGAGATTGTTCGTAGAACAGATCGAGACTTCAGAATTTTCGACCTGGTCGCCGCCATGTTTGCTGTCTCGCGTCTCACGAGAGGTTGGGCGAGACGCGGTGACGTCAGAGGGCGGGGCCGCAGCAGCGGCCTGTGATTGGTTGATGCGTGTTGTGTCAACACGCGCACGTGGTCGCGGCCGCGTGGTCTCACCACGCAGTGCGTCCAAACTGTCAATATCCACGCTATGATTGTTATGTACACCCGGGATTATGAACCTGTTTGTCGGAGCCACTACTGACGGTGTGGTGGTGGCCCCGAATAATCGTTTTTTGGTGGTTGGTAGTAGCCCTGATGTACGTTGGGCTGCTGTGTGTGCTGTGGGGGCTGCTGTCGGTTCTGCCCGTCCTGGTGGTGACCATTTGAGCCGGCTGACCGATAGCCTCCTGTGTGTGGCTGCGTGCTGTCCCTGTATTTGTTTTTACACGCAAGTATACTATGTGTATGCTGTGCGTTCTGTGCAATACAGTAGCTGCAGTAGTGCCACACCTTCCCATTTGAAGACTGGTGGTGCGATTTCTGTGGGCACCCCTTGACTGAGTTAAACTCCCTGCACACATTGTGGTCGGCCGCCGCGCCGTAACCACCCTGTGTTGCTGACTTGGCGGAACCCCCCTGTGCTTCCTCCAGGGCCATATCCTGCTTTAAGTTGTGTATCTGCTGGCCTTCTTCCCATGTAAAGTCCCCCCTTTCTATGCAATCCCATACTGCCTGCGACCATCGCCTGACCGGGTCCCAGTTTCTAAACCGAGCGTCCCTGGTAACCTTGGTGATGTGTGCCAGGATGTAATCCCTGTCCTCGTAGTCACAACCCATGGGGTGCTGCAACAGTTTGTGTGAGGCCTCGATGTACTCCAGGCATGTCATTGACTCTCTAGCGTCAAGTTTACTCTTTAGGGTGTTGCAGCCTGCCCTCTCTAAGAATGCATACGGTTTGACAATTGGGTCGACAAATGGGTCCAGCAAGAATGGATTCTTACCCTCTGTTTGCTGTACGGCGTACTTCTCCCTGTCCAGGTTGGACTGGATGAAGCCGGCTGCTCCAGGGCGCCGTCCCATGGCCTGGGGTGATGGGAGGGCGTATGCGTCGTAGTCGTGGCGTGGTCGCCCCCCAGGAGCAGGGCGGCGGTCGTGCCGCCCCTGCCCTGGAAGAGCGTGGACTTGCTGCCGCGGGGCTGGCTGTTGCTGCATGGCGGTCGTGCCCTGGAAGGTGCTGTGGCGTCGCCGGTCGTGGCGGGGGAAAGTGACCTCGGGGTCAGGTGACGTGACGCCCGGTCCCATTCCCATGATGTCATCGAGGGCGCCCCCGGGCTGCTGTACGTGCAGGGCCGGGGGTGCCTCATTTACAGCCTGGGGTTTGGTGGAGGCGTCCTTAATCGCCTGCCCTACCAGGAATTCGAGATGAATGTTCAGCTGGCCCATACTGGCCTGCATGCTGCCCATGTCCCTTTCCAACTTCGCAATACGCTCTGGTTGGGTCAAGACATGGTCAACCTGCATGGGGATTACCTCTAATGGGACCGTGGTATTTGTTGAATCCCGTCGCCTCTTCTTGGTGGCTTGGGTGTTGGTCAAAGACTCGTTTATCTTGACCCGCGCCAGTCTGGACGCTGCCCGGGGTATCCGTGGGCCTCGTGGCGGCATTGTGGTGGGGAATTCAAATGACGGCCTCAAATTCTAATCCAGCGTAATCCTCGTATACCTTACTCCGACAGGTATGTTTTGTAAAACCAGCTGCAAATATAGACTGCAGTCGAGTAAAATAGATGTGAAAAATAGTTCTCACATGGAATAAAAGTTCTGTCTCGTGGAGTAGGAAATTTGAATATCCTATGTAGGTGTTGACGCCGTGGGCGCCGGATTTGAATGGATTGAAGGTTGGTGAGGGCGGATATGATGTCACACAGGTGGTGTATACAGGTAAATGTGAAGTTGACAATGTTTGAGGTTGACATGCTTTCCACCAGGGGGCAGCAATGATCCTGAGTGAGGCCATACTGCCCAACTCATACACCATTATTTTGAAGAGCATTTGTGGGGAGAATTTGGGGAAATGCCTCACTTGAGGCGTAGAGTCCAAGAGGTCGTGTCTCCAAGCCGAAACATGAATTTAAACCCCAAAACAACTCAAAACCCCCAAATGGCCGACAATGTTATTTATCTAAGTCTTAAACTCTATGGTGGGGATGGTGGGGTAGAAGGGTAACACAACGGCAGGTGGGGGAGACAGGACGGGATAGAGGGAATTATGAGTACCGGTAAACTAGATTGCAGTGGCTTTTCAAGCTTTATTAGGACATCAAGGTACAAGGACATTAAGCGTATTTGAAATATACTAAATGTATAGTGAGTTGCTCACTCACATTAAAGGATAGAAGAAGCCCTTTTCTATTACATCTTACGTATGCTAATCATAACTATAATCCACATACCTGCACTATATGGGATATTTGGTTCTAGATGAGAATATAACAAGAATAAGATACTCCCTGCCCCTCCCTCTCCACATCCATGTGGAGGATCGAGTCTGTTAGTGTGAGGTCCTCTTCCCAGGTGGCAGCACTGCTGGCCAGCCTCTCCAGGGTCTCTCCATGTTGTGGGTGTGCACGTGGGTGGGCTGGCTGGGTCTGCTTGTGTGGGTGTTTGTGTCTTTTTTCTCCTTAACCCGTTGAAGATAGTATAGTGCTTTTATGCACACTGCCCATTATCGTCATGGTGCATGCATAGAGCCATGGCGAGTGACTCGCCAGTGCTGGATTCAAGCATCATGCCGACCCTATGGGATTAATACACTCCTGGAGGGTTGGCATGGTGGATGTAGGTAGCCCTGATGAGTAATATGCATGCACGATAACAAGAAATGGGCATTCAGCATTAAAGCACTATGCTGCCTTTAAAGGGTTAGTCTCTCACTGTCTGCCTATCTCAAGTAGATCACGGGCTTGTATGGAGAGGGCGCGGCGGTCGCTGGCCTTTGATCAGCTGGTGACCGGCGGGCAGGTCAGGGCACAGGGTGACGGGATCACTACCTGCCGGCACCCAGCGCCACCTGTGGGTCATGTGATCTCACCTCTGATCATGTGACGTCTGTCTGTCCGGCTGTAGCGCCCCAGAGGACGTTGTAAGGTGATCAAAGAACAACTGAGGCTGAGGTCTTCACTATTGTTTGAGGATTAGTACATACGAGCTTTTCCCAAGACCTTTAGCCCTCTGTAGGCGGCCATTATAGCTGCCCCTGCCGACCCCTGGTGGCAGATAAAGGGAACTAGATGAGGGTAGGGCCGACTCATCCCTGTGTGACAGGATAAGGCCCTGTTTAATGGCATATTAAGTCCACTCTCTATCATTGCCTTCTACCCACCTGTCCGCCCTCTTCCCTTAAAAGGGCACGTGCATATTACCCTTTGCTGTGTAGACTAACCGAGCACATTTCACAGCTGATAGCAGTTGGATAAATGTATGCTATCACCTCAAAACATAAGTGTTCGACCAAAGGCTTCTGTCCAAATAATATCACAAATGATCACATTTCTATATTTCATACTCTATTAGACTCAATGTGGCCTACATTAGATAGTTTTTGATAATTAAAAAAGATGGATCCTTTCTCCAAAAATAAATTGGTAAATGTTAATAGCGATTTATATTCTATTCTGGTAATGTCTGAACGAGGAGGTGGGCCTAGATATGTGCAAAGACTGCGCTATTGTTTTAGTGATATCAATGATAACGGGTGCTCTATCCACTCCGACCTCTCACTGTGGTATCATGAGGTTGATATGTTATGTTACTCCTACACACCACCCGTCCCAAAGCCCTATCTCCTATACTACTTCAGTCTTCCCTTGTCATACTCCGTTCGCGCTGCTTGAAGTTAGGGAGTGGTAATTTTTTAACAACGGGGGGGGGGGGGGTGGTGGATTTGGGGGGGGACCAAAAAAATTTGGACCCCTTGAAGGGGGGGGGACCAAAAAAATTTGGACCCCTCTTGAGGGGGGGACCAAAAAAATTAACCCCCTTTTAGCGGAAAAGCCCGCGAATTACTATAGCTCAAAGGGTTCGGCCGCGCTCAATTTCAACCTGCTGGAGGGGGGGACCAAACAAATTTCGACCCGCTCGTGCGGAAATCCACCAACCCCCCCCCCTGTTGTTAAAAAATGACCACTCCCTTATCTAGACACCCCGTAACATGAGTAGCAACATCCTTAACAGCCCTCTGAGAGCCCATTTTGCGATTTTTTCATTCTTAATGCTTCACACGCTGCACAATATATCCACCTGCTTGTTTCGGTCTTTCTCTGACCTTTTAGGACCCGCAAAGTGCATCCATCTGCTGTGCCCTACGCATGATTTGTGCATGGTGCATTCATGCATCATGCTGATCGATAGTGAGTGTATCAATCACACGGTGTCAGCATGATGCTAGCATGATGCTTCAATGTCGCCCTGGCGTTGTGGCACTTAAAGGGTTAACCTCCCCCTCCCATGTTTTGCCCTCTCATGTCCCTTATACCATTCCCAGCCATACCATCCTCCCTGCCTCACTACCTCTGTGTGCTTCTGTGTATAATACGGCGCTCCCCTCATTCTGCCTCCTCCCTGCTCCCCATGCCGCGTGGTTAGACTAATTGTCGTCTCATTGACTCGGCCACGTCTGTGTCTGCCCTATTGGGCAGGCCCGGACACACCTGGTGACCTTCTCCCTCCACGCTCTGCTGAGCAGCTCCTTTCAGCCCACCTCCAAAGTGAGCTGCTCCCCGCCGACTAAAATCACCACCTCTGAGCCTAAAATCACCACCCTTTAGGCCGGTTAACCCTATGAGGGTCGGATAGTGATTTGTGTGGTATGCCCTGTATCGGTGTGCATGAATGCAGCCATGACTGCATTCATGCATCATGCCGACTCTTCTGGGGTGTCCTGTAGGGTCGGCATGATGCATTTATGCAACACTATCGAGTTACTCGCCAGGGATGCATTCATGAATGCATCATATCAACAAAGGGTATAGGACTTTGTGCATTATCCTATCCTTACAGAGCTAAGTGACGGCAGGTGAATACCCATACAGACCCCGGCCCGGCCTGGTCTCCCATTACCCCCGGGTTAGGGGGTATTACCCACGCCGAGCTGCTCCGAGCTGCTCGGTGAGCACTGCCACCCAAAAGGTCAATTCACGAGTGAGCAGATCGATTGGTGGGGATTGCGGGGAGGGTGACAGTTTTGACATTTTCAAGGCTGACTACACCGCGGTGGGTAACGCACTAGCTCGCCTCAGTATACAAATACACCCGGTCCGTTTAGCCCTTTAGGGGCCGGATAGTGCTTTAATGCATCATGCCCTTTGCCGTCATGATGCATGAATGCAGGCCGGACGCGTCTACTTGCAAGGGCTGCAAATTATGCATCACGCCGACCCTTTGGGAGTTTATCCACCACATGGAGTCGACATGATGCGTGAAAACACCACTAGCGAGTTACTCACCAGTCCTGCATTCATGCATCATGCCCCGTAAGGTCATCACACATCAAAGCACTATGCCGCCTTTAAGGGGCTAACCGAACCACAATCACTTTTAGCGCCGACCTCTCATCTTCTTAGAGCGGCGGGTGAGTTCAGAGTGGTGCCAAGTGCAGCTCACGAGGTAATGACACGGTGTGCGGGGTCAGCCTGAGCAGCTCACCCCGCCCCTGCACTCAGAGACAAAAGAGAACACCATGCTCGTTACCAAAAACAAGGAAAATAGGCTTTTTGTTACCTTCTTCTTTCTCCTAATGTCTCTTGAATCAAGAAAGGGGGGATATTTTCGACGATGACTCCTTGGGTTTTATGAAAAAGTGGGTATTTCTAGAGGCTGAGACCTTGAAATTAGTGTAAGGCTGTTTTGTATAATTTATATTACACATCATCTTATCATTGCTCCTTTTAATCATATGTGTTTTTTTTTTACATGTTCTACAAAAACCGGCCATTTCCTTTCTGGAAATGACCCCCTTTTCAGTGGGACACGGGTTGTTTTTGAGAGGAGGGAACGAGGAAAGGTGTCACTTTTGTCTGGGAGTGCAGGAACTGAGAGCTCACCCTAGTGTTAGACTCCCAGCACGCCGCCCTGCCCTAGCAGCCTGTCATCACCCAAATGTCAGAGCCCAGAGTCAGGGGTGAAGTGGTAGGCAGGGGTGGTGCTGGGAAGGTTCAGTTAGGGCAGATAGCGTGTACCATAATGTAACCCCACACACTCTAGTGATGTCCTCTGACATAAAACACCATAATGGGTGGATGTGGATATATTTGAAGCTTTAGTGGTGATGAAGATATATCTTGGGTTAGAGGTCTGAACCTTGCACGGTGTGCGGTATCTAGGCCCTGAAGAAGCTAGGCCCCCTGACGTTCAGCCACCTGATGTTCAGCCCCCTGAGCTTCAGCCCTCCGGATTTTCGGCCCCCTGATGATAGGCCCTCCTGATCTTAGGCCCTCCTGAAGATAGGCCATGTGTCTAACATCCATATTCAAACATACACCCGCCAAAAGCAGGTTATGTATAGATGAAAGAGAAACAACTATTTCTGGCTATTCGAACACCCAATAACCCAACACCCGACCAGGTTATGAAACCAAAATGTTTTGGTACATTTCTGTCTATTCAAACACCCAATAACCCAACACCTGACCAGGTTATGAAACCAACATGTTTTGGTATATTTCTGGCTATTCGAACACCCAATAACCCAACACCCGACCAGGTTATGAAACCAACACGTTATGGTGTATTTCTGGCTATTCAAACACCCAATAACCCAACACCCGACCAGGTTATGAAACCAACACGTTTTGGTACATTTCTGGCTATTCAAACACCCAATAACCCAACACCCGACCAGGTTATGAAACCAACACGTTTTGGTATATTTCTGGCTATTCAAACACCCAATAACCAAACACCCGACCAGGTCTGGTCTGGTTATGAAACCAGACCATATACCTATCAAACACCCGACTATGTTGGATGTTGGGTAGGTGTTTGGATGTTGGGTGTTCTGGCATTGGATAGGGTGTTCAGGTGTTGGGTGTTCATACGTTCGGATGTTGGATAGGTGTTCGGGTGTTGGGTAGTTGGGTGTTGGGTGGGTGTTCGGGTGTTGGGTGGGTGTTCGGGTGTTGGGTAGGTGGTCGGGTGTTGGGTGTTCGGGTGTTTGGTATTGTACTCGGATGTTGGAGGTGATCGGGTGTTGGGTGGTCGGGTGTTTGGTATGTGCTCGGATGTTGGATAGATGATCGGGTGTTGGGTGGTCGGGTGTTGGGTATGTGGTCAGGTGTTGGGTGGTCGGGTGTTGGGTATGTGGTCGGGTGTTGGGTGGTCGGGTGTTTGGTATGTGCACGGATGTTGGATAGATGATCGGGTGTTGGGTGGTCGGGTGTTGGGTATGTGGTCGGGTGTTGGGTGTATGTATGTTACTATAACCTGCCTTAGTCATTGAATTGTTGGATGTTAGGTGCTTGGTTTGTTTGATTGATATATCTAGTCATAACCTGCTCAAAAATGGCCTAAATTCCGGGGGGCCTAAAATCAGGGTGCCTATCATCAGGTGGCCGAAATTCCACAGGGCCTATCATCAGGGTGCCAAACTTCCTCAGGGCCGACCTTCAGGGGGCCAAAATTCCCCAGGGCCTAGGATCCTAGTACCACCTTGCACATATATAATATCAATTCCTTGCAGCCAGCAATACGAAAAACGGAAATATGTATGCAATGTACATGAAACTGAGGTAGGTTGTATATGGTGTAATCAGATGTCTTTCATTCCTTGCAATATAATCTCCTAGAGAAACAAATCAAGTAGCGTTGAAACGCAGATTAGTATAGTAGACAACAATACTCATGCCTATCCTTGCCCAAAGCCTGTGGGGCTTTTGATGTCTGTGGCATGGTCCATATACTGACACTCGCTTTACTAAAACCTGGAGGTGGCGTTCTGCATGTTCTCCTGACCAATCTCTGTATTGTTATTTTGTACGGCAGAGAACTCCAACAGACAGCACCACCCTTTTGCAGCCCACACCGTGCAGTGTCAGATATAGGATATCCCCCTCTAGTCCCACCCACAGCCTTCTCTAATCCTCAGCCCTACCCCACACAGGTGCCTGGAAGTCAGTTGTACTCTCCAGATTTAATGCCCTTTAAGGACCGCATAGCGCTTTTAATGTGCTATACCCTCTGTCGCCATAATGCATGGATGGATGCAGCCCTGGTCAGTCTACTGACCAGGGCTGCATTCATGCATAATGCCGACCTTACTGAGTCGATACACTCCTAAAGGGTTGGTATGATACATGAATGGTAGATAGCAATGGAAGGTAGGCTGGCCAGAGGTGCCTTCATTTATCATGAGGACCAAGTACTGTGCAGCCCTTACAGGGTATAATGCCCATAGATTCACGTCGACCAGGACGATGTAGGGATTATTGACTCTGGCACTTCTCGGGTTTTTATCCGTGTCGGGCGTTGCCTTACCCGATGAGAATGGCCACACTTGACTCACTATTGACTCGCCTGTATCCGCACCTTGCTATATGAATACCTGTCCCCATAGCAGACTCCTCACGTTACAACCTTCACGTGTAGGATATACTTGATAATGCCAAGACGAGAGAAAACACAAAAAGGGACGGATTCATGGATGATCAGCTTACATTATTCCCCTGGTGACCACCAGAGAGCCGTGACCTTGACCTTGGGGGCAGGGGAACGACCTTGAGTGTACCCAAGGTCAGACATGGCGCGTCACCACTGCAGTATGGATATGGACCATGAGAAAAAACAACAAAAAGTGCTGAGCCTCTGCCCCTGCCCCTGCCCCCCCACCCCTGGTCCAGGTGAGTGACCCCCTGTGCCCTCTTCCCCCTACCTGCTGGAGTAGCCTCTGCTTCCTGTCTGCCTTTTTAAACGTTTAGAGCAAACAAGACGTGGGTAAAAAAGTAACGGTGGCGGCCGGGGTGGTGTGAAGGTCGGGACGTGTGTGTGGGTGTATGTGTGTATGTGGGGGTGGGGGAGGGGGGTCAGGACGTGCTTAACCCTTTATTGACAGCGTAATATTTCAATGTTTTAAAGATGTCTTAAAGATGCTATGCCCTTTCGTCGTCATGATGCATGAATGCAGCCCTGGCGAGTCTACTCTCCAGATTTGCATTTATATCTCATGACTACCCTACAGGAATGATACACTCCTGAAGGGTCGGCAAGATGCAGCCCTGAAGAATAGTCTGGCTCCCCAGGTCTGCATTCATGGATCAGAACGACCAAGGATAAAATCAACTGATAACGGTATTACACACCCTGTGTGCAGCCCTTCACCCTATAAGCATGATACATTAATGCATCATGCTCTTGGTCGTCATGATGCATTCAAGCATCATGTCGACCCTATGGGGTTGATACACGCACCATGACGATGCATCATAACGACAAATATAATCTTTTAGCGACAAGTCCTTAAATCCTTAAAGGGTTAAAGGGTTTAGGCCTGTCTGTGTTCAGGTGTGCAGGAGGGTGTGGTGGTGGAGGGGTGTTTAGGGAGCCTGTTGTGGCCGGTTACCGCTAGGAGGCGCCCCTGTACACACACGGGGGGGGGGGGGGCAGGGTGCATGACCGGGACCAGAGGTGGAACGCGGTGCCAGAGTTCACGCTGTTGGTCTTAGTTTAGCTAACCATTTAAGGGCCGCATAATGCTTTAACAGTTTAATTTGCTATGTCCATTGTCGCCATGATGCCTGAATGAAGCCCTGTTGAGTAACTCGCCAGTGTGCATTCATGCATCATATCAACCCTCTGGGAGTGTATCAACCCTGTAAGATCGACTTAAGGCTTGAATGCAGCACTGGCGAGCCACTCGCCACGGCATCATTCCGACCAAAGTCATGCATCATGACGACCAAGAGCATGGCACATTAAAGCACTATGCGGCCGTCAAAGGGTTAAACGGCAGACAAAAGGGCGTGATCCGGGACCGCTCAGCGGGCACGTCGCACGGCGGGGGGTACGGGAGGGGTGTTTGTATACCTCTAAACGCCGCCTCACGCACCTGCCCCCAGTGCTACCTTTACGCCGCAGGTCAGACCCCACTGTGACCTATACCGACCCTCCATGACCCTCCTCCCTACCCCCCTCCACCACCAGGATCCAGAGTGGTGCCCAACCAGGTGGGGTTGGGGTCGCGGCCTGTGGTCGTCCCACCTGCCCGGATCACGACCTCAGCTCGACATTCTCACCTTCCTGTGCCCTCCTCACCCCTGGGTCTCCCACCCCTAGTCTCATCCTGATATCAGCAGCTTCCCAATGGCCATATGCCTTCTATCTTTGTTGGTTGGCACCAAGAGCCCCAACCCGATATGCATGCACTATGTATCCCCACTGGACCTTACACATACCCTTTAATTTGTTTAATGTTTAATCCATTCCTTAATTACTATTTTGATGTCCAACGATTAAACCTATATGTCATGTGCCTCAATCATTCTTGTCAATTGCCAAAACACTAAATAGCATTATCTTCTGTCCATTTAAACCCAAATCAAGTTTTTCCAACACTAGTGATTCCATCAGACATACCCTTCCACATACATTTTGAATATGGAACTTTTGGTATTATACTCGTTTTAATCAACTCCCAAATCTTTGTACCCATTTCACAGCACACACAGGTATTGACCTCTTGACTATCTATTTAAACCACAATTATTACAGTCCCCTTTTTACTTTCTTTCCAAACTATTCATACTCATTATACTACCACCATGCTATTACCTAGAGCTGCGAGAAAACCCCCAACAATAGACAGCTCAAAGTAGTAGTATAGTGCTATAACTGCAATCCAGCATTGTCAGCCCCAGAGGTCCTCCCTGGGTCTGACCCTGTGTGCCCTCCCGGCAGGGAAGGGGTCAGAGGCCGTCCACATCCCTGACACCCGGCTAGAACCCAACACCAAACTGTGGCCATTCTCCACCAGTGTTTCCCGTAGTTTTCGGATCCACTGTCAGGAACCCGACCTGGACACATCATTAGTGAACAGCAGGGCGCGGCTTGGTGAATTTATACTATACCCTGACTGCCTCTCAAAATGGCGACTAGAGGCACACAGCTAGCCAGCTAGCTGGTGTTTGGTGCGCGTGGGAGGTGAAGGCATGGTGTATAATATATGGGGAAAGTGGGGTCCTACATTGGATCATAAAGGGTATAGTTGGTTTGTACTGAGGGGCAGGGATACAGTGCAGTGTAGATTGTGGGTTAAGGATCATGGGTAATGAGCTGCAGGGCTTTAGGATGAGGGCCGTGGGAAGTGAGATGGTCCCCTATATAACCTTATGTAAAATCCTATACCCCCTACAACCGAAACCCTTCGCTCCCCTCCAAAAAATCAAATAAAATTCATACGCCTCTGGTTGTGAGACATTTAGGATGAGGGCCATACATTTTGTATGGCTGGTGAGCTGTAGGACATTAGGATGAGGGCAGTATTTATAGTACCCTGTAGGACAATGGGATGGGGGCAATATGTAGTAACTTGTAGGACAGTGGGATGAGTGTTATGTGTAGTAACCTGTAGGACAGTGTGATAAGGGCAACACACCCTTTGTAACACACTACCATGGTGTGTTGATCTCAAAGGTGTGTTGGGAAAAGTTAATCTTAAACATATATGTTAGAGTGTATGTAGTAATAATCTGCAGAAAAGTGGGTTGGGGGGCAATATGTAGTAACATGTAAGACAGTTACATGGTGACCATAATTAGTCAACATAGGTAATGGTACATGTATAATAGTGTGCCCAGGAGGCGGATGACAAGCACCACCACCCCCTCACCCCGGGAGGTAATGCCCACCTGCCAACCCCCGACCCCGGCCCCGACCACAACCAGCTGGTGCCTGTTGGCCGTTTGTCACTGTTTTAATTGGAGACGATTAACTCCTGGCAGATAGAATAAATCTCCCTGTGAGTTCTATACATTACTACCCTCACACATTGTGAACGTACACAGTCTATATGTACTTCCAGAGAAGACGCAACTGATCTGATCCAAAACAAAGGATAACATTCTGAGAGGAGAGGAAGGTTTATATTATTCAATTCAAATTGGATACATGCTATTTATATGTCGGTTTTTAGTTGTTCACCAAACTTCATTGTCCTCCATTCCCATCTCCGAGTCCGCCAATTGTTTCCATCATTTTTGTTTTTGGTAGTTCACATGGGTCGCATTATAGAGGTAGATGAGGTTAATATCATACCCAATGTGCTTCAAGTTCTTAAACATACATGACGTTTCCGTTTTCTGTATATAATGTCTACTATTGCCTGTAGGTCATACCTTATTCTTTTCTGAGGTAAAGTCTTGTTAATGTTAAGACTAAAGTACACTGAAAGACCCCTGGTTCCAATGACCTGCACAAGCCCAATCCCCAGCTCCCACCACACACTGATTTAAACAGGATGGCCAACCTACTCCAAAATGCCTCCTAAGGGGCCATGAGCAGCTCATGAGCAGCTCCCCTGGGTTTGGGCAGCAACTCGGGTTTGAGGCTAACAAATAGGTGACAAGGCTGGGGCTAGTTTGGGTATGGATCACTAAGGGAGAATCAAATGGGTGGAGAGGCCATGGGGTGGAGCAGATAGGAGGAAGGCTGAGGCAGTGCCTTCACCACCTGGGACCGTCCTACTGATAACAGACAGGTGATTAATGTGTATTAGCAAGCCTAGTTTAACCCTTTAAGGAGGGCATAGTGCTTTAATGTGATGTGCCCTTTTGTGGCCATGATGCATCAATGCAGCCTTTGAGAGTAGCCTTTGATACACTCCTGAAGGGTTGGGATGGTGGATGAAGGCAGCTATGGTGCGGGACCGTAGTGCATCTTGAAGAGAAGGGACGCAGTACCATGCGACCTCTTTAATGACTGCATAATGCATTAATGCATTATACCCTTGGTCGTCATGATACATGAATGCAGGCCTGACGAGTAATCCGCCAGTACTGCATTCAAGTATCATGCTGATATGAGACTAGGACACTCCTGAAGGGTTGGCATGGTGCACCAATGAAGCAAAGGCGAGTTAATCGCTGGGGCTGCCTTGGTTCATCATGACAACACATGTCATACTTTAGCAACATGCTCTCCTCAACGGGTTAAACCCCAGCGCCCCTATATATAGGGCTGAGTACCTGTCCCAACTGCCCTCTGACTGTTACTGGACGTGCAGTAAGATCTGTGGGTTTAAAGGTTAACGTAGAAGAGTGTGATAGGGTGTTTGGTGGTAATATTACCACAATGTATACGTGTACCACATTGACCCTTTGCATGCATATCAATGTGTTTGATATCTGGTTGTGTATTTCTCTCCCCAGTTAATCCCACACCTGCTGGAGTCACTGACCTACAGACCCGTGGTCCACATCTCCTGTGGGGAGAAACACACACTCATACTCTTCCAACATGGAGTCGTCGCCGTCGTCGGGTGAGTAAATGCACTTATAAATATTGTTTATCTTGAAATTTCAGGCAGTTAGGTAGCCAAGTAGGTACATTTGTAGTCAGTCGTTCAGGCAAGCAGTTAGTCAACTAGACAGCGAGCCGGCCAATCAACCAGGCAGCCAGTCAACCAGGCAGCCAGTCAACCAGGCAGCCAGTCAGTCAGTCAGCCAGTTAGCCAGCCGACCAGTCATTCAATCAGTCAGCCAGTCAGCTACTCCAGACAACTAGCCAGTCAGTCAGCCAGCTAGTTAGTCAGCCAGCTGGTCGGCCAATCAACCAGGCAGCCAGTCAACCAGACAGCCAGGCAGCCAGTCAACCAGGCAACCAGTAGACTCGGCGTGGGCACACGGATGGACGGGTCTGATGGTGAGAGACTAGGCAACCAGGCAGCCAGGCACCCAGGCAGGCAACCAGGCAGGCAGGCAGGCAGCCAGGCAGCCAGGCAGGCAACCAGAGCAGTCGATAAGACTGTCAGCCAGTAATTCAGCCAGACTAGTCATGATTTATATTACCATAGCTAATAACATGTGAATGAATTGATGGAAAGACCCTAATTATGATGCAAGACCACGCCATAGAGTAATCCTTGGTTAATATGCTCACCCCCTCTCTGTCTCCCATTCTGGCCTCAGCTGCAGGGTATGGGAGGGGAATGGGCAGTTAGGTGTTGATAATATAGGATAAGGGGATCACATTAATGGTGGGTCATATCCGGATACCCCTGGTCGAATGACAAGAACGCATTTTGATTGAAAGGGAATGAGGGAGACAGATGAGGGGAGTGGGCGAGGGAGAGAGACAGACAGACAGACAGACAAGAAAGACAGTTTAAACAGAAAGAGGCAGGCAGACGGAAACACAGAGAGAGCCAGAGGGAGTCAGAGGGAAGGGTACAGAAAGACAGACAGACATATATGACACACAGACAAACAAATATAGCAAGCATTCAACTGTTGCAAGGTTCATTTATCGTTAGTTTGAGATAGATATGACACGGCCCTACAAGATAGACTCTTTTAAACAACGATTTAAAAAAATTACGAGGAAGGGACATTTACAAAATTATTAATGGAATGTCTACCCCGTGAGCTGACCTTGGTGGTGCTTCCCCCACCTCCTGCATCTCGGGTACTACACCCCACACACCCTGGAGATGTCTTATTAACCCTTTAAGGATGGCATGATGCCTTAATACATCATAGCCTTCGTCGTCATGATGCATGAATGCAGTCCTGGCAAGTAACTCACCAGGGCTGCATTGTGCGGCAGTGTCTCAATCCCATGACATGATACATAAATGTAGCCCTAGGCTGCATTCATGCATCATGACGACCAAGCACATGATGCACTAATGCATTATGCCGTCATAAAAGGGTTGATAATGATGAGAGGCTAAAAACCCTGATGACTTGTCTATGATGACACATCTGACAGCCGCCGACGTGTCAGAGAAGCCGCCAGCTTGTCCGGCTTCCCACTCTAAGTTACCATGACAACTGGATACCTTGGCCTCTGTGTGTGTGTGTGTGTGGGAGGGGGGCTGGTGATCCTGTAGCAGATGAGATCCTTTCCCACCCCACCTGTCAGGATCTCAATGGTCAACGTCTCAGGTGCACACATAGTTGTAGTATAGACACGTGGTCCTATAGGTAATGGGTAGACGATGGATTGGGCAGACATACAAATAATAATGTAAAGAATTATCGGTTTCAAGTCAGTTTTGCTACTTCTAGCCTGCAAAAATGGGTCCCAAAAAAGCATGTCTAGAAAGCAAGTGTTCTATGACTTGGCCTTCACTGACTGAATAAAGACGCGCACAACACCTAGGGGTTGGATTATTAAATACTTTATCTTAGTTATATACCATTCAATAGCATGATTTATTCTTTTACTATACCAGGTACTTTATTAGCACAATAAGAAAGCCACATTAAGTTGAAGATATGGCAATATGAATACAAGTAGAGGAGACTTGACATGGGGTACGTGGGGGCAGAGGGCAGGCACCCCGTGACACATGGCCAGGTGTCAGGGCCCTGATCCTGGCCCCAGCCCCGGGATCAGGGCCGGGATCAGGGCCAGGATCAAGGCGGGGCAGGTCTGTGTGAGGCACACTGATATTCTTTGGCTCCCTATACTATCAATCTCTAAGTCACTACAGCCTAACCAAGTTAGTCATTTTTTGACTACCTATACAACCAATCTAGTTTAGTTAATATTGCAAGATTGGCCAGTACTGACCAACTCACCTTAGTGTTTTCCATTGCAATGAGTTTTAGACTAGGTCCGTTTGAGTAAGACATTGATCATATCTTTACCTCAGTGGAGAAGGGTTGTAGCTGAAAAACTCTTTTTTCAGATATTACCATTTTCAGAAACATAGGTGTATTTGGAATGCTCTCATACATGGAATATTCAAGGCATGGCATTTCAACTTCAGCTGCAAAGTGGTTTCATACCCCTAAATCATACATGGTATCTATGGTTACATGATCAAGACAAATCAGTTACAACCTTTCTCCACTGAGTTGAAAACATTTTCAGTCACGTCCTTCTCCACTGAGATGACGATATGTTGTTATGCCTCAGTCATTTTGAATAGCACTTGATCATGCCTTACCAATGTCCTTACAACTAACCTGGGATAGCCACTTCAGACTAAGGGCCGGCGCATTTACATTCTCAGTGCAGGGAGGTGATCCCGGTCTTTGAGGCTGGATCCCTGGCCGTGTTTAGTATGCTGGAGGAGGCAGTGCCCACCTCCCTCAGTGCTGGCTGAGGATCTACAGCAGACATCAGCCCAACACTGACACTCACTCATCTACACCTTAGTGACATGATGCTCCTCATCCTATCAACCCCCGCTTAGTGTACATCATGACACCCCTACTTACCCCCCGCCCTCACCCCCCCCCCCCCCCCCACCCACCCTCACCAACCCCACTCCACCGATCCACACAGTCTGGCTTGCAATCAATTCAAGTGCCAAATGAGTAGTATGGACCATGTACATTGTCTGTGTATTGTGTACATTCAGACAAAGATCCAATTGATCTGGGATGTTTTTCGACGAAAAAAAGACAGGTATGTTCTCAAGTTAATACGCCCATATCAACAATGACATGTGGAATAGTAAAGTGGAAGGACAAGGCAGTTAGCTGATGGGCTACTGACGGTTTTCACACTGTGATAATTGCAGGAGTACCTGAGCAGTTGTATCATGACATCAGACCACACAACGACCCATAACACTGTTGTAACCCTACCAATAGATGAATAGGAGATGCCCTGTCCATTTGAATACAATGACCACAGAAATGTTGCCCCCTCCCCTCCTGGGGGAGGAGTGAGTTGTGGTGCCTTATATAACCCGTTAACCACAGTACAATAGGAGGCTGACCCCTCCCCCATCCCCCGTGTATAGTGGGGGTGTTGTGGTCAGGGGTATGGCAGGTGAGGGGGGTGGTGTGGTGATTAGGGGGTTAATGACCCGCATACTGACCGCCTGTCAGGTAATGGGGCGGAACCCCCCCCCCCCACCTACACCTACCACCCACACCTACCAGACCCACAGGTTGGAATAATGTTAGTAACTGGATCCCAGCTCCAACTCGATACCACACCGTGTCAGCGTTTAACCCTTTAAGGGCCGCATGGTGTTTTAATATGCTGTGCCCTTGCTCGCCATGATGCTCACCAGTGCTGCATTCAAGCCCCGAACTGACCATACGGGACTAATAGACTCCCGACGGGTCGGCATGATGCGTGAATGCAGCCCTGGTGAGTTGACTCGCCAAGGCTGCATTCATGTACCATGACGACAAAGGGCGTAGTGGATTAAAGCATGATGCTACCAGTAAAGGGTTAGAATGGTGGCACAGATGGTGAGGCCCACTGGGTACCTGGGCTCTTGTGGGATACGGGGTCAGCTAGCCTTTTGTTCAGTTGTTTGTTTTTTGTAACCCTTTATTTAAATTGGGTTCTTTCTGAAAATGATTGATCACCTTTTATTGTTTGGCCTTTCAAGACACAAAACGCAGTATGGTATTACCTGGTATTGCATTTGACCTTTTCTTGTATTTTCTTTGTCAATTCTCTCTTTACTTCTAATTAAATCATTCTGGATAAATGAGTTAACTTCTGTTTGCTGAAAAAAATCTATGTTAAACGCCGACTGAATATGACTATTGGCAATATGTTATGTCAATATAATGTGCATCCATGCTGTGCTTTAACCCCCACCCACCCTATATAAGGCCCAGAGTAGCAGGACTCGCTGAAGTCGGGAAATATGCGGCCTTTAAATTATTAATACTTTCCAGTAGTCAACTCATTTCAATTCAAGTCATTTGTTCATTATACTGATCAATTATATCTACAAATCAACGCAACTCAAGTTTTGCTTTTGATATGCAAAATTTAAAAATTCTTATGAACGCTGTAGGGGTTGGGATGGATGATGTGGATGAGATAAGATTGTATTATGAGAAACACATATTTGCTTAACACAGTTAACAGCGGTAAGGTAGGAATGGTACATAAACCAGTAAAACTACTACCAGACTACCTGAACCTATCACAGGGCAGGTAGTCAGCCATAAAGGGGTGGGGCAGAGTGGGGAATAATTGGGTGGGAACTGACCACTACCCTGCCCTCTTATTGCTCCCACTGCTAACAATTGGGGAGTAGATTGAGACCGTTCACCATTCACTTCAGCCACTGCACCAGTTATCCCCAGTTGTACTTACTCCCACCCCTTTAACCCTTACATCCCCTTATAACCCACACCTGTAAGACCTCACCTGGCTGACCCCTACCCCTGTCATAGGTGCATAACACTCCATAACCTACTCACCTCTTATTTCATTGTCAGTTCAATAAACTCCTCCAGTACATTGAACCTTTACACATATCCCCTAGGGCCTGACTGGATCTGGCGTTGGAGGTTAAGGTTTACAGTTGGAGATGCGGCCCTTATGGGTTTATGGTGGTTGGCTGGGTTTTAGCATACAGGTATAGGGACACTTAATGAGCTCCTAGTTGTACCCCTTAAGGAGGGGGTGTACCTGGTGGCATACCTGTAGAGAATTATCTCACCTGACGTGGAGGTGTTTAGTGTGGTTGCTATAAGTGCTGAGTCATTAAGCTGCCGAGTGTTTAACACTCATGTGGCTCACCTGTGGGTACAGATGTGGGACGGGAGGAAAACTCATGCATCTTAACCCTTTAAGGGCAGTGTATTACTTTAATGCCTAATATCCTTGTTTGTCATGATACATGGCGTGTGTTGCATTCAAGCATCATGCTGATCCTACGGCGTTGATACACTCCTGAAGAGTCGATATGATGCATGAACTCAAAGGGGCATAGCACATTAAAGCACTATGCGGCTCTTAAAGGGTTAACATTCCTGAGACTCAGATCTGGGTACAATATGTGAGGAGGGATGAACCTGTGCACCTTGACTTTACATCTCCCCTGTGTGACCTCACTTTGTGTACTATAGTACACCACCAGCTGTGGACTCATAGCCCTTCAGAGGTTAAGGGCCATATATGCTTCAATGCAGTAAAACATTAAAACAATGTGCGGCGCTCAAATAGTAGACTCTAAACTTTAAAAGTGGACGGTTCAATTATAAAGTATATTAATCAATATACGATAGGTGATGTGGAAGTAACTGCCTGCCTCATCTTGTTGTACGTGAATATTAAAACCATCTTTTGCATTTTTGTTTATAGGCATTTAGCTCAGTCGTGATTTCGCTGTGTGATGCTGAAATACCATATCACCTAGAATACATGAAGTTATGTCCAAGAGTAAGTCCTTTTTGTTACAAAAAAAGCGCAGAGATTTGGACACAATATCGCACTGTCTCTTCTGTTACCCCACCACAGGTATTTGGTGCATTACTGTATCAGCACACCACTTTTACCCCAGGCCCCCGATAATGATAATAATACATACAATATAATTTATGACCAGTCTCTATCTCTTTCAAGAATCATATTTTGTCACTGCATTCATAACTACTATACTGGGGTATTTATTGGGGGTGTTTCTGTTCATGACATACCGTGAGAAAATGGACAGACCATTACCGGACCAGCTGACGTGTACTCCCAGTCCCTGCACTCGTAGATAAAGGTGACATCTATGCTCGTTCCCTTCTCTCACGAACACCCCTTTTCCATGAGGTTTTTATTATATATTTTTTTTAAAGAAACACCACCCCTTTCTGACAGGAACATTACTTAACAATGACAAAATAACGTGTCACATTCCAATAGTTACACATAAAACAACCTACTCCACTATGTTCTCACATAGTTCAAACAACATTTTATAAGCTACACCCTCTTATTAGTTTCAATGAATCAGCCTATTAAAAAAAACCTGGTTATTCTTAAAATTGACCTTTTCTTACTAAGACTCCTTGTTTTGTGCAATCCAAGGGCATAAGAAGAAAGTGAAAAATACCATTTTCTTCTCGTTTTTGGGAACGAGCATGAAGTCACCTTTATCTGAGAGTGCAGAGGACACCGTATCTACCTGTACAGTGGTCCCAGTCTGACCACAGCTACAGGTAATTGATTTAAGGTGGGCTCCACACCTGCGGGCAGTTCCCTTATCTGTGGCGAGGGGCGTTGGTCAGTGGCTCCCCTGTCCCTCCCCTTACCTTAGGGCCAGGTAGGGTGGAGCGTTCTCACCATTCTCCATTGTTCTCCCATTAATATTAGCCTGGTTATTTGCGAGTTAATGAACTGAGTAACGACATGCCCAGCCCCTTCCCTCCAGCACAACACTGGGCAGCCCTCAAGGCCCTCAGGAGAGTCTCAAGACAAGCATAGATTTCAAAGACATTTCCTCCTTTCTTCTTTACTCAATAGACATGGGAAATGGTAACGGTTTTCAACCACCAAGTGGCTTTATATTCTTTGTACATATTTTTGCCATATAAATCATATTTTTGTTATATATTTAGGAACTCATTTGTGCTAAATATACTCAGCAGCAGAGGAAATAATACACTGGCAATATAGAACGAAACATATACAATATCGTTGCATGGGTATATTTGAGTAAATCTGTCGCAAAAATATTTTCTTAGTTAAGGCACTATAGTTTATTATGATCTGGTTTAAAAAATGAGATCTCCAATTTATCAAAGAAAATGTACCAACCTCTGGGCCAGTTAAACGTTAATCAACACCTCATGGTCCTGCTTAAACCTGCTATGATACCATCATAACTCATACACAGAACAAATGTAAAGATACCAAAATCTCACCATTAAACGTTTACCCAAGCATGACTAGTATGTATGCGGTAGTCGGAATGTGAATCTACAGAAAAAAGGTATTTCTGTGAGTACACAGAGATAAATCTAACATGGAGAAAAATCTAATATGAAGGTAAAACGATAATAATACCCTCGTTGAACATTCCCACCATACATTTTTCTTGAAGTATGAATAATAAGGTTTATCATGAAAGAATAAGAGTATATCTAGGAATCCCAGAGCAAATACAGTTAAATTTGAATCTACAGAAGAATGCACTCCTGTGAGTACATAGAGATAAAATAAGACATTGATAATAATAGCGTATGTGAACAGACATGGAGGCGCCTCCCAGCCTTGCCCCTGTCATCTAAACCCTGTCCACCACACTCTCCCCAGGTCCGGCCCGCATTCTCAGGTTTAATATACGTCCACCCTAATTGCCATGCTCAAGGAAACCAACTACGCTACACATAAACCGCTGAGGACCAATCCTGTGGGAGAATGGCCGAACCTCCATAGTCCCAACCCCTAAATGGGAGATCAGTATAGGGCGTTCCACAGTAGGTAGTTTATTTAGGGGATGGGATGAGGAATCTTGCCTTGACGTCTAAAGGCTTAGTGGACAAGCTAGCACAGATCAAGTCCTGGTCATAAAAAGGTGGTGGGGACAGTGGGAGGGGATTGGGTTTCAGATTGACCTTGGTTGTAGGGTAACGACCCTTTACAGCATCAAAAGACTGACAGCGCCCTGAAACGGTGGCTGCTTTAGTCCTTATAATGGCCACTAGGTGGGGTTGTGAAGGTTCTCAATGCCCCCAGCAGTGGTCACTAACCCTCTAAGGGCAGCATACTACTTTAATATGCTGTGCCCTTTGCCGCCATGATGCATGAATGAAGACTGGAAGAGTATGCTTGCCCGGGTTGCATGCAAGCATCATTACAACCCTGGTTAGGGCCCTCCTGAAGGGTCATCATGCTACATGAAATTAGCACTGGTAAGTGCATGTATACCCACCAGAGCTGCATCAAAGCACTATGCTGCCATTAAAGCACTATGCTGCCATTAAAGGTCACTAAGGGCCCTGTGTGTGCTTATCGACAGATTGACATGGTGACTCTCTACTGACCTTCACCATGACCTTCAGCCTAAAGTCGACGCAGGCATGGACCATCAGACCAGCGTGTGTGTTCATGAGGGGGAGGTGAATATAATGTCATGGTGACTGGCGCCTGGGGAATATCCCCTTAATTCCCATATAATATATGGGACATCATACATTATATGATATCCAAAGTGTGTATGCCACTGTGGGGTATACAAGGTCCTAGGGAAAACAGACATCCTCGCCTGGGATTAGATCTATACAGCAATGACTAGTGAGGATGCCTCTCTGACAATTGACCGTAGTGATGAGCCCCATACTCTCGGTGACCGCCCATGTTCCCCTTTCTATGACTGCCAAAACTGAATGACAGGTCAAAACGTGTGGGAAAATTGCTTTCCAAGTTGTTGTATAAAGTATTTGTCATTATTGAAAGGTGCTCCATGCTATAGTTTATTAGCATTGCATGTATGTACATGTATATGCATTGTGCCCCTTATCATCATGATGCATTCATGAATAATCATGATGAGTAACCACCAGTACTGCATATAGGCATGGGGATTGATACAGTCCCAAATAATCGCCATGATGCATGAATGAAGTCCTGGGGAGTAGACTCACCAGGGCTGTACATGTTTTCGGCAACATGACGGCAAAGGGCATAACACTATGTGGTCTGTTAATAATTCACAGATAAAAGTGCCTCCAGATTGACTCCCCTCTTTAGGGGAGCCAAGGTTCTCCCTTAGGTGAGTCAGGGAAGTATGTGACTCCCCCAGGTGACTCCTTTAGGTAGGCCAGGGAGTCACCTAGGGGAGTCACAGAGAGTCTGGGCTCCCCTAAAGAGGGCAGTCATTCTGGAGGCAACCTGGACTCCCTTTTGACGCTGTTTCTTCTTTCTGTGAAGCTGTATTCAAGAAATGGCCGCCGGGCGCTGTCCACCTGGTTATGGTGAATCAGGATGGGCACGTTATGAAACCTGGCAGGGAAAAAAACAGCCATCCCTGTCGACGCCTGTCGGCTCGGTATTGCATCACGTTACGGCTTGGACGGCCAGACGGGGTGTCCACATCCCTAGGGTGAGGGTAGTGGTAAAGCTGACCGGGTCCGTTATGTCTCTACAAACAATGATGGTGCAGGTATGGTGCTTTTAAAGGGATTCATAGTACTTTAAAACCCCAGTGCCCCAATATATAGGGCTGAGTACCTGTCCCGACTGCACTCTGACTGTTACTGGACGTGCAGTAAGATCTGCGGGTTTAATGGGCTATACCCTTTGTTTTCATGATGCATGAAGGCATCATGACGACCATTTTGGAACTGTATCATCCCCGTAGGGTAGGCATGATGCATGAATGTAGCCCATGACTGTTGGCATTTTAGAAGTAGGGTTTATGCAATGGCATGTATTACTTCTGCAGAGTTTTTAATAACCTTATATGCGAAGGGGCTTGTGTATAAAATGTAGTCTATGTACATGGTGGAATGCAGAGGTAGAGTTAAAATATTGAGAGGAGTGGATTCAGTGAGCACACTTTTGAGTTTTGCTCATCCATATAATATTTAAAAGCATTCTCAGCCAGGAGGAATGGTCGAATTATTAAGCTCCCATTTTCTGGATACTGGTAAATTATTAGGGACTAGGGCCTCTACCTTTAATACTGGCAAGGATGGGAGTGAGTCACAAAGAATGAGGAAATGTTGTTAAGCAGCTGATGAGGGGAGGAAAGTGGAGCCTCACCCCCATGTCTACCATGCCGCCATTACAAGAGAGAACTTGGATCAACTGATTGTCCCATATTTATTGAATTAAATAAGCTAATAGAATTAAATGCTAAACTAAATGCTAGATTTTCTACTCTCTATATTCTCACGTCGATTCTCATTTTTTTCTTTTTCTTGATATTACCAACGTGTCAGTATGTGTTACAGACTAACCGTGACTGTTTAATCCCAAACCTAGGGTTCCCAACCTTATTACATGATATTTGGGAATAAGCAAATGCTTAGGCTAATTCGTTATTAAAGTGAGTTTGTCCCATCAGGTATTAGAACCAATGGAAGAATGTGACATGTTAATACACATATTTGATCCATTTTATGTGTATGCTAAAATACTAAGTGACTATGCCAATTTATTGATAGCGCAATGCCTGAAATACTTTTATTTCCGTTTTGATCCATCTAAGCCACAACCCCACCCTTCAACTCCATTCAATTTAACCAGTCATTCATCTTTTTACCCCATAGTACTTGTTGTTTACAACCTCCACTCAAAAAGAAGAAGAAAAAGAAACACACAAGTAATTAACATGTAATTAACTTCTTTTATCATAATGAGGCAAAAAAAAACATGCCTGATGTACCACACGCTCCCATGCCACCCACCCTGCTCCAGTGCAGGTCACAGGAGGTGGACCTGTAGGCTCTAGTATGGAGGCATATTCTTGATATTATTCAGATTTCCCTCCAGTAGGGGTTGCATACAACGCCCTCTATGCATTGCCTTGTCCTTTTTTAGCAGGGTAATGAGTGCGGGTGGCAATCAGTGCCGCGCTGGGGGGGGGGGGGGGGTCGGGGGTGCAGGCGGCCCCTGCTGATACAAATCACATTAGGGCAGCCTGACTCATCCTGATTATATCCTCTGTGGTAATGCCTCACCCCACCCACTGTAGCACACAAAAATAACAAATAAAAACAAGTAAAAACATTTATTGTAGCTACTATACTATAGGGGGTTCTATTGTTATTTATTATCCAAAATATTTATTATTCAGAATTTTCGTGATATTGCTGAATGTCATAGTAATGTTTTGTATTACAATTGTTTTCCCATATACGTGTATAATTATATAGTACGAGAAAATTATTATTTTGTAATGATGTAAAAAATGTATGTCATAAATTAGTCCCTATTACCACATATATTACATGTATGTTACTTACATTGATTATCAATTCCCCACAGAAAACAAGGATGTATGCGGGGTCATACACTGTGCTACTAGACCCTAGCTGTGATAGAGGAACACACATGGTGTTTTCAACCACTTTTTATCTATCATATTTTGCGTCGAACAGTAGCAGAATGGATCACTTGTCACGTGGGCGACCACAGGCGGTAGCCCACACCCGCATCCCGACGCCGCAATCCCTTTGTCTTTGTCGGAGCCTCTCTGCCTCATTTGTAATCAACCCCAGGCCACCCCCACTCCTGACACCGTTGTGTTTTTCTTCACCCTCCATGAGGTTTGCATTTTTAGTGGTTCATGTTCAACTATGAGAAAAAACGATAAAACTGTGAGTAGGACAAGGAAGCCTTGGTACTACACGAGGGGCGACTATTGAATAGTACTCATCAATGGGACAGATTGGGCACAGAAATTATAATTAAATTCAATGACAGTCCATGAGTTTTTTTCACAATGTTGATTCTTGTCTTTCCTTGTCAGGGTAAGGTTCAACTTCACAGTGTCAATTATTCCCATGGAACTGGAGACATGGTTATCAATTGAAGCAACAAAGAGTAGCAACACCGTTAGTAAACCTCTTTAACCTTTTTAGATTGGTTATGCTCTGTTTATCCTATTGTAGAAACGTAACAATAGTACATAGATGTTATAGAAAGGAGTGTGCAATATTATTAGGTCATTTATACCACTATACTCTTCTTTTGGGTTACAAAAATGAATTTGTCTCATAAACTAGACTTTCATGTATCTGATCTGAAGTTTCTATACGAATGGTTCTTCAATATCAAAATCACGTTACAATGATAGGTTCTTGAATTTAAATGAAAGAAACAGTCCCTAAAACTACAGTATTCACCAATCGTCCTCCAGGTTGTAGCCGCTGTACAGTGTGTCTGTAAGCATTCCACACTTCACCCCCTAAAGCACAATGTGCTAGGGTGCCTGCTACACTGCCCCATTTCCCTATACTACTACTCCAGCCTTAAACTCCTCCCGTCCCTACCCTACCCGGCCCTGTCAGTCCCTCCTCCCGGCCCCTATCGCCCTCCACGCCCGATTACACACATGCCATTGGCCGGATTGATCCCGGGTCTAGGGGAATGTGGTCAGTGGTGGTCAGCTGAACGGTGCTGATGGACCAGGGCTGGGGGTATAGAGCACAGGTCAGGGGGTCGGGCCCCTGGTCACCCCCTGCTAAAGGCATAGGTTAACCCTTTAAGGGGAACATAAGGATGTAATATGTGATGCCATTGGTCGGCATGATGCATGGATGCATCCCTGGCGAGTAACTCGTCAGGGCTGCATTCATGCATCACCCCGACCTTACGGGATTGATACACTCCCGAATGGCCAGCGCCATGCTTTAATGCAAGTACTTGGTAGGGCTGCATCCATGCATCATGCCGACCAAGGGTTAAGGGTGTGGACTGGATCCCGCCCTGGGGCTGGATCCCTACACAAGTGGTCAGCGAGCGGCCACAATGTCTCCACTTGACCCTTCCTGTCCGTAAAGGGGAGAGGGGGTGACCCTCCGGCTGGTCAAGTGACCTCCAGGCCGCAGAGGGCATGTCGGTCAGGGCCCGGGTCGGAGTGGTCAATGCTAAGGGCAGGGATAAGGAGGCCGGGGATGTCTCCCCAGGGTGGGGCGGGACACAGGGGTCAGTGGGGAGGGGTGCTGGAGGGGTGCTGGTCAGTACTGGAGGGGTCGGGATGGATGATGTGGCAGGGCAGCAGGTCAGGGCCTTACTGACCAGAGGTCATGGCCGGGTCGACCCCGAGCCCCCGGAGCTTGTTCTCGTACATGGGATAATGTGCCCCCACAGGGTGAGGGGCAAACTGACCAGTGGCCATTGGATCACGGCACTTATGGCGCCAAGCTAAACAGCTCCCTCCCTCACCCACCGTGCCTCACCCCTCCTTCCACACTCCCTAGTTCCCTCTGAGTCTCCATCACCAGCTATCCACCGCTGGTCTAGATCTCATATTGTGGCTATGTAGTGTGGGATGTAAAAAAACCATTGCCTCCGTAAACCTTTAGGGGCGTGATTTCTACCTTCAGCCAAAGAGCAAAGAATACTGTTATTTGCACTTTGCTTCAGTTCATAACGATTCGATCAACATCACCTCCCTTGAAATAACCTTAATAGCTGGTAAGGCATCCTGGACAACCCAACCCAACTTTTCCATTTTCCTCCACACTCTCACTCTCAGCCACTGTCCTAGACCTCCTACCCCCGTCTGCACACCCACCTCCTCCAGTTCCCCCTCCCTTGACCAGCCATGACAGTCTCCTGCCCCTCATCAGGCCAGCCAGAGTCCTCCAGTGGCCACAAATCACACTACTTTAGTAGCAGAGGTGGCCCTGGAGGCTGCTCTTAGCACATCCAGGGTCCTACCCCTACTAACCCACTCCCCTCCCCCATACCATCCACTCACACCTGGCGTCTTGCCATGGCCGAGAGCAGCTCAGTGGTCAGTCAGAGCATCTCGTGGTAGGGTTGCATTGGATCTAACTGCGGCTGCATATGAGCTGGTACCTGTCATTCCATCAAACAGACTGCCTTCTATCTATTTTGGTCTTGAGGTTCACTTGGTAAAATGACACGTTGCAACCTTTCTCAGTGAGACTGAGTGCACCAAAGTGAAGCAAATGGAACTTTAACCCTGCATGTTCTCCCGTTAAGTTAGTGAGCCTACTAGGTATATTTTCTGTAAGTTTTTTCACTGGGTTACCACCCGTCTTTTATCATACAAAATAGAACCCAGTGGATACAATTTGTTATCAATAATTGACACCATTCATAGTTCACAGGTTATACTTTCTTCCTATAAAGGGTAGCTAGATACATTGCTTTATGTGCTGGGTTTACGGGATCATATGTGACCTTGGATCTGAGATGGTACTGCATCTTTTTATTTGACTCAATACACCATCGGCCTACTTATTGCTTTTTTTTGTTTAGAGACCTTGAGCAGACAAAAAACGCCAACATATATTGTCTAGCCCTTTCAGGGCCGCAGAGTGCTTGCACGTATCATACCCTTTGTCGCCGCGATATAGTTATTACTGTGTTTATATTGAGATCTTGAACAAAACCAATAAGACGTAAAAATGTGTTGTTTTAGGGGCGGTAGGAGTTGCTCCAGGATGTGTTTTGAGCTGCTCTGTGAGCAGCTTGTGGTGGTGGGGACAATTAGTCGGCGTGTGAGGCGGCGGGCAGGGGAGCAGCTCGGGGTGCGTTTAATGATGATTGGTGGTCACTATAAGCAGATGAATCAGACACCTCGCTGACACGAGCAGCTTCCGAGCAGCTCAAGGCGCCGCCCGAGTAGCTCCGAGCAGCTCACCCACCCTCCATCTCACAAGGAGCTGCTCCCAGATTCACAGTTTCCTCTAGTACTTTAAGGGCTGCATAGTGCTTTAATGTGGGAGGCCTTTTGTTGTCATGATGCATGAATGCAGTCCTTGTGAGTACTCGCTAAAGCTGCATTTTAATACACCATGCTGATCATATGGGGTTGATATACTCCTATAGGGTCGGCATGATGCATAAATGAACGCCAATTATAGACAAAGGGCATAGCACATAACAACATTATTTGGCCCTTAAAGAACTAGACTTCCCCTCCATGGTCATGTAGAGTCTAACCTGGTCCTAAATCTTCCTAATCGCACCAAGGGGCTTACCTTGATAGACCCTACAATGCTCCCATCTCTTCCCGCCTATTCCTAACTGAATCTCAATGCCTATCACTATACAATTTATTTATAAGGAATTCTAGTTAGGTAGGATAAACAACAGCAGTGATTGGACATGTGTAGAAATACAATTGGGCTAATAAAAAAGAATGATATAAATCTTCGCGACTCCTACGATGGTTTTATATACAAGCATGGTTAATATTTTTACATTATACGACTGCAGTATAACATGTAGGGGCATCTAGATTGAATTAGCATTACTCGCTCTATCCATGTTTTCCCCCTCTCCTCTTATTAACAAGCAATAATTCACATTATGGATACACTTCCCTACACGTAGATCATGCTGTGTCAGTCCCAACACCCATTACAAACCCCATTAGGTATTAATCCAATATAGACTAAGTGTTGCTATTTTGCGCCAATTTTCCTGGCCATTTTGGGAAGTAGGGGGCGTTTTGGGAATTGGTGTGGTCGTGTTCAGGGGTTCAGGCTCTGTGTCTGGGGTGGGGGGGGGGGTGGAGATGATGGTGGTAGGGGGGGGGGTGGCCTGCCCTCCCTCCTCCCCCTCACACCCTGGCCGCATCTCTCACACCCTGCTAACACAGTAGGATCGTTCATCACGCGCGGCCACTCCCTCACCATTAGGCGCGCCACTTGGCTGGTCCCTCACCCCTCCGACACCCGGACACCCACCGCCTCCTCCCACACACTCCTACTGAACGCTGTAATTGTCCTCTGCTTTCCCGCCATTATCATTGCTGCCCACCTCTTAACCATTTAAGGGCAGGATAGTGTTGTAATGTATTATGCCCTTGGTCGTCATGATGCATGAATGCAGCCCTGGCGAGTAGGGCTACGTGAGAAAAGCATCATGGTGACTCTTTCGGAATATATAGACCCATGCAGTAGGGTCGGCATGATGCATAAATGCAGTTCTCACCAGGGCTGCATTCATGCATCATGACAACAATTGTCATAGTGCATTGCAGCAGTATGCGACCCTTGAGAGGGCACCACCTGCATGAGAGGTTGGCCTGTAGGTTATGGGAGGGGACCATTCCTTGCTTACAGGGACCCCCTCCTGGCATAACCAGGCCCTTGAAGTACTGCCGTGACTGAATCTTTGTAATTGCAATGTTAAGAACGCTTGAGTAGCTTGCTGTTATGATCCACTAATCAAATGTTGTATATAGAATAACCATGATCACTTGTAAATCATATGTATACATGCTACCATGGTGATCATATTTCCAATCAGCTAGCTATTGGGACGGTCGCTATACTTGTAGCATATTTAAAATAAAATATTTACATTACAACTTGAGTAGGAGCATTACCTCGGGCAGACTAGATACGTGATATTGAACTAAACATTATTGGCGTCTTCTAGTTAACAGACTCCGAATAGATCTATTCCCAGTATAATCCGAATAAAGATAGACCAGATCGTATTGTCGGGGTCAAATCCTAGCCTTCGCAGTTGGTTTTAGTCAGATCAGGCCATTCACACTGAAAATGTGGATCGCCCTTTATCTCAGAGCATCTCATGAGCAGCTCAGAGAGGGGTGGGGTGGGGTGTGGTACGGTGGGTGGCCGTCCGTCCCGCTCCAGTGGTGCCCACACCCCTGACACTTTTTGAGCGATGGTCAAGTGTGCGCACAATAATAGTATGTTCCCTGGAGGACTGACAGTCGGCTGAAAAAAGAGCAGATGAAGCATCGGTTTGGTTTGACAAGGTCCATACTTCAGTGCCTGGACACAATGAGAGATGTATGTTTAATATTAGGGGTGTGGTCAGTCCTAACAAAAAGGAGATCCGCTAACAAAAATACGTTCTATTACGTCAAAATAACGTTTTGGACGTTATACAATGTTTGGCCATAATGAGCATGCAGCCATAGTGAAACGTTATACAACGCTCTGATACGTTGTATAACGTCTTTTTTGTTTACTGGGAGTGTTGGTGGAAAACTGAAGTTTAGACCCTGTTGTGGAGGGGAAACCGAAAAGAGTTTATCCCTTTTAAGGAAAAAAAACAGCGTGTTACAACATAAACCCACTGCATTGTCCCGTATGCCATGTTGTTACTGTTACATAAACGCTTGTCTCATTATAAGCGCCGGGGGTATATGAGAATTGAAAATAGTTAGCGTCCGTGTGCGTATACAGGTCAGTACGGTATATATATAAATGGGGGTAGGCCACAAAAATATGAACTCTACTCACTCGAAAACCCACCAACTCCCCATGTCGATAAGAAATGATCACTCCCTTATGTGTTCATATGGAGATGGATGTAGTAGTAGTGGTGTGGGTGTGGGTGTGAGGGTATGATAGGTGTTGGGTGCGGGGGTCCGGCACCTATCACTCCAGGAGCGGGTCTCAGTGGGCCGCGAGCTGCTCGGAGCAGCTCCCCAAATCCCTGTCAGTCTATCATGCTGTAATTATGGTGCGGCTCCCAGTGGTCCTCCCCGCCACACGCCTTCAAATTGAAGCTATTCCCCACAGCGCACTTAGCAGAGGGAGACCAGCATAGTGCTTTACTGTGGTATGCCATTGGTCGGCATGATGCATGAATGCAGCCCTGGCGAGTAACTCGCCGGTGCTGCATTCAAGGATCAGACCGACCCTACGGGCTTGATACACTCTCAGAGAGTCAGCATGATGCATGAAACCACTCATGAGGAGTTACTCACCATGCCTGCATTCATGCATCATAGCGACCAGGGGCTAACTACATTAAAGCACTATGTGACCATTAAAGGGTTAGCAGAGAAAAGCCCGCCTTGCCATGGGTGGGAGCAGCTCGCCCGTCAGCCCGAGCTGCTCCTCTCAGATAGATGGAAAACTGACACAGGTTTTAATTTGCTCACTGTGTCTGGTCATCACACGAGATCACTCCAGATTAGCAGATTACAACCCGGCTTAATTACTTTAATTAGGCACGATGTATATAGATTATACATTTTTCTCTCTCTTCCTAAAAGCAAGGATCCATTTTGGATCCCAGCATTATTTATCTTGCTAGGACAGATGAGGGGGTGGCTGGACTGGGAAGAGGGAGGGATTCTCTCAGGAACGACTGATCCATATTGATGAATACAGATTGGCCGAGTAAAATGTGACATAGGCTGACATCCTGGAGCCGAGCAAATTGAATATGCTCATCGATATGCGGCCCCGCAGGAGGTGCTCCTTCCTTTTACCAACAGAGCTATCCCTCTCCTCTTCAGTTCAAAAACACCAAGGCATATTTACACATCTAGAGTTATAACTGTGAGTAGAGTGGTTTGCAAGAAATTGTTATTCTAATCCCTGAATTTATTTCATTCTAGAATATTCAAGTTGTTGGCTTAGCACAAGTGAATATGCTTGCTGTGGGTGGTGAAAGCAGCTACAAACTAACCAATAAACCAATGCATGCAACAAATAGAAACTGAAATATGAGAAACAGTTGAACTGAAAAACAACAATGATGACCTGATGAGGGTGCATCTTGGGTTACAGGTCGGAAAAAACTTATTTTAAACACGGAATGTACCCTTTAATTTACTCGTCAGAACCGGTGCACTGCCACAAATGAACCAGACCAGAGTTTCTTTAAACTCAGCAACTGAGAATTGGGCGCGGCCTTTTTTTCCAGATAGGTTACTGTTATATAACAGATAGATTATGGTTATGGAGGGGCAAGTAGAATTAACCACAGTAGACTGGTGGGGCCAGGGGAGGGTGAAGCTCAAGTCGCCCTACCAGTCTGTTGTGGTTGATCCTACTTACCCTTCAAAACTATTGTCTATCTGTTTTAAACCACAGCTGAAAGGTTATGTGAGGGTTTGCCAAATAACTAAGGTGTGAACTCCTTTGTCTTAGTCATCCACCGTGGTTTAAACTTGTTCATCTCACGGTGGACGGCACACCTTGGGTACATCATATTCCCTCACATAACAACAGGTTAAGTCAGATATTTCCCTCGTAACTAAGCTATGTAATAATAGCAATACTATGAAGGCCCCAGGCAATCTCTCATGGTTATTTTGACATACACTCAGTTACTCATGGGGTATCTACTACATACCATACTGCTCACCACTGGTCACAGTAAGGGATACCAAAATGGCCATCAACAGTAGACCAGGGAACTAGTCATCATGCCAAACAGACATGATGAGTCGATAATATGAATTAGTCCCCCCCCCCCCTGACAGAATCCAAAAAGGCGATGCGTGGCAGGGGCAGGCACCCACAAATGAGTCTGGTAAACCCACACCGCCAACCCTTGGCCCTACCACCAACACTAATCCCCCTTAAAATATGCCAATCTTTTAATTGGTTTATCCTTTCCTCCCCTGCGTTCTGCAGTATTATTATGACGACCAGCAAACAAACGTTGAGCGTTGACACCTAATGGAATTAAGCTACAGGCTACATAGGGCTACATCCCTGTATCACGGCGATAAAGGATAAAGGCGATATTAAAGCGCTACGCGGCCCTTAAAGAGCTAAAGGCTCAAAAAGCAGCCATGATCCTGGGTCTGCTGATCCGTCCATCCGTCAGACATGCTGCCCACTAATTGGTGATCCAGACCCTCAACTGTCAATCAGCAAACACATCCCTCACCTGCCAAATAAATTAATCCTCCAGCTCTATCCCTGGGACAAAGCAGTCCCTACCCCCAACCCCAACCCCTCCAGGGCCCTCCCTCCACCCTTAAACCCCAGGGAGTTCTGTGTCAAGACTCCTCCAAATAGGCCAAAGAGACTCCAGCCCCAGAGCCCATCCCCTCTGGAGTACATGTCGAGTGATTATTGGTAAAAATGATTGGGAGGGCAAAGATCCTGGTGGTGTTGGATCCGGTACATCTGGATGCTGGTGGCATCTGGGGTGATCCATCATAGGGATTGAAACCCTGCCTGGTCCGGGTGGTGGGATTGATCCCAAGGGTGTGGATGGGTGGTGTTAGGGAGATCTGTTATGATGGGGTCCTCTGGGTGTGGGTATGTTGAGAGCAGAATGAAGTGGATAAAGGGTATAGCTCTCAGTTGTCATGTAGTTATGTGTTAGATAGACTACACCTGGACACGGTTCTTCCATATACCCACTGCCCCACCTGGTCTAGAGTGGTCTGACCAGTGGGCAGTGGGTATGTGGGAGAAGCCTGGCCAGGTGTAGTCTATCTGATTTAACCCTCGGTTATGTCAGTGTATACGATATACCCAAGGTGCGATTCCTTTGTCTTCTAAAGGTGTCACCCGTGGGTTAATACCTGGTTATAGGGCCTCTTGTGCTATACTACTCAGTGACTGTATTGGTGGGTGACTCCATTCAAATGGTTGAATATATCCTAGCCTGTGGGAGACCTTGTGGATCTAGGTCTGCATGATTTGCATGATGTTGTTTGGTGTTGGGTTTCCCACAGCAGGGGGTTAAGGTTTGATATCTTAGCCTTTATTACATCTTGTCATATATGTCTTGAGGAATAACACATTACTCTCTTTCAGAAAAGTAAGCGTCACTGTCACCAAAAAGCAATCTCAAAGTCAGGCACTGCCTAGCTTGCAGGGGACAGTGCTTTCGGCGGCAGTGGCGCTCACTTTTCTAAGGGTGCTAGGTTCATAATGCCTCTGTTCTACCTAAACAGATAGTAGCACCACAATATGTTGTCACTGAAGGCAGATACACAGTGCAGATGTCTAAACGTAAAGGCGTTCTCCCTTTTCTTTAGAGCAGTGACACTCTTAAAAGGAGAACGTCTCTACGTTTAGACATCTGCTCTATCCATAGGACGCTCATAGTGTAAAGTGGCCACCCTGCAGACAAAACCTCAAGCGAACCCGTGCCATCTTATGTCATGACTCGAGAATTTCAGAACGTTCCTGGACATTTTCTTTTGTTGTATTCCCTGGAATTTCTCATAGTGAAACTCAAAAAATACACTTCATCATTCTACTTGTAGAATTTCTTGTTATTTGCATGAGTAAAAATCACCATTGAACATGCCACTAGGAACATTCACAATTCTCGAGAATCGCCCGTGTCTATCTTGTGTATATGGCTTGTGCTTTTCCCCGAAGATACACACGCTACTGGCTTGTGTCATTCTTGACTTCTATTTGGAGGGCATGAAATATCTGGTTTACTCCTTAGGGTCGCATTTTGGACCGGTTGGAGATGGTTGGAGATGTGTAGAAAAGTAGTAGAGGGCTGTCATTTCTATATAGATACTCGGCACAACCTCAACCCTCCTTCATTATAGCCAATACTTATAACACTATAAGCAAGTTCCCCTCATCTCAACACGTTTACACCTCCCAGACCCCAGTCCGCGGTCTGTCAGTTATGAGGCATTGAGTGGCGGTTATCGCAGACACATGCAGTTTTCATCTGTGTCTGAGGGTTCACATTTCACACCACCCCTCCTGCCCCCCCCCCCCCCCGCACACACACAGACGTCCAGGGTGCCTGGTGGACAAAAGGCCGGGGTGAGCAGCTCGGACGTTTGCCTCTGTCAGGACCAAATTAATTTTTTAACAGTTGCATATTTCCGGTCGCAGCAAACAGGGTGCTGTTTGGCTGCAGTCTTTAGAGTTGCTGCAGTGCTCTTCTCAGACATATTGTCTCCATACAGAATCTATTTTATCAACCATAATCATATAAAGGTGACTGTTAAACCTATGAATGATATCTATAAGCCTGGTCACATTCCGTACCACGTTAAACGTTTTACGCTTTAACTACCACCTTTCCCTACACTGCACGACTGCTAGAAGAATACTATCGGGGCACAGGTAACAACTCCCATCTTTATTTACAAATAATTGAAGACTACAGGACAATTCTACGTGGACCCCTGCTTAATTTGCCTTCGGGAAGCCAGGGGGCGCTGCCATCAGATCCGCTAGGTGTCGCCACGTCATTTGGCGCGGCGCAGGCGCAGTGAATATTTGATGCGGCGCAGTGTGAGGTGGGTTGCAGGGGGCCATGGTAGGGGTGCAAGGTTAGGCTAGGTTATAACCCCCGACCCAGACGGTACGGGTCGGCACGGGGTTACGCTAGGTTGTAACCTCTGCCCTGGTATAGCACTAGGGTGCGGGCTGGGTAGGTGAGAGGGGGTGAAAGTGGGTAAGAGGGGGTGGTGGGTTGAAGCCAATATCAGGGTGATGGTGGCCTATAATTGAACTCCAGACTATCGGCACACCTGGAAAAAGGCCTAAAATTGGATAATTTGGAAGTGATAAATGAGTGGCCAATAAGGCTAGCAGCCATCTTGTGATACATGTGATATACCTGTCTGATATAAGGGTTAAGGTAATTATTCGTTGATGTAAATTGCATTACCTCCAATACTTGTGTTACTTTTACCTGTCTGATATATAAAGGCAATTGTTTATTTTTGTTGTAAATTGCATTACTTCCAATACTTTCTAACTGAGCGGGTGAGTTGAAGGTGAGGGTAAAGCCAGTTTGATGGTTGCGACACCAATGATAACCAATCGTGTAGTTAAATTAGTTTCTATTACATTATACAGTTCTTAATAGTATACTACCTAGGATCACAGTGCGCCGATAGAAATGAATATAAATAAATATTCTTGATTACATAACAACCCTTCATATTTAACAAACTACAATCTAACATAAGGAATGTGCTCTGGCTATGTGTCGGGCAAGATCCCTGTAAGGGAAAAGAAGTGAGACCGGGCTCATGGCAGGTTACACCAATAGCTAGCAGTTCTACCCTTGTATAGGGTGCACAAAAGGCTTTGTTTTACCTGGGCTACCCCCCCCCCCCCTACACACACACTCTGTAGGTGTGGTGGGTGTGGCCATGTGTTAATGCACACCTGGACATGGACGGTCAGGGCCCCACATGCTACTGTTTGTACACTACCACTCCCACCTGGCCGATCCTCAACCCTCAACTAACCTGGGTTGAGTTTTAGTCCTATACAGTGACCCTCCCTCAGACCCCGTTGACTTTAGAATACAGGTGGGTTGAACTGGTATCCCACTCTAGCCTGGTACGGATACTTATTTTTATATACTACTTACATAACCGTTTCGGTCTGAATTCCACCTAGAGCCAGTTAGTGTGCGGGTGAGTAGTATGTGGAATTTGGGGTTCTGGTGTGGCGGTGTACCAGCCACACACGTTGGAACACATTATGTACAAGACATTGTGATGAGGATGGTGATGTCTAACCTGGCATCCTCTGAAGTAGTGAAGTTTCTATTCCTATGGCAGGGTGCGTATAAGACCAGCTACACTCGGGCTCCTACATAACCCCTTCAGGTAGGTTATATGGACACTTACAGCCAGAAACCTTCAGCTTCCCCAACACACGTATGTGTGGTTGGGACTGGCAGCTTGTCTAGAGAAGTACGGATAGGTACAGACCCATAGGAATCTGGAGCTATGCCCAGTGGGTCCGCCATTTTAAATTTCGCTGGTTGAGGTGAAACCCACTGATAAGACATACCACGCTGGGCACAAATAGGGGACAAACAGGGGACCGACTAGTCTGAGTCTTATCAGCTCTTATCAGTGCGGGCCGCGGCAACCAGCTCCAGTCCCGACTAGGCCCTATAGAAGTACGACTCAGCCCAACCTCCTCCTTAATACCACTCCATCTAGCCCCCACCCAATTCCTCAACCCCGTGAACATGATATAGAGGACGTCTCAATTCCTATGCCCTAGCTATGCCAACGGGCTTTACAAAACCGTCTATACCCTACCTCTTACATAACCCCCTCAGCTAGTTATACTACATACATACGAAGCGATACTCCATATAGCCTCCACATCCTCCTACCTATACCAACCCCTCTCCCTCCCATCCCTACACCCCCACACCCACCCTACACGTCACGGATCCTCCTGTCAGACACTGGAGACCCCCTCCCTCTAATTATAACACCCCTCTCTAATTGTGGAGGTGCGTCTGGGCGGCAGGGCCTCCATCTATTACCGGCGCCAATAAGCCCAGTCAAGGGTGAAAGGTCCTCACTGAGGGCCATGGCCCCCACGGGCCTGCCGCGCCCCCGCCCTGCCCTGCCGCTGAATTATTTAGTCACATGATTAGTCACGTGTCTCGTCAGATTATCTAAGGCCGCGTGGGATTGTGGGAGTTTTTGAGTAATCTCTGCGCGCCTGGGCGCACAACTACTGCACGGATTCTTTTATTTTCGTGTTTTTTTTTGTTTTAATCTTTCTTTTTTTCGTTCCGTTATTTTAGATTACAGAACAAAATGAAGCTTGGTAAAAGAAAATGGTCAGAAACTCAGATTGAAAAGAAGAAATGAATAGAAGGGAGGTGATGCGGTATTCTATCATTGTCGAGGTGTGGGGATTTACAGTTTTGACTGGGCGCTGGGTGTTGGAGTAGGGTGGGGTCAGGTTGGTGGGAGGGGGGGGGGTAGAGGGGTGACTGTCCGGACAGGGGGGTTACATGTTGTGGGGTGGAGGTGACGTCACGGCTGGTTGGGAGTAGGGTGAGGTCAGGGGTTCAGGTCCCCTTACCTTTAAGGGCCGCACAGTGCTGTAATTTGGTAAAATCATCCGTAATAAAAATACTTTCAAAACTCAAAAATTTGCGGGGTTGATACACTCCAGAAGGATGAACTGAAGAAAGTGAATTACGATTGAGAAAGAGTACTTTGGAAGTAGGAGGATAACAGGTGGATCAAACTTTGATAGCCAGACCTTTAATATACCGGCCTGCATCCATGCACAATATAAACCTTGGGAGTGTATATATTACCCCCTTATACATAGCCTATATGGTCGGCGGCTTCTCACCATGGCTGTATTCAGGCATGCTTACAACTAATGGTATGTAATAGATAGACTATGGTTATGAGAGGCTAACTAAAAATAACCACAGTAAACGGGCTGGCACCCTTATAGGGTGTACTAGGGTGCCTGCCACTCTATACAGTAGTCATATTTTGAGTTAGCCTCACATAACCATTGTCTATCTGTTTTAAACCACAGCTGTAAAGTTATGTCTACACAGAAATAACCAAGGTGTGAATTCCTTTGTCTTAGCCCTCCGCTGTAGTTTAAACTGTATTAAAGTACTATACAACCTTTAAATAGATATATGCAGCAGCAGGAGGGAGAAGGAAGTATGAGACAAACAGCCACAAGTATAGTACTGGGTATCAGAGGAAGCACTGCCAGTAGATGGATGAAGCAGTGGTTGTGGTAGCGGCGGTGGTAGGTAGGAGCTGGGGAGGAGAAGGAAGGGAGGGGGAGGGTCAGCTCAAGGTGAGGGGTAAATCCTTACAGGACGAGGATCGATGTGCCAGGGTCGTCCCCTCCCGACCCTCCTCCTTGCCGCCGCTCACGGTGGGCGCTGGAGCGAAGTGCAGGGGTCGGGGCCCAGGGCTGGACCCGGGGCCCCACGGTCAATCGGGGGCACCTTAGCAGTGCCCTCCTCACAACTCTGTCACCTTGCAGCCCCTCGATCCTACCCCAGCCACCCCACTAAGGGCAGGCCCTGGGTTGTATCACTGGGGGATGGTCACTGCAGGATTGACCATGACGTACCTTTCTCTGTATATCGAATTTACCCCACTTACTTGTTTTCGGCCGATTTTACTCTATATTGGCTATCTTAACATAATGATTTAGTGATGGTCAATAAGATATTATGAGAAATATGTGCATGGCTATAGCTGATAAACGATATTGCTAAGTTATAATATTAAATATTCTTTAAAATCCTTTAAGACTTAACAGGAGCTTCTTAAGTTGATCGCCTATTGTTATGGACATGTATAATGTTGGTATTATAGCCTCCCTTCTTATACCACCCAAGAATCTTACCCGTTCGCGTTCCTCACTCCTGTGGTTATGTTTCGCAGTCTCAACGCCAAACAAATCGAGCATCGCAAGTATAGATCCTCCTATTCATAATCACTATAGCAGCCCCCCCCCCCCCACCCACACACCTCCTCTTCCTGCCTATGTATCTGCTCTGTGCCCGGGACGCGCACCTTTGTTTAGGTGGGTCCCACATCGTTACGACCTACGGAAACCTGGCAACAGTAGAGACGGCCTCACTATTATAACTGCTTTACGTGGTCCTAAAACCAGTCTATAGGATGCTTTAAACGTCGTCGGCAAATGGCCATCGTTTTGTGTGAGGCGATGAGAGGCCGGTAACTCATACTTATGGCGGTGTATAGGGCGGGTGTAGGGGTGATGTATGGGCCGGCATGTCGGCGTTATTACCACGCCCCACGCCCGTTATGGGGGTCCACGGGCGGCAAGGGTGTGCTTTATAGACGTGCGTTATGTGGTACAGACATGGCACGTGGGGTGAGCAGCTCGGGGCATGCAGGGGGTGGGGAGCAGTTCAGGGGGAAGGTATGGTCAGGTATTGGGGTGGTGTGTGTAGGTAGGTATAGGGGGTGGTTGTAGGGGGTATAGAGCCTAAAGAAAGTTGTCTTCAGGTAACCAGACCTACACATTTTTCTAATGCTTTTTTCTGGGGGGGGGGGACAACATTTAAAATTGTCTATAAAATGTCCTAAATTTACCAAATCAGTTTAATGTTTAAAATGAACCAAAAAGTACTTACCTGACCCAGTTTCTTTTGAGGTTACATGAACAGAAAAATAAATGTCTTGGCCTAGTTTGGTAGGTACACTGGTGTTGTAGGAATATGATTGATTGTTGTGGGCTGGAATGTAAGTTGGGTTAGTGTGTGGAATGCCTGTGCCAAGAGACTCTAGGGTCCTTTGGTGGCTATTCATGCATATATGGTCAAGTTTATGTGTGGTTATATGTCGGAGAAAGGTGTGGACTGTGTGTCTGATATGGCTACGTTATATGAGGCACATGTATACACATGTAAGGGACAACCGGGGAATCATCTTATGTTATTTTACATTTAGGATAGTAGGTATGAAAGCTAGTCAGTATCAAGTAGGAGTGAGGGCCATTCTCCAAAAGAGCTCAAATTGACCTCATGCCGGTTATACAGGAATATTGAGAAGACCATTATAAATTTAAAGCTGGGCCGTCAGGGTATAAGTTCAGCATTTTCCATACATGGACTAAAAGAACAGTTCCACCAGAGGGCAGCAGTGTTTGGACAGATCTTGTGCCTGTAGGAGCTGAGCTCCCAGCCTAAGCTTAAGAGGCCTCTTGTGAATGAAAACTGAACTATATCCAAAAGTGCTTTTGGCCTCACTTCAACCATGACGGTCAAGCTTTAAGATGGTATAATCTATACCGGTAGTTATTACACATCCTTATTTTAAAATTAATAGTGTGTTGATGGTCCCATGCACAATAAATCCAGATATGAACACATCTTTAGATTCTCTCTTCTCACCTTCCATACCAATCAGAGCTTTGTCAACGTCCTGAACTCAATCAAATCTACCCATACTACGACCATAGGAGGGGTGGAGGGGGTGTTTGTAGTAGACTGAAGGGACATGGGGCAGAGGATGATCCTTAGGTTTGGTTTGTTAACTGGACTCTGGTCAGTCCCCAGGGTATGCCCCACAGGTTACCACACCTAGCCAGGTCCATGATCCCTGCCCCAAGGTCCCACACTGACCACACTGACCAGTCGCTAACCAGGAGGCATGGCAGGGATGGCCATCTGACCTGTGGGGAAACGCACAGGGATTGCACAGTCAAAAATAAATTCATTATTCTCAGAAATATTTTCTTATTCCATAATTATTATTTTCAATCATTGGGTCTGTGGGACAAACTACTAATTTTAAGAAAATCTTCGTAAGAATTTTCATAATCTAGAATGTTTCGTTTTTTAGATTGTTCTTCTTAAAACTGGTACTTTGTTCATAGATTTCAGTTTGAATAACAAATAATTTCTGCGCATAAGAAAGTTATTTTTGACTAGTAGTGGGTGGAAGGGGGGGGGGGTCGGGATCGGCCGGGGGCAGTTATGGGGATACCATGGGGTGAGGTGACACTGCAGTGTTTGCAGTATAGCCCGGCTACAGATGAGGTAATCTTACCCTCCTCCTGGTCATGTTTGAGAATCCTCCTCCTGCCCCTTCACCTGGCTCATCCCCATCAACCCCCTCCTCCAAGCTCCCCAACCGCTGCCTCTTGATCCCCGCCCCTAGCCCTTTAAGGGTCACATAGTGCTTTAGTGTACTATACTCCTTTCATCGGCATGATGTATGAATGCAGCCCTGGCAACTGTTCAGTGCTAGATGCAAGCCTCATGTCTATCCTACTGGGTTGATGCACTCCCAAATCGTGGACATGAGGTATGAATGCACTGCTGGCGATTGACTCACCAGTACTGCATCCATGCATCATGACGATAAAGCGTACAGCACATTTAAACACCAGGCTTCCCTTAAAGGGCTAGATGGTGCCCCAGGACAAAGCCAGTGCCCCATCCCACCCCCGCTGGGATCATATTTACCCTACCCCGGAGCACTCATTCCATCCCGCACTCCCTTCATTCCCACTGGATTTACCAACACAATGGGTTATCAGTATTTTCCGAAGCAGATTCGAGGGGATTGGGAAAACACTGGGCAGCGCCCGGGGATGGAGGGGTCAGGTGGCCAATGGCTAGGGGGTACGGTGTCTCTGTTTGCCTTTCCATTGGGTATTATGATGGATTGCATTAGCGCTGCAAACATGGACTTCTCAGTGTGGCACTATGGGGTCGGCATATTTTACAGGAGTCCAACCTCTGCCCAGGGTAGACCCAGGAATTTTCCAGCCTTAAAAAGGGGTGTTTTCCCGAATTTTTCCTAACAATTTCCCTTATTTGAGATGACCTGTGTACTGGGAGAAGCCCAATATTCCTGTTCCTTGTTTGATCAACCAAAAGTCAAATGCATATTCTCTTCTCAGAATACTTCAAATAGTGCAGGCCCTACAGTCGTGTCGATATACAGGGGTGAGAGAGGAAGTCAAAACAATTCAAACATGGCTGACAGAACACGACACGTGCACTTTAACTTCATCCTTGCCAGGGATCATATTCGCACTAGTTGCAATGTGTGGGTTGTGAGTAGCTTTAAGAGTAAAACATCACCTTTAATCTGGGAGCAAGAGGCGGTGACGTCAACTTTCCTGACGTACTTTTCTCTGTATATCGAATTTACCCCACTTGTAGACACTCAGGCAAGATCACAAAATGGAGAACTGAATGAGCTTGTATTATATGGCCGTCCATTCTAGGTGTTGCTTATAGTTGCTCTTGGTGTGAGGAATAGTGAATTATTTTAATGCTAATCTGTCTTTTAACTTCTGGAGGTTTTACAAATTCAACTTATAACAAACCTCATGTCTACCCATCTAGCCGGCTTTCATGTGATCAGAACCTAGTTCCAAATACGCAAGCTATTCAAAGGGGTGTCCACCCTGCAAACCTCCTCCCACCTCTTCTACCAACACCGGAGCATCAATTAGGTGAGCAGTTTCGTAGAGTCCATCCAGGGGTAGGTGGCAACAAAGGGTAGGAATAACACCGTCAAAAACAGTAGACTACTGTGTATTCTTACAGAGGAGTGTTCTGGCTTATCGGTTTGTAAATTTTTGTCTTTCACCTAAAGAGGCTACTAGAAAAAATATTCTGGCTTATCAATTGATATACGTTTGTATAATACATGTGAGTACTTTAGAGGGTGTATCACGGTGGGAATGCATGTTAATTAAGTTACCAACAATGACAACTTTACCACTTTCATATACTACTTACAGTTACATTGGTTATGTAGCACTGTGGCTGTCATCTAGTGAGGCCACTACTAAGATCTGTACTACTCTTATATATACTATTAACTTGACTTGTGTTTGCCCTATACCTTTCATCCCGTAAAGCTACTATCGGTCATGTTAGACTCAATACTGTACCACCTTTGCGTTGTGCCCTTAAAGATGGGTTAGGAGCTAATTTTGGCCAAATTTTATTTTTTATTTTTTCAACGTATTTGTGTTCATAATGTCCATATAAATATGTGTGTAGCGTTCAAATAATTGTAAATGCATAAAATATAGAAAAAAAACAGGTCAGGAAATTATGAACACAAATACGTTGAAAAAATGAAAAGTAAAATTTGATCCCAAATCAGCTCCTAACCCATCTTTAACAGGATAAAAGTCGTGTTCTGCTACTCATTTCCTGAGCTGTGCAGTCAGAGATCCCCTATGCTATGGCATGCAGCTGGTGAGGACAGTTATAAAACAGCATATCCTGGATAGACTCTAGACCTGAGTCACTCCCACCCCACCACAGCCCATGCCGCACAGAGTGACTCAAACCGCCGTAAAAGAGCTACTCACTCCACCTGCGGTTACTGCGGTTATGGACGTGACGTCATAACTGTAGTTCTCGGGGATACCGCCACCCTGCACTGGCACCACCTGTCTTTTAATTCTGTCGAGTTTGAATTGGCCAAGTGGTGTGAAGCTATTTATTCATAGGAGATGGTTAAATTGATATATAAAGTATAGGTCACCGGCATGGCTTCTGAAGTAAAGACAATAATGTCTTTATATTATATCTCTGCTTTTCTATGCCACGGATTACAGATGATTATTAAGGGCCAAAATCACATATTTTCTATTTAAGGTGGGCATCTTTGATGGACCCCAAACTACTTTTTAAAATGTCAAATCAAAAAAAGGTGTGACTGTAAGACAGACGAAGGAAATACTTGCATATTCAAAATAGTGATTCGATACCAATTCTTTTTAAAAAGCAACGTTTTGTATTTTACCCCACCTAACCCTTGGCCCTACATCTCTAACCTGACCTAAGGCATAGATACTGTTATAGTGACTAGTCTAAGGGGGTGCAGTATAGGACCTCATAAGTAGGACTGGACAAGACATTGTGTACCTACCTGTTGAGACTGTTACCATGGATGTCAATTGGCCACTTGACTTGTGACGTAACGCAGGACGTTAGTGACGCCCCCATTGTTGGCCGGCGAGTGGTGGTTACGTCATGTTTGTACAGGACCAGCCTCTCACCCAGCTTAAGCCGATTACAATGAGTGGACACTCCCCCTCCAACGGGGGGCTATAGTAGAATAGAGGTAATAGATGGGATAGGACTTCCCACTTAGAAGTGTTACTGTGGTATATGGCATACATATATCGTATTGTCATGTATGAGCGCTGGGTGATTGAGAAAGCGCCGGTCTTGAATAGACGCCGGTGTACAATGGTATTGGTATCGATATTATGTACCATGACCTAAGTTTCCAATAAGAGTCAGTCTTTTAGTAACGCCGGGGTGGAGCCTAGCCAAAAATTTTAAGCGCTAAGATATTTACCCATGCCAATATGGTAGTTTACATCAATACTGTAACTCGAATGCATAACCCCTGTTAAATCCCATTCATCTGTTCATCTAATGCATTACGAGGACTACATCATCTGTTACACCTCCTCCCCCCCCCCCCCCCGGTGGGGGTGTCCAGAAGTGATGTCCGGCCCCTACAAAGGTCCAACCCCTCCCCCTCAGGGGTGCCACTGACCAGTCCCCACTGACCACTCCCCTAATGGTCACCTGTATTGTGGCCACCTAATGTGCCGCACACGTAGCTCGTGGCGGGGGTGGCATCCTCCCCCACCTCACCATACCCCCACTTTGATGTGACCTAATGAGTCACGGATAATGATCGAAATCGGCGAATCCGAAACGCCAGGCCGATTACAAGGGGAATGCCTCTAACTAATTGTTGGTTTTAAAAGGAGGGGATGGAGGGGTATCTTTATCTTTTCACGGCACTGTGGTTTTGTTCCAGTTGGCCCTCTTTGTAATCTATCCGGGTGTCACGGTTTAACAAAATGTGACCTCGTTCTGTTTCAAGGAAAATCTATAACTTGGTTAGGCCTGAGACTTAAGATGTGCTTCCATCACTAAGCACATGGAGGAAGCTTTATTTATATAGTTTATATAGCTGTAAATGATAACCTGTTATGTATCTGCATAATGAAAAGTATGAACCTCATATTTTGAATTGACCTTATACTGAATTGTTGCAAGTAACTTTCACTACTAACATAAACAATTATATCAATCATTCTTTAGTCTGTCCTAGAATTGATGAACACGTATCCATATTAATCTAAAATTAAGCGTGAATTGGGGCTCTGTAGTTCTCTATGAGATTACCTTCCAATGGGCACTGGTTGTCAACATGAATATATGCGAAATAGGTTTTGCTGTATCTAGACAGTACCCAGCTAACAAAAAAAACCGTTATTTTACGTCAAAATAACGTTCTAAAACGGTATATAACGTTATGCCACTGTGAGGAGCCTTACAGAAACTTTATATAACGTCAAATAACGTTACAAAATGTTGTATAACGTTTTTTGTTTACTGGGTATCAGGTGTATAATGTGTAAAGAGTAGAACATCGGGAAGATGCTGCAGTTTGTTTACCCTTAACAATGATGGATCTGAATTCCTCAAAATTTTTCTCTTGATAAAAAGTAATATCTAACCATAGATCTGCGCATTCTAACCGCATGCACTTATGAACCGCAACTGCAAATCTTACCGGTAATATCTACCCCTGCATAATGTCTATGTATACTTTATCTCAGAGCTTCTTATACATTGTGCGTGATGCGCCTCGTGGTAGTAGAGGTTTAGCCCTTCCTCCTGCCCCTGGGGTCTCTGACCTGCCCTGACTGCTCTCCCCTTTGACTTGGTGTCTCCCCTCCTTGACCGGCCCCGCCCGGAGATCAGAGTCCACACAGTAACATGGTTATATGATGTCTCCTGTCAGTGCAAAGCCATGTAGGGGGTCGGTATACCCCCTCGGTGGGGCTTAGCTCTTTAGAGGCCGCATACTGGTTTAATGTGCTTTACCCTTGGTCGCTATGATGCCTTTAAAAATGCAGCACCGGTGAGTAGCCAGCCAAGGCTTCATTCAAGCATCGTGCCAACCCTACAGGGTCGATACAGTCCTAAACGGTCGGCACTATGCCTGTATATATACCGCCCTGGCTATGACCATAAACCAAACATCACATTAAAGCACTATGCTGCCCTTAAAGGGCTAGGATAGGGACGACACGTGGGAGGCAGAGGTAGATGATGAGGTAGTGGTGTGACCGCCCACGTAACACCAACACACTGACCCCCGGCCCCTCCCCCGGCCCCCACCCAGCACACACGGCCCCTGATTGCCCTGTCTGCGGGCGGCACGAGGAGCTCGGGGTACTGCTCACCCACAATGAGCAGCTCGCATTCCCAGGCAGGACTCGCCGTAATAGACTCTGGTCTCATGACAAGCTCTGACGGCCCATGCACCCCACCGCTGAGTTCTGCAATCAAGGTGTGTGAATACCTACACCCTCAGAAAAGTGAGAGTCATTGTCGCTAAAACTACCCTCACCTGAGAGTCAGGCAGTGCCTATGTTGAGGATAGTTTTAGAGACAATGACTCTCACTTTTCTGTGTGTGTACCTCTTCTGGTGCCATCCTCTCAATATGGGAGTGTATCTTGGAGTACAGTCAGGCTGTTCTCATATAACCTATGTTTTAATGTTATAGACCCTATGTAATCAGTAAAATATACATATACTCCACCTGATTCAAAGAAGCTATTCATAAGAGCAACGCTCACTTTATTTCAAACATCTGATACACAATGTCCATCAAATTCAAGGTAGATATTAATTGAGAGATGTTGCCTCTATCTGTAGCTTTCCATGTATATTCTACCTGAGAACACCCCTACATAATCAACACACTGCCCTAGTTATTCGCATAGTAGGTGGGATGCAATGTGCCAATGTAAGTAGTATATGGAGAAGACGACCTAGACAAAGAAACCTCCACGGTTCGGGGTTAGTAGTATATGGAAATGAATACCTCATGCAGGCTATACTATGCCTTACCATGGTCGACTAAGCTGCATTGGTGTAAGTAGTATATAAAAATGAGCATGTTGGCCAGGCAAGACACTAGACTGGTAGTACTCTTAGTTAGTACCGGTATTATATGGAAATAACTGTCCTCCGGATACTACATCCTTACTTAAGGGGTGTTAGCAAATGCTGTTGAAATAGCCTACGCTACGTAATGATCCATAACTTGTGCTTTACATATGACTTGAATGCTGACAGGGGAAATGACTCAAGTTTAAAAAGACTACATTATTCGCCGTCAAAATAACGTTTTTAAAGTCAAATAACGTTTTTTCCACAATGAGGAACCATAGAGAAACGTTATATACCGTGGTATAACCTGGGTTTTCTTTACTGGGACAAGGTGTTCTTAACAGACGGTCACAAGGTCTGCATTGTACATGTACCTTCAAGTACATAGACTACACTGAGTTTTGAGACCTATAGCCGGTTTTGAGACTATAGCTCTACACACCACCCTCCAGCACATCACACCTAGGAGACAACCGAGCTGCTCACCCCAGGTAAGATACGCCTCCCGTGAGCAGCTCACGGTATGTAGTCGGAGGGGCGGGGAGTTTGTTTGGGGAGCAGAGCGACTCGGGCTCCTCTCAGACAGGTAGCTGGGGCCCCGCCTTTGACCGTGTCATGCTAGGCTAACACCCGAGGAGCAGCTCTGAGCAGCTCTGAACAGGAGCGAGCAGCTCGGGGCGTGGGGGCGGCTATAGGTGGGCGGCAGACAATGGCCATAGACCCGCGGCCGGCCCATTATCGGGCTCCTGATTGGGAGCCGGGGCGCGGGCGTGACCAAGATGTGATCCTACGGGCAACGCGAGACCACGCGAGACCACGCGAGATGGCAGGGACAACACGCGGTCACAATAGCGCGCGGGGTGTGAAAAGATTACCGCGGTCACACAGACCACTGTTTTCACGCGACGCCTTCATGTTGACTCAGCCGCGCCGTTATAACCCTTTAAGGGCAGCATGGTGCTTTAATGCATTATGCCCTTTAGTCACTATGATGCATTAATGCTGCCCTGGTGGGTGACTCGCTTGGGGTTCATTCAAGCATCAGACTGACATTACAGGGTAGATACTCTCCTGGAGGATCGGCATGATGCATGAATGCAGCCCTGGCAAGTAGACTCCCCATGGTTTCAACCATGCATCAGACCAACCAGGCAAACCACCGAATAAAGGACTAAGCGGTCCATACAGCGTTATTATACGGGGTGAGGCAACGCCGGCGTGCAGGGTAAACCCAGGGTGTTTAGTCTGCCAATCTGTCTGTTCACACCCGGCATTGTCAGCCCTCACTGAGGTGGGCACCGGGGTGTAATTCCACTCTCCGGTGTGAAGTGGTCGCCCCATGCCCATTAACCCCCACCCCGACTCCAGGCCCACGGCAAACACTCATTAATGCACACCAACAAAACGGTGTCGCCCGCCGCCCGCCTCCAGGGCTGGGCGCCGCGACCCCGCAGCTACCATCATGCAGTGCCATCCAGGGTGGGAGGGGACTGGAGGGGCCTGATATGGTGGTGGTGGTGGTAGTGTGGAGGGCCATACAGACTGCAGTGCTGATAGGGAAAACTGAGAGAAAAACTGTTATACATGTATATATACTAAGCAATCTTTGGTAATATACAGGACTAGATGGTTGAAAGAAAACTGTTATGTACTAACCTATCTTTGGTAATATAGGACTAGGTTGTTGAGAGAAAACTGTTATATACTGAGCAATATTTATTGATACAAGACTAGACAGGTGAAGGAAAACTGTTGTATATATACTGAGCAATCTGTGATAATATACAGGTCTTGAGAGCTGAGAGAAAACTCTGTTATACTGAGCAATCTGTGGTAATGTAGGACTAGATAGGTGAAGCAAAACTATTATATACTGAGAAACATGTGGTAAATGTAGCACATTATTATCAGTGAGTGCTAGGAGGGAGGCTAGACTGAGAAGTTTAGCACCAAGAGTCTTGTAGTGTGGAGACATAGTGCCAATGTTACATGCATCTCCTCCTCGCCCTGCTTCACATCGTCCTTTCTCAACCCCTCAAAGCCGCATAGTGCTTTAATGTATCAAGCCCTATCGCTATGATGCATGAATGCAGACCTGCTAAGTCAATTGCCAGTGCTGCATTCATGCATCATGCTGACCCTGGGCTGTTGATACACTCCTAAAGGGTTGGCATACTCGCCATGGCTGCATTCATGCATCATGCTTACAAAGTGTATAGCACATTAAAGCACTATGCGGCGCTTACATAGTTAACCCACCCCTACCTCACCAGAGCAGCTCACCACCAACTCACACATCCCCGGCTATAACTCACACCCTGATTGCTCTGCCCTCCCCCGATCGTACACTGGAGGATGGAGGACCATCAAGTTAGGTCTAAAACAGTACCAGAGGAGAGCCTAGCAGAACTGCATGTCATCAAATATAAATCAGATATAATCAATAAAAATCAATAAAATACATAAGTTATAGATCGCAATCATTGAGAATGGGCATGATATCTAGAGTACGCGATACAGTAACCCCTGCTAGAAATGTCCTGAAAGCCGATTGTGAAATCAAATTAACTGTTCAATGACGAATCCACTCCAGTGGAATTTGCCCTTTAGTGTCTTCCCCACTCAATACAACCATCCTTTCAGTTAACCCCGACTATTCATTATAACCCACAGTAAACGACCCTTTATTTATTGCACTGATTTCCCAAGACGCCTGTTGTCCATGACGTCCTTTCCCATGACGTCATAATGACGTCACGGACAACGTCATGAGGACGCGGACGTAGCGTGGGGCGGGTGTCCATCCGTCACAGCGCCCTGTCAGGGGTGGTGCCAGTTTGGCTAATATTAGCGGGCGGAGGGCGGAGAAATGACCATTGGCTTAGCTAGGGGATGTCCGGCGGCGCTAATCCGGCCAGGAACGGGGCAGTTATGGGTCCTAATGGGCGGGGAGTGGTCACTAGAGGGCCCGCCGGACAATGACCAGTTACCCACGGTTATGGCACGCCCGCCTCCCGGCCAGCCATGCTCAATCACGGCGCGCTGGTCAGTCAGTGGGCATCAGTGCCCAACACCTCAAGCCTGCAGAATGGGGAGGGTGGGGGAAGGGGTGGGGTGGTGGGAGGGGGTGAGACTCAGCTGGACTGAGCTAGTGCTTGACCATGCTCTATGTTGCTAGCCTGCACAATATCACCACAATTCATCATCATGGGGTCTGCTATGAAACAAGTGGACTATGTTTATACAATGGCATTGCTAGAGGAGAATTTGAAATTGCCTAAAGTGTAAAAACAACTCCTTTTGTCTATATGACCTTAGACTGCCTTACCATATATATTCTATAGATCTTTACTCTAATAACCCAAGCATTGCGTGGAGTACACACAGTAAATAGTGAACCCAAATATACGTTGTTTTATTCCACTATATATAAAAAACGGCATTAGTTGTATACTGTAAACCAGCAGTAGGCTCTTCTGCCCATGTACACTAATACCGTAGGGTATACTGTACATCTACAGTAGATTCAACTGCTCAGCTACATTTACTTCAACACACTATATCATACCGGTAGTAGTTGGCTCTCTTCATCCTCTTTCCCACAAAATACCTCAGTAACACATTGTATATATATATATATATATATATATATATATATATATATATATATATATATATATATATATATATATATATATTTATATATATATATATATATACTAAACAAAAAACGTTATACAACATTTTGTAACGTTATATAACGTTAAATAACGTTTCTCTAAGGCTCCTTACTATGGCATAACGTTATATATGAAATTTTATAACGTTATTTTGACGTAAAATAGCGTTTTTTTGTTAGCTGGGGATGCCCTTCTGACCGTTCCGGTTAACCTTGAGGTGCCCCACGTGACCCAGCCCTACCCCCTGACCTCTGACCCTGCCGCCACCTACAGGGCCATCCACAAAACACATAACTCAGTATAACAGACTAGGACCCCATGTGTACATCTCATATAGACAACTTTATCTGTTATAGAAAGGATAATTCGCATAAGGGGTCAATCTATTAATAATATTCTTAACAATGATGTAAGTTTCTTTATTTCTAATTCCATTATAATGTTGGCTAGTTCATTAGCTCAGACGACCTTCGGAAAGGGAATGCTTTTATGGACTAGTATTATGGGTGTACATTCCACGTTATTGATACTGCTCACCATAAGTATCCTGAAACATTTTGGAGTCAAAAGCAAACCAAGACCCCCCCCCCCCTCAAACTTGCAGAAGTGGCAATGATACATGTTAATACATTTCTACTTTACCTTTCCACCCACACACGGTCATCTAGAAAGAGAAATATGGTCTCCCCATACATATTTCTTTTGTGTTTAACCAAATCCATCGACACTGGGTCAGAAAGCCACCATTCAGATACATACTGAGAACTACTCTATTAGGGCTTCCATGTAAAGGGAATGCCCCATGCCCTGGTCCGTCCTTCCAGCCATACAGGGATGTAGCCCGAGGCATTATTCATGCAGGCTCTGGAGGTGACAAATCAATATTGATCACAGTTGTGTAAGGATGTGTTATTGACGATTAGTGGCCCTTTAAGGGCCTAGAGGCCTTTAATTTGGGATGTCCTGGTCGGCATGGTGCTTGAATGCAGACCGGGCGAGTAACTCGCCAAGGCGGCATTCATGCATCATGCCGACCCGTTGGGAGTGCATCAACAACCCAGAGTCGGCATGATGATTGAGTGCAGCACTTGGCGAGTTACTCACAAGGGCTGCATTCATGCATCATGCCGACAAAATGGCATGATGCATTAAAGCACCATCCGCTCCTTAAAGGGTTAGTGGCCGGCCCTGGAGTTTGATGAAGCACTGACAGCAGGCTGTGATGCATCGTCCCGGGGCCAGGGTCGGGGCTCCCCAACCAGCGCCAGGGATCAAATGATCAAAACATGATCAAATTCTGATTTCCACACCACTGCTCGGCACATGAATACCCCCATACACCCCCGTACAGACGGCGGGATGGATGATCTGGGCCCCGTACAATGCCAAGAGGTCGGGTCGCACCAGGTTCTGAAAGACTTTCAGGAACTCGTTAGGAATTATTTTCATGGGTTGATATGGATTTGGTGGTTGGTGAATTGGGCCGCGCCAACTGGACTTATATCACAAGGAAATTTATGTTAAGATTATGTTACATGAGGGGGATTCAGTGTGTATGGAAAAATTGTTGAATCAGTGGATCGTAGTATTTTCACCTAAAACTTAACATTACTCTCAGACAGATGGTTCTCAGATTTGAGAGGGGGGAAATGTGAGAGATTTCAGGTTCATGAGTCATGTATATTGTCCTGATAACACACCACACAAGGTCAACCGTGCATTTTCCTCTGTGCTGAAGAATCTACTGTCAATTGTAGTCTTACAGCATATACATGTACTATGGTATAAGTATACAGGAGAATATATACTGTAAGTTCACAGTATAATAGGACGTATTTTTGGTTTCCTATTTACGGTGTAGGGTCGGCATGATGTGTGAATGCAGCACTAGGGCTTCATTCATGCATCATGACGATCAAGTACATGATACATCAGCGCACTATATACGACCAGGTAAGAACTGAGCACACTCTAGAGCAGGTCAGAAGAACTCCGAGCAGCTCGTCTACGGCCGGGCTAATACGGGCCTGCTGCAGTGGTCGGGGGTCGGGGTCCGGTGACAGATAATCCCGGCTTAAGGCGTGAAGACAATGGCTCTGGGTGATGGATCTGGGGTTCATGTGTAAGGCCGGGATGTGAGCAGCTCATACCGCGTCCTGCACATACGGGGGAGCTGCTCTCTGTACTACAGGAGGGATGAGGCTCGGCGGGGGGGGGGGGGGGTTAACCCTTTAGATGCAGCATAGTGCTTTAATACCTTTAGTCGACGTTCTGTATGAAAGTAGCCCTGGTGAGTTACTCGCCAGGGCTGCATTCAAGCTTCACACCGACCCTCCCGAAAGAAGGGACGGCATGATGCAAGAAAGCAGCATTGGCGAGTCACATGTCAAGGCTGCATGAATGCATCATGACGATAATGGACATGGTACATTAAAGCACCACGCTCCCCGTAAATGGTTCTCCCTCATCACAGGGTCACAATCAAACATTGATGGGCCCGGACCCAGTCGTTTGTCAGATATTGTCGGTTGTCTGGCCGCGGTCGAAATGTCGGCTTAAATCGGTTATGCCTTCATCATCTGTCTCTGTCAGTGGTGTCGGGGCCCTGTGTGGGGGTGGAGGAGGGTAAGGGGGGTGATTTGCCCTTAGTGACATGGCCACCCTGTGACTTTGTGTTCACATGCTATAAAGCCACACACATCTGCATGATTGTTGTGTCTTGCATTCATACTCAATCCACCGAATTATATTAATAATGATAGAGGTTACATATCTTAACACTCAGTGCTGTTTTGGGTATAGACAGCCTAAAACAGAACGGCATTGAGTATGCTTTGTTAGCAGCCAGTATTAAGAGCAAGAATCGATGACGAATAGTTACCTACTCATCTACATCAAATAGTCTGTGCTAGCTATACCGAGTACACAATACGTGTGGGTCTATGGCACTACTTGTTAGACCTGTGTGTTTGATTTCAGATGGTAACATGGGATGTTACCACGAGGTCTACCCATAGAGGCAGTACACTGGTCCCAGGGCCTGGTCCCTTATCGGGGCTGCATGTTAAAGCCACTAGACCATATGTAGGAATGGGTTCTCTAACCATGAAATATTGAACTATCCATGTTTTCTTCAGGAAGTACTTCCCAAATATGGCAAGACTTCCCAAACATGTCAAGCCTGTCTGTGTACCCAGGACAATAGATACATGTACTAGGTATACCCCAAATGTCAAAAGTCCTGCTTAACACTGGTGAATGGGGCAGTTGTTATGAGGTTATTCTGGCTATATGCTGTCCATAACCACATGGCAATGTCGGACCTTCATCATACTGCCTGGAGATCTAAATGTGTAATCCAATTGTTTATGTGGCAATGCAAGGCTTAAAGTCAGGGCTAAAGCACATGTAACCAGCAGTTGCAATGTTTTCCAGGACGACAGGCTATGCCTAAACCCCCGCCTACCCTATAGAAGTCCAATAGTACTAGTCCTGTCTCCACTCCGACTAATGCTGGAGGGGCAGTAAGACCTAGCCTTAAAATGAGTAACAGCCACGTAAGGATGGCTTTGCTTACTGGTCAAGTTAAACACTGACCAGCCCTCAGACTGACACAGTAGTATTGACCACTGCCAGTGGTGACACACCCTTCTCATAACGCTTCCCTCCTCTCTGCATCCTGCTTGCTACACTGATTCATGTTCACTGCCCTCTGCTCCCCTCTCCGGCCACTGACCACTGTCCAGTCCCCGGCCATGCGGCGCTGACCACCCCTTTTGTTGTCGGGCGATGAGCAGGGGGCAGGGCCTTGGGGTGACTTGGACATCGGTTTAGGGCGTGGCCTAACAGGGACTATTTTCCTGTGGCGGATTGGGGTGTGGGACGGGGTGTTGTGCGGTCTGAATTGCGGTTAGAAAGGGCGGGGTGAGGGTGAAGGGCGGGAGTGAGGCCATCCAGCGCCGGACTGACCGGAGGGGTGAGGGTGGGCAAGGTTGTGGGCAGTGGTCAAGCTGATATTTAGATACTTGCTATGGACACAACCAACTCACCATGCATTCCCACACCAGAAAGGACTAATCTTGAAACTGCCTATTGGACTACACAAGATGCTATTGATAGTTTTCACTGTCAATAGCTGAAATCTCTTCTCCTATTGACAGTGTAAACTGTCAATAAGGGAACAATTTGAACTGTCAATTAGATAATATTGTTTTCTTATTGACAGTTTTAACTGCCAATAAGACATTTGACTTTGACTAAGATTTTCTGAACTCATAACTACATTGAGAGCAAAGCATCTATCCTTTCTCTCTAGGGCTATTATCTGGCAACATTAATTCACATACTCTATGTTCTAAAGAAGTCATTGAACGCAAATCTACGTAGGGGTGATGTTTTGGCACTTATAAGGGCATAAGGCTAACTGTATGAAGCCATGTTTGTCCACACACAAATGGCATGTTAGACCGTGACCCATTTCCCACAGTCCATCAGATTGCCTTTCTGGAGTGCCTTTTTGTGGTAAATTGTTTTTCTATTGAGTTTTATGGCGAAACAAAGACGAGGAACCAGATGGCATGGGGCCAGTGCAGTTCAAGTGGGGACCGCTCTGATTTGATTATCGGTCAGCAGAATTTAGCCCCTGCACAACTTCATTGTTTAGCTTTTAACATTATGCCCTCAAGGGGTATTTTACATAATCAAAATAGCAATATACCTGAAAGAGCTATACCACATATAAAGGTGGGTAGTTATACCCTTGAGATACACCAAAGTATATTAGCAGTGTCCAGGGATGTTGAGAAGCTGAATTCCAAGCCGACCCTGACTATTACCATGCCAACGTGACAGCTGGGCAGGAATGAAGCTAATTGATTTAGTCTAATTAGATTCACTTTTTTTCTAAATGACTATATCAACAGATGATCAATTCGTGAATAATCCTAATGCAAATGCATCTGTAACCAACACACAAGATTGGAGTACTTCTCCCAAAAAAGAAAATGAGTAAATGGATCTTTTAGTTTTAGCTATCAATGTAGCTAGTTTTTTAGGCAGTCAGTAGAGTGGGTTGGGGCTGGTCACTAGGGGTAGCTACATGGTTGTATCGGGTAGTGGTGGTCACCATGGACTGACCACTTGGCCTAGGGACCATCTGGCTCGGCAGATGGAGCCACAAGCTCCAAAGAACATGCGCATTAAGCAATGACAGCAACGTGATGATGTAAACTCACTCTAACAAAAACTATCCCTTTTACCTGTTTGTCCCCTTTACATCCTTCCAACTGCTGGACTTGAAACTGAAGGTGTCAAGGCAGTATGTAGGTAAATGTGTATTGTAGATGCTGTCTCACACCAAGAACAGGCCCAACTGGCGTGTGATGCCTAGCTATGGTGGTGCTGTGTGCCTGTCCACTGCCGTCATGATTTATCACCTTGTGTGATGGGGCTTTTGTCTGGACGCGCTATTTAAACATTGACAAAAAAAAACATTGAAAAGAAAATCGAGAAATTATGCAGGAAAATAAACTTTCCAGCAAACCTATGAAGAATTCACTCATTTATAAGCAGCATGAAATGGTTTATATTGATATCATTGCTGCCCTTATTGAAGGGACGAGCTATATATGCTAGCTGGTGTCTAATGCTATAGACTATTGTGTACAGTACAGTGAAGAGGCTAGAGGGTTAATATGTCCCCTTCCCCTCGGCCAGTGGGTCAGGGGAGGGACCAACACGTGTAGACTTTGCATTTCAATGTTCCGTCAATACGCCACCACCCATAAATAAAGCCTATGTTCTAAAGAACCCTGTCCCGGAGGGATGGCCGTAAAGCGCCGCCCCTGATTCCCTGCCTCTCCTTATGCAAATCGGCCTGATAATTGATTTGTCGCTGTCAGTTTTACTGGCGCTATTTAGATGTCTCTTTTATGGGCGAGGGATGTTGGGGACAGACGAGTAGACATTGTTACAATCCACCCTACGAGAGGAAGCTTCATAGGCCTAGTACTGAACCCAATATGGTGGTATGGACCGTTAGTCCTTTAACACATGCACTATATACTGCAATATTTAGAATGATTTTGATACACTTTCTGGCCAAATTCATTGTACCAGTTAACATTGATTGGTAACCTTTGGGATTATGGCGAACTTTTTTTTATCATCTTATCGTTGCCTTCCTATAGCTATTTCAAAAAGAAAACTACTTAATGAATATGGAAGTATATACTTGACGAAAAGATATACAATTGCCTTCCAATTATCTTCTTTAGCTATAGAAATTCTGCAGTTTGACCTACCCAAGATAGTATGTTTCCTTATGTTCAGAGCCAATGTAAAGAGGTACCCAGAGACACACCACTGCAGCCTGTATAGTCGTTTGCTCCACCCCCATATACATTGTTATTCCAAGCACAAAGCCAACTACAAAGAGCACCCACCCTGGTCTAATCCTGTGGAATAGACACACTCAAGGACCCTCCACCCTATCACGAGGAACAAGGCCAGCATTATACTCCACCAAATTAACCACAGGAGAGGCTACACCAGCCCTAGACCCTTACCACCCGGAGAGCTCTGTATGCCAAGCTTTTTGAACTCTGGGGGCAAATATTGTTTCTTTTTCTCATTATCTGGTTTTATTGAGCCCCCTGTCGGCTCCCATGTTGGTCCTGCCCGACTGGAGAGATTTGACAAACATGGCTCGCATTCCTCTAACACTGAGAGTAATTCAAAGCACACAGTCTACTTGATTGGTCCACCAAACTGTTCTTTTTTTTTTCTTTGACTTTCACCACATATTTCTTTTTATCTGTAAGTAGAGTTGGCAGCTAGCTATGTCTTGATGGGGCGTCCGTATTTGTGCGTCTGTGGCACAGTAGAACGCAATGGTATGGGTGATAGAGGCTTCTATAGCTTATATGAGACTATTTGAGGCAGAAAGTAATTGTGTATGTCCAAAATGTATATTGAAAAATTGAGATAAAATTGATTTCCAGCATCATGCCGGTCCTACAGGGTTAAGACACCCCCATAGGGTCGGCATGATGCACCAATGCAGTCCTGGCGAGTAACTCGCCGGGGCTACATTGGTGCATCATGATGACAAATGTCATATTTTAGCGACATCCATCCTTAAAGTGCTAATTAGTCCCCATTTTAATCCCTTACAGCAACAACAGCCATGGTCAGGTTGGAGATGGGGGCCGGGCTGAGTCGGTGCTACCCAAGACAGTGGAGGGCCTCCCCCGTGCCACCCACATAGCGGCAGGATCCAACCACAACATCGTCATCACAGGTAAGTGCATTATCCTTTATACTATACTAATTAAGCAAACAGAATGAGCTGTGACCTGACAAAAGACTGTATAGTGTAGGTACATGTACCAGGTATGTCGATTCGCTTTTTACAGAATGATTCAGTAAATGTGGTACATTAAAAAAAAATCGATTCCCTCTTGTCTCTAAACAAACTTTTATCAAGGCCCAAACAACTTTAGGATAGGGCCAAATTAATGTTTAACCTACAAAGGCTAGTAACCATGGGACTATTAACCTAGCAAGAACAGCCTAGTTTGATGCGCTTTGAACCTTGTCGTCATGATGCATGAATGCAGCCCTATCGAATATAATCCTCCAGTGCTGCATTAATGCATTGATGCATCATGACGGCAATGACGTTGTGCATAAAAGACCTTTTCTCCCCATAAAGGGTTAATATAGAGATTCATATGACCCTTCATTGTGACAATGGCTGGTCTGCATGGAGGTTAGTCAGTGCTGATGGACTGGGGGAAGGCCAAGAGAATTTACATCAAGCGATAATGCACTTGTATCATTACCTGGGTGTGACCCACAGTCTTTATTAATAAAGAATTCATATTATACATGAATCATGCAGACTACCTCTATAGCAGGTGTAACAAGTAGAAGAGGGAGGACATGCAATATGACTATTTAGGTTCCTCTGTAGATACCCTGTCTGATGGATCTATACTAGATATGCTTTGAAAGGATTTCGCAGTAGGGGATGATGTTTCAACCCTGTAATAAAAAAATCTCATTATATATTCAACTAATAGTAGATCTAGTGAAAATATGATGTCAGGGAGTAGAGGAGTTTGTAGAGAGGCGTTAGCCCTTTAAGGAGGGCATGATTCATTAATGCATCAAGGCCTTGATCTTCATGATGGATGAATGCAGCCATGGTGAGTAACTCACCAGTGCTGCATTCAATCACTAAGCCTACGGGGTTGAGAAACTTCCGAGTTACTACCAAGGCTGCATTGGTGCATCATGGCAATAAATGTCACATTTTAGCGGCATGCGGTCCTTAAAGAGTTAAAAGGACTTCAGGTACAAAGCCGTCTATGTACCAGAGTCAGGCCCTTCCTGCTCTTTCTGTTGACACTACATTGTCAGAGTGGAGTGGAACAGGAACAGACAGCATTCCGCCACCACCAAAAACTGGAGGACCACTCCATGTTAACTCTTTAAGGGCAGCATAGTGCGTTAATGTGCTATGTCCTTTGTCGTATTTTGATGCATAAATGCAGCCCCGGCTGTTAGCATTTTCAGGGTTGCATTCATGCATCATGCTTACCCTTTTGCAGTGCACCAACTCCTGTACGGTTAGCATGATGATGCAATGTGAACCTGGTGAGTAGACTCGCCAGGGCTGCATTCATGCATTATCATTACAATAAAGAGTATAATAGATTGAAGCAGTATGCCGCCCTTAAAGGGTTAACTTAAGGTGGCCCAAGGTGGGAGAGTCTTATCACAGGTAGGGAGTGTGTACCCTATCCAGGTAAGGGGGGCCAGGTATGTCCTCTGTCAACCTGAGGGGGGCTGCATACCTGTAACTTGTGTGTTATACACTGGAGGAGTTACATGCAGGGTTACAAAGAGACTTCATATCTATAGGGCATCCAGAACAAGCTGGCAAGGCATTATGATTCAAATTGTCTATTGGGTCACTCGAATCAAAGCACATATATACTGTAAACAGTAAGTATAGGTACACGGTAGAATCTTCTGTAGATATACAGTAGAATCTACTGTAGAATGGATTTACAGTAGAATCTACTGTAGATGTACAGTAAATTATACAGTTTACCTACAATAAACTGCACACCTATAGTATAATCTACTATACACCTACAAAATGACAAACAACTTTTTAATGTGTAGTTCATTCATAGATTAATGTGATAACAGATTAACATTGCCATCAGAGAAGGGTTGAGCCTACTTATTATGATACATTACATTTAATACAAGGGAACTCATTGAGTAATTCCCTAAGATTAATCAAAATTAATTCACAAAAATGCAGAAACACAAAATAAAAAATAATAAGAATGCTGGGAAAAACAGACCATTTTTTCCAGCAGCCAATGAGAGTGCAGTATTTTGTACATGTGACCTGTGATCCACCATGAGAGGCAAATTTGGACTCACCTTGGTTCTTTGGAATGTAGTGTTGGGAGGTTATAGACGCCTCGTCCCATTCTCACATTACATTAAATGTACTACAAACAACTGAACTAAGTGGTAATATCGTATACCTAGTATAATATACATTGTGAAATCAGATGTACTAAAGCACAACATCAAGTGCGAATTTACCATTGTTAAGATACACAAATAATGGTATAAGATTAATGTGGTTGTTGGGGCAGTTTATACATCATAAAACAGACAGTGGGTGACACAGTGGGTGCTATATACACAGGGTCAATACGTTTGGCTGAAGGCAGATGTAGATTTGAGATAACACTATCCATAAACATCCCATACAAGAGACAAACAGTGGTATATAGATGGTGTGACTCTACATCCAATAGCCAACAGCAATTGCCTTCCACTGATTGTTCATAGAGAATAACGGTTAGCATTGTGAGAACACAGATTACAGTTTATAGTCCACTCCCTCTATAACACCCCATGTATTGCCTGCCCTTTGCACTGACCCCTACCTTTGAGACATACGTCCCCTGGTACAAACACACACGCAACCTGCACATTGGGGTGCCTGTGTATGTACACTCGGCCACCTCTGTCCCTGTGATTATCAGTAGTTGACACTTCCCCTTCAAGTCACCCCTGGTACTGGCAAGATTAGCTATTATGTGGGGAGAATGACAGTCAAACGTGTATATGGGTACACTTGATAAGTGGGAGTGGCGGCATGCATGTTACACACAAGAGACTTGGTGTTGGTTTTAAGGACGATATAGTGCTTTAATGCACTCTACACTGATGCACTTCAATACAATATGCCCTATGTTGTAATGATTAATGAATGCAGTCCTGGTGAGTAACTCACCAGGGATGCATTCATGCATCACTCCCATAGGGTCAAAATGATGCACCAATACAGGCCTGGCGAGTTAGTCCCCAACATGGCATTCTTGCATTATGACGACAAATGTTGATTTTTGGCAACATGCCGTCAATAAAGGGTTAATTGAGGAGTTTGTTTGTAGGATGGTCTGAGGTCAAACAATCAGCTTTTACATAAATAGATTATATAAAGCATCACACAATGGGTGTGTGTTATGGAGGTCTGATGCCTGCAGGTATCTGCTGACGGAGGCTGAGCTCTTCATGTAAGGGACACAAACAGTGTTGTATAGATCAGAGTCACCTACACCAGTCCCACCCTGGGGATGACAGAGGGGTGGATGGTGGTATGTGTAATACAGGGAGATACAACGGTAGGATCTTGCTGAATATGGGAGTGAAGATGAAATGGCTATGTTGAAGACGTATACACATGTATAAAGCATAGACATAAAAGGCTGTGTCTCACGACCTTGGGCCAATGTTTTTGACTCTGACTGGGTGCCAGCTCTGACCGGGTGCCAGCTCTGACCGGGTGCCAGCTCTGACCGGCCTGAATAAAAACGGGTTATATAGGGCAGATGGTGATAAAAATGGACAACTAATGACTAGTTTAGAGAGTTTTAACATCAATTTACCTTTTCAGCCAAATTCTATCTCCATCTGCCCTAAATAACCCGATTTTATTCAGGCCGGTCAGAGCTGGCACCCGGTCAGAGCTGGCACCCGGTCAGAGCTGGCACCCGGTCAGAGACAAAAACATTGGCCCAAGGTCGTGAGACACAGCCAGAAGTGCGAATAGTGGAATAGTATTGTGATAGGTAGAGCCTATGGTATAGGTGGTTGTATATAATTATACTGATGTGAATATATAATGCATGCAATACACAGACGTGGCAGAAAATATGTATAATGCAGATAAATTATAATAGAATTTGATCGCACATGTACTTATAAATCCAAACATATCATACTCATAATCATTTAGCATATTTAATTGATATATAGACCTGATATATTTGATTGGTACCAGCAAGGAGTATAGAAAGTCCCCATGGTACCAGATGAGTGCACCAACACCCATGGAAATAAAAGACACCTTACAATGTGCACATTAAATGATGTCAATACGAGCACCCCTGGGAGTGAGTGGCCAGGTGGGACAAGGGGTCATACAATGTATTTACCCTTTAGGGCGATAGAGCTTTATTGCAGTATATGCCCTTTATCGTCACGATGCATGAATGCAGCCTTGGCGAGTATCTCGCCAGGGCTGCATTCATGCATCATGCGGGCCCTACATGATACACTCCAGAAGGGTCGGCATGATGCATGAATGCAGGCCTGGCGAGTAGACTCCCAATGCCTGCATCCATCCAACATTATGACAAAGGGCATAATACATTAACCAGTATTCAGCCCTTAAAGGGTTAACATGGGGTAGGGGTAGGGGGTGGCAGGGTGGTCATCACCCACCACTATTACCCTGCATTATGGCGGCCTTGCAGGGCCCTGCGGACCATTGTCCCTGGACAAAGCGATGCGCCACGACATGTCAGATATCTTTGTGTAATGTCAAGCATGGGGCGCCGGGGGTGTCACGCTACGGCAAACGACGTGAGCATACATTACCCCAACGCTGACAGTACCCCCATCCTAATACACACACCTACCGTAATGACCTGTATAAGCGCCGGGTATCTGAATAAGCGTCGGTCTTAAATAAGAGCCGGGGTTAGAGTGATATTGAAAAAGTTTTGAAGCACTAAGAGCTAATCTTGAATAAACGCTAGTTTTGTTTAAGCGACGGGCTGAAGCCTATTTGAGATAAATACTTGCGCAGAGAAAAGAAACAGCGTCAAAAGGGAGTCCAGGTTTCCTCCAGAATGACTCCCATCTCTAGGGGAGCCCTGGTCTCTATGTGACTCCCTCAGGTGAGCCATAGAGCTATGTGACTCTCCATAGATGACTCCCTTAGATCAGCCAGACAGTCACCTAGATTCCCAGGCAGCCTGGGCTCCCCTAATGACTCCCATCTCTAGGGGAGCCCTGGTCTCTATGTGACTCCCTCAGGTGAGCCATAGAGCTATGTGACTCTCCATAGATGACTCCCTTAGATCAGCCAGACAGTCACCTAGATTCCCAGGCAGCCTGGGCTCCCCTAAAGATGAGAGTCATTCTGGAGGAAACCTGGACTCCATTTTGACCTTGTTTCTTCTCTCTTGTGTGCCCGGCACTTATACAAGCCATTACGGTACCCCACCCCTGGAAGCACTCACCCACCTGGCCGGGCAGGTAGTGAGGGTAGTGGGGTGACTACTACCCCTGTCAGCAGGTGACAATGACATGCCCCTCACCCAGCCCCCAACACCAGGCATTATCCAGACCACGGTAACCCCTGACTCCTAATGCCCACCCCTGACCTTACACCCCTGACCCCTCCCAAAGTAACCCCAGCCCTTCCCTTTTCATGGGCTACCACTAACCTTTTAAGGGGCGCTTAGTGCTTTAATGTGTTATGCACCCTTTATTATCATGATGCAGGAATGAATCACTAGCGATTGATTCATCTGTGCTGCATTCATGCATCGAGCTGGCCCTATGGGGTTGATACATTACCGAAGGGTCGCCTTGAAGCATGAATGCAACCTTGACGAGTAGACTAACCAAGGTTGCATTCATGCATTATCTGACCACAAATGGCATGAGACATTAAAGCATTATGCTGACCACAAAGGGTTATTAATGCCGCCCGGAGAGGAGTGGTCACAAAGGGCGGGAGTACCCGCACCTCCCACCCTGTCCGTGCGTTATAGTATCATTAAATCACAAATGGTTGACATGAACTCCGATATCTGTCCGTCCTGTCCACTCCGCACTCAGTTTACATCGCGTAATGGCGCATCTGGTGCCCCTACCACAGACAGTGTGTGTGTGTAGGGGGGGGGGGTTCTAAGAAGGGCTATTTGCATGTCACACACACGTCTGAACTGTTTAGAAACATCTGTTTTTAGAGATTTCGTGTGAAGTCAACATGCAGATATGTGTATGACAGTGTAAAGATTTTATAGTTGTCTTTTATATGACAATTACTAGAGAATACATATATGGGAGATATTGTGTATGTAAAGGTTAGCCCATGAATATGAGAGTATGAGAGTATGTTAAAATAACAACGACAGACTGGCTGGTGGCCTCATAAGTTCTCAATTATTATTATTACATAACACAGTTCTGATGTGTATCATGGATGCATACAATATATATAAAACTAATGAATGCACGTACAGTCTGTGTTCTTTCCTCTGTGACAAAAATGACTCAAAAATGTCCCATATACATGTTTATCTATCTTTATGATACCCATCTTTAACTCATCATTATGTGTTACACAAAGAAATCGGACATGATTGAAAAAAGAAAACACCATTTATTGTCACAGATTGTAATTTTTGGGATTTGGCAATAAAAACCCTTTAAACTGAATCATACTGAAGGCAATTTGGAAAAGCATATAATTCTGCGTTACCTCCCGTCCATCGTTTTTAGACTTCAAATAATTAATAACTATCACAAAAAAGCCAGCACATGATAGCAGTCAGTAGTGAAAACATACAAAGACAGACGACACTCTTGATGGAGGAAATTGTGGGCCCATCATTCCTAAGGCATCTCATCAGAATATAAACGTTACATTTAGTGAGTACTATTTGTTCGAACAGACGTCCCTCCTTCAGTATGTCGCATTGAAACACTGCACATGCTGAGATCCGGTGCGCGTGCCGGAGTAGGAAATGAAGGAATGAAGAACAAAGGGCAGAAACTGGTTCAGTTCTCTATATCAACCTGAATACCAGCTGTGCATATCCCAGCTAAAATACGTTATTTTATGCCAAGTAACGTTTTTAACGTTGTATAACGTTTTGCAAAAATAAAGAGCCATATAACGTGTATAACGTTTTTTTTGTTTACTGTAATAGCACCGACATTCAGTTACCTTAATAGCCTGGCGAAAAAAAAGTTATGCTCAACCCTTTGAGATACCTGTCTTAGGAGTCCCATACTAGTATATATAAAGGGTGATTTATTAACGTTTTTGAGATAGCCTAGAGGTTTTAGACATGAACACCATACCTAACTTGCCTACATGGAAACTACTCTTTTCCACATGTTTGAATTGATTAAAACTACACGCGGAGTTAAATGAAGTAAATTTGCCATACGAAATAGTCGGTTAAGAAAGGTAAGCTAGATGATTAGTCAGGGTGTTAATGAGAAATTGAACATGGGGACATTTATCTTAGAAGGGTCACTGAACAGTTAATACGAAAGGCAGATGAACAATGCTGTACAGCGAATGAACTGTCTAGCCTTAGCCTTAGAGGAAAATAGAGATCGAATAAGGGGTCGGCGTGGGGCAGGGGTAAGGGCGGGGGTCGGGGCAGGGTAGGGATCGGGGCGCCGGGGTTGGAAGGTAGGGCAGGGGGCAGAGGGCAGAGGGCAGAGGGCAGAACCCGGCCCCTGCCCCGGACCACACCGGTCTTACAGGTGGTTGAATGTGACACCCGGGGGCCCTAACAGCCCCTGGAGGACAACCCTCCCGCCGCGCCCTCTACCGCCACCTGCCAGCACCACTTGGCGGGGTCACGTGATCTCCAGGGCGAGACCCGGATGTCCTTTTTACCACGTGGCTATTGGGAGCGCCACCCAGTGGCGAGCGGGGGCAGGGCAGGTCCGGTAAAGTCATCAGGGCGCGGGCCGGGGTCGGCAAGGTGACGGCCACTGACGGGGGCCTTGGTACGGCCCACAATGGAGGGCCTGATTATGATTAGAAGGAGGTCGGGCAGCCCTGTCAGAAGCACTTGGCCGCCATCTTACGGCCATCAGCCCCAGGCCCTCAGCTGCCATTGTACAGGGCACCCGGCCTGGGCTGAGGGCATCTAAGGGCACCTGAGGGCACTAAAGGGCACTCGGAGAATACTGAGGGCCACGGAAGCCGCTGGCAGGTCGGCGGGAGCGTGACATACAGGGGGATCGGGGCAGGGGGTGCGTGTATAGGTCTCAGGATAGGAATCATCACCCCGCCCCCTCTCCCTCCTCCAGGGCTGTCACTGCCGGCTTACAGAGGGGACATCTCCCGGGGCGGGAATCCCCCGGAGATCCTCACACTCCTCACACTCCTCCTCCAGTGCCACCCCATTAATATCCCCTCCTCCAGTCCACAAAGGGACCCATCAGTCCTCCAGGAGTCCCCAGGAATGAGTTCCATGCATTATCGGACGTTTTAATCTCCTATCCGCCTTTCATGTCGGTAATCCTCAATACCATGATGCTGTCACCTGCTCACATTGAGAATAGAGGCCTACTTATTACTTGACCTTGGGGAACTGTAGTTGTCTATAATAAGGTCAACTCACTATACACAAAGAATGGATAGAAAATACACTGTTCAAATGTAACTGCTGTAATTCTTCAGTAGAATAGTCTAACAGCAGATTTTTCTGTAAATGTATAATTCGTCAATTTCTAATGATATGCATTTTGTATGTATATATATGGTGTTGCATTAGAAAGTCCTGTGATGTCCAGCTGGAAACACCTCCGACACTGTTCCTAAACAGTTACTATTTACGGGGTATGGCATCGATACGTATGTGCTTTGTATCAACACAGAGAATACACAGCATTCTTAATGCTACCATTTGGTAAGGTTTGAAAAATGATTTTACTATCAAGAACACAGGATAAACATGTAGAAAGCATGACGATAATGGATGATATCTAGGGTTTTCAGTACTGGTCGCTCCTTTGGTTGAAAATGCATTAACAGGTGGTAGTGATTGGGAACTGTTGATCAAACAATATTGCAAGCCAACCGGTAGGGAGTGGGTGATACAAAATGATAGAGAATCAGATGATGGTTGCTAAGCTACATGACGATAGCGTGACGTCATGGGAATCACGCGACGTATTAATGACGTGGCATACCGGACACAGGACCACGCTGGCTGACATTAGACACAGGAGGAGGCGGGCCTGGGTCGGCGCCGGCTGACCCGCTAAAGTGAATGTCATGGCCCTGGTCGGAGTGTCATCCCCTCCTCTCACCCCCTACCCGCCTCCAGGCCTCCTCCCGCCCCTGATGCACCCACGGGGCCGCGCCCTGCCAAAGGTTATGCCTGGAAAATGGACACGTCGCCGACCTCCATGACATGTGGGTGACATGTGGATCCCCCCTCCTCATCTCGTGGCCTTTTTTGTGTTATTATTTTAGTTGTGCCCGGGCGTGTGGTGGTAATAGCGGTAATGACCCAGGTTGACAGGTGCCGTCTGGCTGTCCACTGCCATACATGCTAATGTCAGCATGGTACTGTTGAGCACTGGTCCTCCTGCTGGTACTTTGGTCTGCTTACTAGTATCAGTGCTTATGGAGTGGACAGGAGACCTTGTCATAATATAACCTGACCTGGAACGAGATTATATATAACTAAGCTATTGGCTATATTACAGTACAATCTCGCTATAAGGAGGACTTATACAAGGAACTTCCTGTTAGAAGGAGCTTTCATGGTCCCGATTCTCTATACATTGTGTATCTTTAGTATTGGTTATAAGACACATTTCTTAATGCGCAAATTGCCTGGCCCCAAGGCCCTCCTTATAACGAGAGTTTACTGTATAAAATAACTATATTATATGGTATCAACGTTTTGCCTGGTTGCTATGATAAATCAACCTAACACATGATAATACCACTTTCAACTTGTCAACTATCCCCGTCTTCCTATACTACTCACTCTTCCAGTGCAATACGGTGTAAGTAGTATACGGGAATATCGACTTTCACCTGGCACCACATCCAACTGGGACACTTCACCGGGAGCAACAAAGGTTTGTTTCGGGTGACATCTTGAGTGAGTAGGTAAGGCTATACATTTGTAGGGCTCAAACGGTCCTAGAAAGGAACTCACTAACGGCGTCGCCGACTTGTAGACGACAGCCCAGGCTCATGGACCACCGCATCAAATCTAAAATAGCTCCGGCATGACCTAACCTTTTTTTTCCAACATTAGATTCAAAATGTGTAGGATTGGTTTGTTTTACGAAGTAGGGTCGGGTAACCTGAAGCACACCCTCTTGTGTCTCATAACGGACAGGAGGAACTAGAGCCTATATTAACACAACAGGAGCAGGAGGGCTTCCTCGTGTACTCAGGGGAGGAGGATGAGGTTGGTCGTCATGTGAGGCTCCACTCAGGACATGTCCATTAGTAACCTGGGGTCAGGGTCCACCAGGGGGCGCCAGGTGTCAGGATACGGGGTCAGCCACACGCCGACCCGGTCAGTAACGTTACACAAACTGACGTCCCAATGTTCCTCTGACCCCCTCACCCACCTGACCCATCTCACCTACTATACCCGACCCCTGTACCCTATCCTCTCCCTCAACCACCTCACTAGACCCCTGTACCCTATCCTCTCCCTCAACCACCTCACTAGACCCCTGTACCCTATCCTCTCACTCAACCACCTCACTAGACCCTGTACCCTATCCTCTCCCTCAACCACCTCACTAGACCCATGTACCCTATCCTCTCACTCAACCACCTCACTAGACCCCTGTAACCTATCCTCTCCCTCAACCACCTCACTAGACCCCTGTAACCTATCCTCTCCCTCAACCACCTCACTAGACCCCTGTACTCTTTTCTCTCACTCAACCACCTCACTAGACCCTGTACCCTATCCTCTCCCTCAACCACCTCACTAGACCCCTGTACCCCTTTCTTCTCCCTCAACCACCTCACTAGACCCCTGTACCCTATCCTCTCCCTCAACCACCTCACTAGACCCCTGTACCCTATCCTCTCCCTCAACCACCTCACTAGACCCCTGTACCTATCCTCTCCCTCAACCACCTCACTAGACCCCTGTACCCTACCTGTTCCACCCTCTGTGACCTCCTCACTGAACATACTAGACCCCTCACGCACCTGACCCATCTCCCCAGCTATATCCGACCCATGTAGCCTCCCTGTACTACCCTCTGTGACCCCCTCACTCACCTCACTAGCCCCCTGTACCCTTACACCTGTATAAGGTGACCACCTTTACACTCCATGTCCAAACCTCTACCCAGATACGTCTTATTCCACCTTGTCAATGCTCCGTGATTTATACATTCATAACACACCTCGCCCACCTCCAGGGCCGATCCCGTATACACATAGTGCGCCCCTGCTACTATATCCTCCTGTATCAGATCTCCCGATCTGTCTCACCCATAGCTGCCTCACAGTTAACCTTTCTACTCTCTCATTGCCCCGTGCAGTTGTCTGTGCCGACCCTGCACCTGCCCCCACGCCCCTCCTGCCCCGACCCTTCCTCCAGTACGCCCCACCTTGACCCTCCCCTCCCCCACTGAACCCTCCCCATGCTACCTCCCCTCACCTCTGACCCTACTGAAAGGCCCCACATGCTAAGCACGCTATCGGATAGCCCCGGCGGACGTTACATAAGACAGGAGAGTGACCCATCAAAGAGCAGGAGGAGTGGTGAGAGGGGAGGGCCTGGAGGAGGGGATGGGCAGGGGTTAGAGGGGTCAGGGGGCGGCCCCTCCGGGCAGGGGCGGGACACGCAGGGTAGAGTTCTCCAGCCCTGGTCTCCGGGGTCGGGTAGGGTCGGGAGGTGGCCGACCTCTCCATGGTGCGAGGCTTTGATGTGGGGCACCTCCTCCAGTGTGTTTGGGCTGAGATGGACAGGTAACCTGCTTATCCCTTTACAGGCCGCATAGTGCTTTCATGTGCTATAGCCTTTGTTATCATGATGCATGAATGCAGCCCTGGTGGGTCGACTCGCCAAGACTGGATTCATGCATCATGCCGACAGTTTTGGGTGCCATTCTGGCGAGTTACACTCCAGGGCGGCATTCATACGTCATAACGAAGGGTATAGCACTTTAAAGCACTCTGTGGTCCTTAAATGTTTATTGATGTTGGTAACACGGACACTGTCCCTCTGGGGCAAGGGCTGTAACTCTATAAAGTGATGGTGTGGTCCCGGTGAGGGCAGCTTATGGGAGTAATACTATAGTAATACTGGAGCGTCAACTGGAATAAGGCTGGCAGTAGAGGCAACCTAGAGAAGGAAAACTGAGTCCATGTATATGGTTGAGGTAAATGGCATGAGGAAGGCAAATGCTTAGTGGAAAATATCTGGAATAGATAGTGGAAAGGAACTGTATTTATTTTTTTGAAATACAAGATTTACTATGCTTAACTATAGGAAGGGCCGTATTCAATGCCCCCCATTGAATACAATGTGGCCGTATTCAATGGGCTAAAAAAAATCAGTTTTTATTCATTAAATGGCTTCAAATCAAAAAATAAATGCAAATGCCAACTACATTGCTACCTCTCTGACGTATTTCACTCGTGGTAGCTGGAGCGCATCCCACTCAGCCTGCGGCTTCGTGGGATACTGCCCCAGCCACCACTCGTGAAATACGACAGAGACGGTATCAATGGGCGTTGGCATTTGTCTATGTATTCATGAGGTAGTTATTCATTATCAGAGGAGATAAGCACGACCAGCACTGTAGGGTAGATACACCCCGAAGGATCGGTATGAAGCATGAATGCAACTCTGGCGAGTGTAGACTCACCAGGGCTGCATTCATGCATCATGACAAAAAAGGGTATGGCAAATTAAAGCGCTATGCGGCCCTTAAAGGGTTAAGTGGAGTGAGCCCTATAGGCAGCTTGGGAGTACCTCGTAGGAGGAGTGAGCTTTAATGTGAGTGGAGATGGTGATATCGGGGCTGGGTCCCTACTTCGATCCTTGACACGCGGAGGTCGGCGGGGTCAGCCTACTGCCTCACAGGGGAGGCTCTCCGGGCTGACCCGCCGCCCGACCCCCATTAAGACCAAATGAACTACTTACAGCTCCTATGTCAGCTCATCCCCACCACCTGTTGACGGGTGGAGCCTCCAGGGTGGGCGCTCCTCCAGTACACTAACGTCCGCCGCAATACTGTTAAGTATGGACCGAGCTATACCAGTGTGTATACACACCGATACTCTCAACATTGGTGCACCTACCACTAGCTCAGAACGCCAATATTATTCACTTCCTACTCATATACCCTATACTGTCTAGATATATAATATATACTTTACTACCTGTATTATGCAATGGTCTATTATGTCCTCAATTCCAATCCATATCTCCTGTTTATGAAGGATATGGAAACATAAGTATACCTTCACAAGTGTAAAAGTCTACCATACCCATGTATATTCAAAGACCGTTGCTTCAAACAAAGAAACTTATCTGTGGTAACATACCGATTGTCCGTAGAATGGTATTCTGGTCGGGTCTAAACAAGGGCTCTAGAAAATAGACCATAAGGGCTGGGGAAATACAAGTGCTATAGAGGGGGCTAGATCTACAGTCAACCCTCACTTCCTCGAACATTTACTACCTCGAATCTCAGGGCTGACTGTATACATGTACCAGTATAACAGAAGTATATAAGGACTGGGTGCATGGAAATGGTGTACTTGGTCAAATTAAAATCAATGGTGGGCTCTATACAAACAGATCAGAGGCTTATGAAACCGCTTTAAAAACAGATTAGGGTTTAATGTTAGCATCAAGGCCACCTATGAAACAAAGAAAAATCGTTATAGAGCTACATATATTGTAGCAAACTGTTATAAAACGTTAAAAAAGGTATTTTGACGTAAAGTAACGTATATTTGTCGGTTGGACCTGACCAAGTAGTGCTACAACCATAGCACAGCACTATACCGATACGAGCCCACTCCAGGTGTAAACCCCCTGATAAGGCGGTCATGTGACCTGGTCAGCTGACCGGTCATGTGGCCCCCTGATTGTGTCATGATGGATCAGAACGAGGCCAAATAAGAGGCCTGCAGAAAGCCCCTGTCGGTGCCCTCAGCCCGACACGGGGCCCACACAGCCCCTGTCGGTGCCCTCACGCCGACACTAGGTTCACACAGAGGTCCTGACGCAATTATTTGCCGCCCGCTGCCTTGTAATGGTGCGGGCAGTGCGTGCCCGGCTAACCCTGCAAGGACTGTAGAGTGATTTAATGTACACTTCCCTCGGTCGGCGTGATGCGCGAATGCATCTCTGGTGAGTTATCCGCTAGGGCTACATTCATGAACCATGCCGACCATCTAGAATGCGTCAACATCAAAGGGTTGGTATAATGCTTGAAAGCAGCACTGGCAAGCGGACTCAACAGGGCTCTATTCATGCACCACAATGATAAAGGATATACCACATTAAAGCACCATGCGGCCCTTGAAGGGCTAAGGCTATTAACCCAGGTGACGCGGGTGGCGATTGGCGCCCTCACCCCGGGCGGGCGGGGGTCGGCGGGGCTAGGCGGGGCGCGGCCGGGAGGTGACCGGCGTATGAAGGGGTTGACAGGGTATCAGTGGGCGCCTGTATGAAGCCGTGAACAGCGCCCAAATGAAATCAGTCCGAGGGCGGGGCCGGGGCCGCGTCGAGGCTAATGGGCGGCGGGCCCCGGTCACGGCCCCGGCGCCGCCAGGTGCGCCGGGATCAAGGGGCGGCCGGGCCTCCCTATTATCGCCCGCCCCACCAATCAGCAGAGGGCGCTCATGTCGCGGCGGGGGCAGATTCGGCGCCGCGCGGTGTGATATCTACCTGGCGCCTCCTCAGGGATAAATCAGTTAACCCTTTGAGGGCCGCGTAGTGCTTCAATGCCCCATGCCCCTTGTCAGCATGTATGATGTATGAATGCAGTCCTGGTGAGTGTACTCACCAGAGCTGCATTCATGCATCATGCCGACTCTTCGGGAGTGTATCAACCCCACATGGTCGACATGATACATGAATGCAGCCCTGGTGAGTTTCTCCCCAGGGCTGCATTCATGCATCATGACCACAAAAAGGACATCACATTGCAGCACTATGCGGCCCTTCCATCAGTTAACCCGGGACTGACCATGAGCAGCTCAGGGCGAGCCGCTATCAGCTCCTGCACCGGGGAGCAGCTCCCGGGGTGAGCAGTTCACGGTGAAACCACAAGAAAATAATGAGATAAATGAGTAGGAGTTTCTATAAGTTTTCTTTGATTTCTTCGCCATGCAAGCTTTGAAAACGCTCGGCAAAATCGTACTCATGTTCAACGTCGGCAATTATGCAGACCTCTCTTCATTTTACGACAGGTTTAGTTAAGCTGACAGAACTCTTTAGTCCTAAAATGATATACCGGGGTAGTCTTGATTCGTGATATGTAAATGTCGTTTCATCGCATATTTATACGATTGGCTTAATTGGTATATATACTGCTTGAAAATATACTTCCAAAAGGCATGATTAGAAAGTGACACCAGTGACCAGTCTGGATCTCTTCTATCCATCTTTATCATGCAGCACGTACATTTGTCTTCCTCACTTAGATCCTGCCAATATACAGTCTGTTACAATACCCTAACTCTTCAAGGGCTACATAGTGCTTTGATGTGCTATGTTCCTTGTCGCAACGATGCATGATGCATCCATCCATCATGCTTACCCCACCGGATTGATACACTCCTGAGGAGTCGACATGGTGGGCCAATACATGCCAGTGAGTTACTCGCTGCGGCTGCATGACGACCAAGGAAAATGTCACCATGCATCCTTAAAGGACTGAGTATATATAGAGAGCAGCTCAGAGAAGCTTAGATTCCCTACAAGTAGGTCTGAGATCTCTCGGATCTCGCCACCTCTGACCTATACCGCCTGAGCGCTGAATCATGAGCATATCTACCATTTTCGCGCCGTGGTATCTGACCAGCTCCTTATACCTATAATACGAGCAGTTCAACGAGCAGCTCACCCTGGATCCCACCCGACCAGGAGCAGCTCCCGACCCGCGTATTACATAGATAGGGCGGGGTGAGCGGGTCGGTGAGGGGCCCGGGAGGGGCAGGTGGAGGGCCGACCCCTATACACCTGAGGCGTACAGGTGAAACATTGGCCGACCCTGTAATGACCACCAGTCAGCAGGTGTACTAACTAGACGTAGACATGCACGGGGTGCATGTATTATCTCATTTATACCATAGTGTAACTGCAGGTATTCATCTCCCGATTTTGGACGCTGCTTACTACATCGCAATCATGTTCTTAGCAAAGCGTTGTACTCTTGGGTATACATGTACTTAGCAGCCACGATTGTAGAATCCCTCAGGGATGAGCGCTGGTATGACGCAAGAGGCATGTACTTCGTGACAGTGATTCAGCTTTATCAGATTTGGATTATGGCCATATTAAAGGTATCATATGACAGTGTAAAACATACATGATCAACATAGCAATGTGTCCAAAGAGAAGGCCAAAAATGCCCAAGCATATACACATATCTATACCATGCAGGAATTAAATTATCCTGGTCTTATCTATAGGACAATGAGCACCATAACCTATGAAGACTTATACCATATATGCAAACAGAACTACTATTTATGGATTTAGTATAATACTGTACAAAGGTCATGGCACTCTGAATAATGTGTAGACAGTATGAGGTGGTGGGACAGAAGGGGAGGGGGTGGAGGAGTTGGTGGTGGTTTCATGGAGACCCTGTGTGTTTATTCACTGGTAGTGATGGGTGGGGGGGGGGGGGACAAGTCCAAGTCCTGATATAGTACTATAGACCATTGCCACCGCCTCCCCAGGCTCGGATCTATGGGCCCCTTCTGCGCACTGCACTCGGCGAGATAATAAAGAAATGTGATTTATGTAATGAACAAAAGCAGCTGTATGATGCGGCCGGCTGCCCCGACCGTGCAGCTTGACTCCCCATAACAACCCCGGGTCCTGCCCGCCACAACCTGCTGAAATTGAGGCCACCGGGGTCACCTGACCAGGCGACCTTGACCTCAGTCCGCAGGTGACAGGTTGGAATTGGTTTTATCCAGAGAGAGTGGTGCGGGGAGTATAGGAGGGGGACTTGCGTAAATGTTGCGTATGATCTAGAGGGGGGATGATGGAAACATGGCGGCTTAAGGCGTGTTGACTCGGCGCGGCCGTCGGTGCGCGCGCAGCCACCAGGCCGGGAATTGAGGTTATCTGGGTCACGTGACCGCCGCCCTGGGGAGCGGTCGTTATTGGGCGCGGGTCGAATTGATAGGTGTGGTATCACGGCGCAATAGGTAGAGGCGGGGCGCGGGGTCAGGTGATTGTGGACACAACCATTTGATTAGAAGCGGAACTTATTGCGGCAAGGGCTGGCTTAATGGCGGCCCGATGGCACGGGGGTGAAGCCGGGGTTGAAGGCGAACCCCCCCTGCGGTGAGCACGGCTCTATACGCGCCACCAACTCCTGACAGCCCGCCGCCCGAATGGAGCTGCAGGGGTCGGGGCCAACAGGAGTTACGACTTGATTATTTCCAGCTCGACATCCGGATCGTCGCCTGCCGCAAAGCCCCGTGTGCCCCCCGTGGCCTTGGTCGGCGCTCCGCCTGTGTCCCCCGCCCTGCCCCGCCCCGCCCTGCTGCACTGCTTTGCGCCCCCGTCACAGAGCCCATCCCTCTGCCATCCACCATCTAAATGAGCCTCCCCAATCATGGGCTGCTACTGGTACGACTCCCGGTAACACTAGACTATGTCCTGACCGTGTACAACTAGGATACAGCATAGCCATAACCCAGTGGGCACAGCACGTAGAATCAGCGTGGATTAACGTCGATTAACCTGATCAACGCTGATCCAAAATAATATACATATCTTCTTTCTAAATCTATATCTATTACCATAAAATTGCCGTCTCTGCCTCAAACTGCCCGACCTAGAAGCAATAAGCAAGATTATATCTTGATACAGGCAGTAGGTCAGCAATGCCATCTTGTACAGAGACAGCATATATGTCAGTACTGTAGTGCCTCTATATGGGTTAAAAATCGACACGGGCGACACGGCGACACGGCCCTTTTAAAAATCGACACGGGCGACACGGCCCTTTTAAAAATCGACGGACACAGACACCTTTATAAGGCCCTAGTATGTTCTATATACATAAAAATCGACACAGTGACTCGGCCCTTTTGCTAAAGATCGACCTGGCGACACGGTCAAATCTGTGGGGTACCCATGTAGAGGCACACTGTAGTCCCCATCTGCAAATCCCCAATTCCTATACTACTACCATTACCACTGTATTGTATAGGGGGTATCTACCGCGCTGCCCCACCTCCTGATAATCTGTGCTCACCGGGGCAGCAGCTAGATGCCCCGGTCACATGATCATCACCCGGACCACGTGACTCAAGTCACAGGTGATCGGACACAGGTGACCTCTGACCCCGGATGAACATGTCACTGCCACCTGGCGGCCCCTGAGCTCAACTCGCGCCCCTAGCGGCCGCAGCCCCGGATGATACTCTCTCTGTGAATGGCGGGCGGGGTGAAATTGAGGTTAGGCGTTTAAGGATCGCTGAGTGCTTTGTGGTCATGATACATAAATGAAGCCCTGGTGAGTCTACTCGCCAGGGCTACATGCATGCATCATACCGACCATTTATGAGTGCATACATCTAGCCCATATAGGGTCGGCATGATGCGTGAATGCGGCCGTGGCGAGTTACTCGCGAAGGCTAGATCCATGCCTTATGATGATTTGGATTTAAGCAATATGCTACCATTAAATGGTTAGACACGTTTTGATGTAACTGCTGACACGGGGCACGCCCCCTACCAGTCAGGATCTACACCCCGCTCCCCCGCCGTGACCGACGCCGCGACCGGAAGCGGCGGGGTGAGGCCAGGTGACCACTGGGGGGCGCGGCGGGGGTCGCGGCACTGATCGGGGCGCTGTTTTACGAGGTAGAGGTCGGGTTTTACTGAGGGCGCTACAGGGCACTACGCGGGCAGAGGGCGATCGGGTTGAGATAACTTGAATTGAATTGTAATACGGTTCTCAACCCGGGGCTCGGCAGTCGCTGTTGTCACTTCATACCAAGGGAGTCGTAAATGTTCCACATCTGAGAACTTCACCATGACGTTATAGTACGTCAGGGTGACGTTTGATTGACGTTGCCAAGTGGCCAGTACCTACCCGCGAGGCTCGGAAACACTCCATGCGAAAATGGATTACCAATGACTGTGATCCCGTACAATGGTAAAGGCGAGGGCAGTGCCAATTTCCACGACCGCGACCGCCATTCCTTTCTGCATCGTCATTTGGTGCCCCAGAAATGACCCATTGCCGGCGGGGCGTCCGGCCGCGGCCGCGCTTTATCTCCGCGGCCCAGATTGAACCGCGCTCAAAGCGAGGCTGACCCCTGGTGATCCAAGATGGCGACCGACGAGCTTCCGGTGGCAGCGCGGGGGCGTGTTGGTGTCAGGGCAGGTCGGTACTGACCGGAAGTTATCTCCGCACTAACTAATGCACTTCTGGTGCCACCCTTCCCGCCCGCCGGCATGCCGCTCAAATTGGGGTTAAAATTGCGAGAGGGAGGCTTGGCCGACTGACGTGCGAACCGGTGAAAATTAGCCATGGACGCGGGCAGGGTTAAGTTGCCATGGCGACCGGATCGGACTTGTAAATGTCAACCTAGGGCGATAAAGGTCACGTAACCACGCCGAGAGAGGGTCTTTATTGACTGCAACGTAAAGGAGTGCGCCAAATGGAAACGAGGTGGCCTGGTCTCCGACAACAATAGACATGGGAAATATAATTTGGGTTGAGAATTGGGAGCGGTGTTAAGATACTATTCTGAAGTGGTGTGTGCGTGGCTATTAAATACTAATAGTAATAGTTATCATGGTCCCAATTCACCGAGCAATTCTAAGCAATTTCCAGAAAATTATTCAATTGCACATATCCGGCTAGTGCAAGGACCTATATGCTGGCCTTTATATATAATGCGTTTTGAATTGTGTAAAGGCTTTGACTGACAATCAAGTGATTTCATGACGATATTTGCCACTTCCCAAGGTATTATATCAATATGATTTACTATGTACATTGACAGTTGCTGTAATCATTTCCGATTTTTCTTTTTATTCGCCCATGCCTTACTTAATCTGGGTACAGTGAATTTAAGATATACGTATACGGTACCGTGTCTTTCACATTATCAGCTGTTTTCAGTCCCTGTCGCCGCAACCAGCGCTCGTCCCGCCACCGCCCTATATATGTACAAACTGTAAACAGTGGTCAATGTGTTTATGACCTTTAATGGTACTTGTAGAATAAACCCTTGTGAGTAGCTCGCCAGTGCTGCCTTCAAGAACCATGTTGACCGGGTTAATGAGGAACGTTGTAGTGGCATCAACTCTTGGTGAACCTCTCAACATAGTCATAGATCCACCAACGTATTATTCCCCGACACTGGAGCAGTATCTCCCCATGTACACGTACACTACACCTACATACACTACACCATATCCACCACCCCGACACCTGAGCAGACAGATCGGGCGCTGTCCACTCGATCCCAGGGACCCAGGATCGTGTTGGACACGTCCCCCACGGCTCGCCATGCCCGCCTCAGTGTTGACCCTTGACCCCGACCACCAGGTGTAGGCGCCCAGTGGGGGTGGTGTGAGCAGAAACCAAGACTGACCACTGGTCATCTGAGTATGGTATAGTGTTAGCGAGTGGGGATAGGGTGGCTCACTGGAGGTCTATTAGAGGGCATGTGCCGTAGGTGAGTGGGTGTTACGTGTATGTGTGGGGGGATGTAGTTGTGAATCTAGAATGCCAGTCACAAAGCGAAGGACAAGATAAAGAAGTGTCCTCAGCTTTTACCTCAAATAACACTTTTGTTGGGGCTGGGATTAGGGTCATAAAAGCATGACGGGTTCTGTTGGGCGCGGTGTTGGGAGCTTTGTTCGAGCCCTTCAGTCCGACGGCAGGTGGCAGCACCTGCTTTGGGCTTGGGGTACGGATAGAGGTCGCTATAGGCTTCCGGTCTGCATGTGCACACGCAGGCTGGTCGCCAATGGAACTCGTCGGTTATTCTGGACACCTGAATCCAGCGTACCCATCTAAATACATCGGCTTAAGGCCTACTCACCCGCTCCGAACTCTATAGGGAGTTCGCTTACTTAGCTTTGCCTGTTGAGGTTCTGTGAATAAACATAACCTTCTTTGCAACCTGTACACTTTACCCGAACTGTGTCAACCTTGTTCTTTCCTTAATAACTTATCCCCAATATTAAGAGAACGAAGTCGCGTCTGTTACACTTTTAACGGTATACAACGTATGGTCATGATAAAGAACAATAAGGGAAATGTTCTGAAACAGTGTACAACGTATTAAGGGGGTGAGGTAATGCCTGGTGCAAATAGTCAATGTCATACACTACTTACATCTAAGTGATTCATTGGTATGCTGAACTGTTGTGACAAACTTCACAACACTAATCAAACCTGTGCAACTTCAGAGACGTATGAAGGTCCTGGAATACATACACTTCTTTCCCTAATTTTAAGACAGTTGACGATGAGGAAAACGGTACTTTTAAAGGCACTTTCTTACAAATACAAATTGAGGTAATAGCGGAGGCGCTCTCCATGCCCGCGTGCCTGCCTCCCTCCCCGCCTGACATGTCTGTGCCTGTCTCCCTCCCTCCTACCCTCGTTCCCAGATCCTCCCTAAGAAACGCTCTGGTAGCAACTATGACATTAAACTTGGATTTTAGTGGGCACTGCCTTCTGGTAGCTTGGAACCAGTGACCAGAAAGCAGAATGTATGATGATAGTTATCCAATCATTCTTTCTGGTTCTGGTTCTGGTTACTGTTTCCTGGTTCCAAGCTAAGAACAGGGGTTGCCCAAACCTAGCAAAAGTTCAGGTTCAATGCCATAATTATGTTTACAAGTGCCATTCTGTGCAAGAATGGCGTGTGGAACAAGTGTACCTCCTTCCCTGCTTAACTGTCTCCCCCTCCCCATTCCCACATTCTCTTCCTTTAACATTTTCCCCTCTCACCGTCCTATCCCCCTTCGTCCCTCCCAGCTCTTTCCATTTCTCTCTCGCGCCAACATTGACTCCGTCTCAAACCCTCCCACCATGCCTTACCATGCCCTTCCCCATCCTTTGCGCTAGCCCTGTCCCTCTCTCTCCCTTACCCTTTGTCCCTCTCCTCCACTCCGTTGACTCCCTTCCGCGACCCCTTTCCCCTCCGCTCCTCCTTTACTCACTCACTCCCGTACTTCCTCCTTTCAACTCATTGTCACTCCTTTCCACTCGTTTCTCCCTCTCTTCGTCACTCCGTCAATCCATCCCCTCCCTGCTTCCCTCCCCCTCCCTCCTTTTATATATCGCTCACTCTGTCCCTATGTACACAGAGGCAAACATCAGAGTCACCCAATGTCGCCAATACTACTCTCATACAAGGGTCAGGCACTGCTGGACTATAATAGATGGGTCAAGGGCCATTCTAGTGAGGGTCAGGCTAGGCTGGACATTCAATAACAGGCTGGACTTTGGCAAACTTGCTTGAAAGTCTGGCCATGCTGGATCTTCATGCCACAGTGTGACAATGCTGGACTCTTGCAGGCTGATAGAGACTCTCCCAAGAGTCCAGCATTGCCAGACTATGGCATGAGGATCCAGCATGGCCAGACTTTCAAGCAATTTTGCCAAGGTCCAACCTGTTATTGAATGTCCAGCCTAGCCTGACCCTCACTAGAATGGCCCTTGACCCATCTATTATAGTCCAGCAGTGCCTGGCCCTTGTCTGAGAGTAGTATTGGCGACATTGGGTGACTCTGATATTTGCCTCTGTGTACTTGCACCCTTCGTTTCACCTCCTCTCTATTACACCCTCCCTCTCTACCGCCCCCCATTCCCTTCTTTGCTACATCCCTGCCTCGTTTCATTCCTCCATCCTCCAGCTCCTATCCACCTCTTGCCTATCCCCCTACTCTCTCCTCCCATGTCTAACCCCATTATTTCTTCCTCTACCTCACATACGCTCCCTCCCATTCCTTGCACTCCCTTGAACTCCTATCCTTCTTCAATCTGTAGGTTTTATTCCATTATCCCCTCCTTTCTTCCTCCAGTCCTTCCTCCTTCCCCTGCTCGATTGTTCCCAACCCCTTTTCCATAAGCTCACCCCACTTTCTCACCATCTCCCACACACTATTTACCCCGCCTTCCCCCCCTCCTTTCCTCCCTCCCTCCCCCCTCCTTATTCCCTCTGTACTCCCAGTTCCTGCTGTAGCCCATGTTTTACCCTCCACCCCTGAGGGCTCACTGTTAAGGCATTACCCTCTTCCCCTGGAGGCAGCTATGGGGGCCTGACACCCTGGAGGAGGCTATCTGCAGCTATCTGTGAGGGTGTGTGAGGGGCGGGGCCGGCTTGTTTGTAGTGGACGGGGTATCAGCAGATAGTAGACCAGCCGTGCCGACCTGTCTGTCCTCATTAGACGCTGTCAGGGCTTCGTTAGTGTTCAGTGACAAACGAGCACCGACCCCCTGCACAGTCCTAGTGGTCCTGGTGGGGAGGGGGCCGCACTGACCACTGACATTCATAATTAAATACTGTATGTATCTACAATATTTTCCCCAACTACACCCGCCCCCCACCCAGAACAAGATGGTCTAGTATTGATTTGTGATTTATACCCCCCCCCAAGTTAGGGGTCCAAATTTTAACCGCCCTCCCTATCTTGCCTCCCTCTACCAATCCACTCCCTTGTTGCTAAAAAATGACCACTCCCTTGGCTTCATTTGTTATTGAATACTAGCTCCCAAAAAACTAGTTCAGTACAGTATTTGCGGGAATATATATGCTACTACATCTTATTACATTCATCAGTATATTCTAGGTATATGCCTGATCCTAAAGTTCTGAAGCTAACAATTTAGTACAGTCAAGATGTATACCGTTATCATAAGCATGTCTAGCTTTCAACATCAGCCTGTGCGAACACCAACAACTAATTGTACTTCTTGAGTTCTGATTGGAACTCTGGGGAGAGATGGACTTGAGGGAGGGGGAGGATAAGGCCACAGTTTCAACGGACTATGCTAAAAAGTATGAAATACAGTTTCTAAGCCCACCCCCAAATTATCACCGCGTTCATCACAAAAATCCTGTTTGAGGAAAATCATTTAAAAAGGTTTTGCAATTCTTTAAAATGAAACACTTGATATATAGGCCTATACTTATATGCAACACCAGTTTCATTTAGCCTGGACAAACAACCATTTAAATATTAGAAATGGCTAGCACATATACATATATGCCTCTAGCTAACCTCACCATGAATGACATTAATAGTAGACTGACATTGACCCTGGAGAAGTCAGTCACTGCCATGCACGCATGCCAGTTTTATACTCCAGGATAGGGCCCCAGTGTCCAGGTGTATACCTCCAACATGTACATTTAATTTACACGCCCCTTGACATGATTAATCACCACTGATACTGAGACTAACCAGCCACATTTGTCTGTTCTCTGTGGGTGCTGGGACAAATTCCTCCCCCTGGTGGTAGGGTGCGGGATAATGAGGGCCAGTTGTGGGGTGTCTGTCAACCCTGGAGCAGCGAGCAACCGGTCCCTGCACTCTCAGGCAAAAGTGACAGCCATCGTTGTTTTGCCAAAAACACTCTCTGTTCAACAGATTTTCAGACAGAAAATGACCCCTTTTGGTAGGAGAACAGTAACTTTTCATGGTAGAATAACAACCTTTTTTTTTAACCTTTGCCACGGTTAAAAGGAACGATGATGAAATGATGCACAACATTGCATATATTCAAACTGAATAAATCACCTTTTGATCTAATATCTATTAAAAAGCCCACATTTTCTTCTAAAAGGTAAGAGGTTATCTAAGGGAACACCCTTTCTTGGTTCTTTTTTTCTTGATTCCAGTGCCATTGTAAGAGTCAAATTCCCACCCCCCTAGTTTTAGATAACGAGCATGGGTGTCACTTTTGTCTGAGAGTGCGAGTATACCAGGGGTGTCTGTCAACCCAGGGTGGGGCCGGGAGCAGCTCAGGAGCAGCTCGCAGACCACCCCCTGCCCCGGCCCTGTGTGTAACACCGTGTTGTATCTGAGTGCTGCATTAAGATGAACAATAAAGATAGCCCCCGGCCGTAATTCAGATAACCCCGCCTGCTGGCACTGAGAGATGCATAGTAGCATACAGTAGGGGTGGTGAGACTCCAACGCTGAGACAGTGGACAGTGCAGGCATAGGGGTGGTGTATATGTAACATCTCTGAATAGACCCTATTCATTGATAGTCTCTAAAGAGTACTAAAGGTCTACTCTCATGTCCATACACATGTCTTCATGTGGGAAGTACCCCTCGGGAGCACCAGAATAGGGTTAGTGTTAGACACAAAAAGGAGAATTAAAGAAGGCGGTTTTCTTGTACATCAGCATCATGACGTTACATGTTTACAAAATTGCAGAGGTAGTGGAAATCTATTGTATTTTTTTAAAAATCTCAGTGAAGAGCCTGAATTCAAACAATGGGTCATCAAGTACTAGTTAAATACCCAAATGTTTGTGTAACACATATGTCACCTTCTACTCAGGGTTAGGCTTTTATACCTATTGCTGTTGACCGTATTACACTGGATTGTGTACTGAAGACATGGGGTTCCCTGAAAAGTAAAACCTCTAAAGCTGACACGGTGAGGTGTACACTTCAGGCTCTTCTCCGTATCCCCGTGCAATTAGTGTAGGATTCTGGCAGCCCTAGGCCGCCCCTGCCACAGTGGAGAACGTATGTCGCTGGGCACAGTATAGGATAACGCCAAATCAACTTTCCAATTACAAGCGGCCTCATTAGCCTAATAGAAACTGTAGAGTTCATTAAAATGTTGCACCTGATCAACTTTCTGCTCGCCATCGGTCATTAGGACAAGCCACCGGAAGTAGAGGCGGAAGCGAGGCCGGTGAGGCTGGGGGCGCCTGATAGGGGGAGCGTCATGCATGGGTGCGCGCGACTCTAGTGTATTTACATGCTACAGGGCCGGGGCACCACGGCCACTCTGCCACTCCAACCATAGGCCTCCATAGGCTCAATGCTCCAACCAGCCCGCGCCGACCCCATTAGGCCAGCATCACTATGTGCATGCCCTTCACTTTCCCCTTCCCTATCCCCTTCTCTTTACATGTGGGGGGCCATTATTTTTACATCGCTCTCCCTCTATGTTATGTTGCTATTTACGTCCATGCCCTTGCTTCCTTTGTAATTTTTTGCTGTTGTATGCCATTGTATCTTACATTGTTTCATTCACTCTCGTAATCTCTCCTTTTCTATCAGTCCCCCTATGTCTCTCTATGGGGTATCTCTGTCTCTCTGCCTCTCTCTATCGCTATCATGTCTCTTTCCCTCTCTCTCCCTCTCTCTGAATCTGCGTGTCTGTATCTATTGTGTGTGTGTTTGTGTGAATGTATGTATGAATATACAGTATGTGCATGTATACATGTACGTACCGATATGTAGTAGTTAAACCACTGTCAGACCCCTGTACGTAGGATATTGGCGACAGTCTAGGCTGATCATGAGTCGGTAGACGAGTGTGCTCAGCCGTTACTAAGCCAATATCCTAGTACAGGGGTCTGGAGTGGTTTAACTAACTTATGCCAAACTAGTAGTGACTGGTTTTTTTCACATTTTGTACGTCATATACAGTCAGGTCATTTCTTTTGTTCTCTCGTCCAAGTGTGGTATAAGTAAGTATACATGTACATGTACATGAATGCATTCCCCTCCTTTCCAGAAGACCCTCATGGATTAAAACAATTGTATGATGTCTCTGCTTAGAATGTTGATAATACTACATGCCTATGCTAATACAATATGTACTATAAATTTATGTTTTATAAATCTCAATACAGGATCTAACGATAGCAAACGATCTAAGAGTTAACAGCAGAACGCATTCTTTCATGTGGGACACGCGTTATTCCAATGCTACCAGGGTGGGTTAGAATAGTGTTAAAATAAAATGTGTATAGCAGGACCTCGGGCACGTCTAACCCTGGAGTGGTGGTTCCTGCTAGTGCCGCCTGGTGTCACTGGTGTCGTGCTCCAGGTCGTGCTCCAGGTGCTGATCCTCCTGTAGCGTATGACCACCAGGGGGCAGCACCTCACCCCGCCACCTCCTCCAGGCACCTCCTCCACGGCCTGCAACGGTAGCACACACACTGGAGGTTAGAGAGGCTTCTGGTTTTGGTAAGCAATGGACATATGGTAGGATATGAATACGAATACAATTTAAAACCGATGGTATATGTACGTGTACGTTAAATACAATATTCCTCTGGAGGTACATTTATATCAGGAAATAAATTAAACGTTAAAATTAAGATGCAAATTGGATGCTAGAGTCTTACCCGGTCTTACCTATGCTCTTGGTTGTAAGTGGACATATGGTCGGTTGTGAATATTGTAAAATGAACAAGTTGTGACTACTGACAGTTCCAATCTCATTAGTTGAACTTCATATGTAAGCCTGTTCTATAGCCCGTCCAGGTCTGATATTAAGTTGGCGTGAAGCTTTTTTAGTAAAAGATAAACATCAGATTCTTATAGTCATTAATGTACAGTTCCATACTCTCGATCCTAGCAGACACATTTTAGAGAATATAAATTATAGAATATCTGAAATCAGATCATCTTTACTCCTGTCTTTACCCCCACCCTCTGCCCTGGCGTGTTACAGTCCGGCCATGAGTCAGGAGGGCTGATTGTCAGCGTGTTGAAGACAAAGGCAGGCAGGGTCTGTGGCAGCCAGCCAAGCAGCCAGGTGTCAACTTCCCGCTCCTACCCTGGCACCACCAATCAACTCACCTGGCCAACACCCCTACCCTCCTCCACACCCTACCACATGAAGAGCACTGTTAACCCTTTAATGGAGGTATACTGCTTTAATGTGTTGCACCCTTGGTCTTCATGCTGCATGAATGCAGCCCTGGTGAATCTACTCGCCAGGGTGGATTCATGCATCATGCCGAGCCTCCAGGAGTACATCAACCCTGTAGGATCGACATGGTGCTTGATTGCAGCCTTGGTGAGTACTCACCAGGGCTGCATCCACGCATTATGAGGACCATGAGCATATTACAGTAAAGCACTATGCAGCCCTTACAGGGTTAATTAGTCCCTTATCATCCTCCCACCCACCCCCACATGGCCTGTGGTGAATATGTAACACAACCCAATAAAACACAAGACGATGAATGATGATGGATTAGATAGTTATCACCTGCACACATTGATGATGGGGTGATGTGGTTAGGGTGAGAGGAGAGATATTACACCAATACTCACAATACACACCTTTATGGGCGCCTCCTGGCGGGCTGGGTGCCAGGTGTGATACCCAGGTGTTAATAAGAGGTGTGATGAGCCCTGAGTGGTGCCACTATCACACTCTTTACGCCACCATCAAATTAGTTCTGGAGAACATATGGGTTCTTGGCCGCCACCTTGCCAAACACGCAAGGTTAAACGATGCCTCGTCTCCTGCTGGAGATGTGGCTTTTATGCAGAAAAGGGTAAATGTACAATGTGAGAAATAAAAAGGTATTTTTTCATTGAAGATAGTTTGCTCTGAATCTACAAGGTTATTGCAATGAGCCAGTATACCATGCAATGATGCATTGATTTCGTACGATTTAAATTGTGTAGAAACTATAAACAATCACCTACTAACTGACTAAGATCCATACCAACAATGCTCCTGTTAACATAAAGTGGAATTGCACAGGTAGTGGCCGGGTCGTACAGACTTGGGGAATAAGTACTTAAACATTTCAGGATGGTACCAGCAAAGTATAAAAGGTCTCAAATAATCCCACTGATAAAGGAGCAATTTAGGGTTGGTAATAAATGCTGTCAAGTGCCATCAGGTGAGGTACTGAGACTCAGTCTATTAAGGATGTATTAAGCCTCAAGTCAGAGATTCTCCCCCCCCCCCTCCCTGTGTGCATGTGTGGCAAATGCTGCTCTAGGGACTGCTCCATGTGACTCCAGTTTAGTGTGGGAGTGCCCTGAGGGCCGGGCCCTAGTGGTCACTTTCCCAGAGTAGTGTTGACCCCCCCCCCCCTTCCCACCGATCCCCACCCCCCCCCCCCCCCACCCTTTTCCACTACTACTACCCGACGTACTAAATCAGATTAAGATTGAGCTCGTCTTTTGTCGTCTCAGTGTCGGGCTGGGGTTTACCTAGCGCCGTCAGTGTGTACACACCTCCCCCCCCCCCCCCCCCCCACCCGACGGTCCAACACTCGAGGTGTAAAAATGAACATTGGATCCCACCTGACCCCACTGACCCCCAGGCTCTGGTCGGCGCTAGCTGAGGGTGGGTGGGAGGAGGTGTTGGCAGGGCTATGGTGAATGGTCTGGGAGCTGTTATCTTTAGGGTTATATTTAGGCTAGGAAAAATATGAATATAGTTTTAATGAAATATTCTTGGTTTTGAGAATGTCTATATACAAATATACGAAATATGCAGAGCCATTGGTGAAATGGCTTGTATAAACTGGAGGGCCAGACAGGGTCAGTGTATAGGGCGTATAGGGTGGGGGAGGGCAATGTGTAGAGGTATAAGAGGTGGAGGTGGGGGTGGGGGTGGGGCAGGGGTTAAGCTGGCGGGGCGGCGGGCTGTGGACACTGTATTGTCAGCCGGAGTGTATGATCAATGAGCGGATCAGCGTCTGTTTGTCCGCGCCGGGATCCCAGGCCACCGCCTGCCCGCTGATCCCTACTGGTCTGGGCCAGAGGTGGGGGGGGGGTGAGAAGGGGGGGGGGGGTAGAGGTGGCAGTGTCATTGTTGGGGCGTAGATCCGTGTCAGTGCAGTGGTCATCGATAACCAATACGGAATAATGAAAACTAAACAGTGTGGTGTCAGGAGGAGGAAGGAGGAGGGCTGATGGAGGAGGGAGACCAGTGGTGGACGACCGGGGGCATGGGTGGAGGCTGGAGGCAGTCGGACTTAACCCTTTAAGGGCCGCATAGTGATCTATGCCGACCCTTTTGGGAGTGTATCAACCCTGTAAAATACGGAGATATCTTGAGAGGAATACAATGTACGGTGAATATATATACATTTAGCTGGTTGTGGGTGTCAGCCGGGGAAGGCATGTAAAGGACTATAAAAACACCGGTATGGCAGAAGATGACATGTTCTAGATATAGTATAGAGGCAGCAGCACATGTATATGGGTATGGGGGAGCCTAGTAGCAGATAGAAAGTGGCCTCAGGGGCAGTACATAAAGGGTGTCATAGGCACTGTAGACACTGCTGGAGGAGGCCAGTTGACAGGATGGTCACCCCAGGTCACTGTGGGTCAGTCGGGTGGTCAGTGGGATGATGCCCCAGCCTGCTCCAGCCTGCCCACTCTTCCCCCAGCCCACCCCACTTTGCCCCAGCCTGACCAAGCCTGTCCCAACCTGCCCCACCCTGCCTCACCTTGCCCCACCCATGCCCCTCCCTGCCCCAGCCTGCCCTATCCCTGCCCCACCCTGCCCCACCCTTGCTCCACCTCTGCCCCCACCCCTGCCCCACCCCATGTATACCCTGCACTGATTAGACCCAGTGGATGTGGATTGCGGTGCGGCGAGGTGAAAGAGGTGGCGACCGGTGAGAAAAGAAGGTGGCGGGAGGGGGGGGGGGGGGGTTGGGGTCAGGGCCGCTGTACAAACTGATTGCTTGATCCCCGGCCCCGGGCACGGCCCCGATCCCTGCCCCCTGCCCCCTGCCCCCTGCCCCCGGCCCCGGGCGGCATACAAAGCCGACCCGGGCGCCGGGCGTCGATCCCCTCCACGCCGCTCAAGTGGCTCCTTTCAGTCGTCTTTGTGGAGCAACAGGATCCGCGCCCGCCACCCTCCTTATCAATGGGCGCGATGAAAAACGCCGATCTATATCATCTTACAGCCTGCATGCATGCCCCCTGTACACCCCCTCCTCCAGCGTCACGCTGATAAGTGTGACGGCACCATGGAGGAGGGGTGCATGGAGCAGGGGCTGGGCAGCTGTCAGCCGTGGAGGATGCATCCATAACCCGCACATAACACTCCATTCACCTCCTCCAGCGGCTCTGCAGCAAGATGAACAGAAATAGCAGTCAGTATCGATCCTGTGTTGAGGGCGCGGACAGGGTGGGATCAAACACGGACACATCCCCTTCTCTCCTCCTGCACCCTAACCCACTGTCCCTCCATGCAGCCACTATTAACCCTTCAAGGACTGCAGAGTGTTTTAGTGAGGTATGCCCATTTGTCGTCAATGATGATGCATGCGAGTAGCTCGCCAGGCCTGCATTCATGCATCAAGCCAACCTTTTGGGAGTGTATCAACCTGGTATAGGGTCAGCATGATGCATGAATGCAGCACTGGCGAGTTACTCACCAGGGATGCATTCAGCCACCATGCTGACAAAGGGCATAACACATTAAAGCACCATGCTGCCATTAAAGGGTTAAAACCGACCACATTCATCATGGTTCCCCCTGAAAGCACGGACGCCGACCGGTGACATGTCATCTCTAAATGCCGCGACCTTGACTCCAAAAGTCGTCTCCGGGGTCAGCGGAAATGGCTTTCTTATGCCGCTGTGAACTGTGAATCGGCGGGCGTGGTATCGGGTAGAGAGAGGATGTGATGGGTATAAAGGTGGCCGGGTCAGGTAGACTGAGTGTCAGTGTGTGTAGGTGGTGAGACGTCTATAGAGAGGGTAGAAAGGTGGCAGGGTCGGGTAGATGTGGTGTGGTGTGTGTGGTTATTCCTGCAGTGTTAGAAGTACAAAAAATGTACATGTGAATGTAGCTGAGCAGTAAAATCTATGCTGTATTTTTGCAGTTTACACAGTACCACGATTTCAATGTACATGGGCAATAGAAGCTATTGTTGGTTACAGTAAAAAAAAAAGAGAGAAAGGGCGTATTTTAGGTTCACTTTTAATAGCGTGCAGCCCACAGGTTTCTGTGCTGTAGGGCAGTGTTATTGTAACTGTAAGGTAACTGGGTGAGAGGCATACCGTACAATGAGTTGTGTGGCTGTAAGTAGTATATGGGAATGCACCTTTAACCCGGGGATGTGCCAATATAGAGATTCCTCCAACATATTAAAGAATGACTCATGATAGGTAAAGGGGGAGGGGAACATGATATATGGATATATTGATAAAGCTCGTGGTTGCTTCTTAGAAATGCCTCCCAATAAGAAGCAGTTCAGATGAGGCATTCAGCCATTATTGAGTGAATCTATGTAGGTCTCATGGGTGATGCCATCGTCAATTGACCCTGCTGATAAGAATCACCATGAGAACGCCATTCATACATATCTAGAATTTGAAAACAAAAGCCCTTGTTAAATATATAAGATAAGTTAGGTCAGGAACAAATCATTTTAGTTATTATTTTTGATCAGGATCAGTATGCAGGAGACACCATCTTCCAAACAGAACATAATACAGAGAAAATAGAATAGAAATGAGAGCAATTTCGGCCATCCTGAGGGTTAGTCACTTCACACCGGATATGCCTCTTACAGTGGGCATGCGCATTGACGGGGGTCGGTGGCAGGTCGGGGGAGTGGGGTCAGACGGGAGGTCGGAGGGCCAGATGGATAGCAACCATAAACAATTGTAAGAAAACTAATACCGCCTTGTATTTGTTTTGTCCCAATTAATCTTGACCGCTAATCCTGAGGGCGAGTCCCGAGAGCCCAATATCTTAGTGCCGGTCACCGGGGGTCAACTCTCCCCGCCCCTGACCCCCAGACCTCCATGCTAATGAGCGGGAGTACATTTTTCCGCCGATTATAATAAACCAAGATGGCGGCGCTGATAGTGGGGAGCACGTGACGGGCACGGGGCAGACAGATAGTGTTCCACGGGCCGGAAGCGGCAGTAAAACACAACACCAGGTCAGGCCGCGCCGCCAACCCGTGTACACAAATCAAAGATGGCGGCCAGCCTACTGATATGTTGTCATAAAGCATGAGGGGCCGGACAGTAGGAGGGGAGGAGGGGAGTAGGGGAGGGTGGGTGGTTAACCATTTAATGGCAGCATAGTGATTTAGTGCATTATGCCCTTTATCGTCACGATGCAGCCTTGGTTACTAACTCCTGAAAGGTCGGCATGATGCATAAATGCAGCACTGGCCAGATACTTATCAAGGCTGTATTCATGCATCATGATGATAAAGGTCATATGCCTTAAATCACAATGCGGCCCCTAAAGGGTTCATGCTCGGAGGGCAATCTTATATGGACAGTCGACCATAGAGAGGGGGATGTATGGGGGTGAGGGCATGATGACGGATACTGGGGTTGGGTGCTATGGGGGTTTAGAATTGTGAGGGATAGAATAGATGAAGGGTTTATAGTAGGTGGGCAGGTCATGATAGATAGGTGGCTGAGTGACTATAGATGCAGTCTATAGACGGTGTTACATTGGCTGAACGTGGGGCAGAGAAGGCGGGTGGTTAAGTTGGTGGATCAGATAGTAAGGTAGCTTGACCTGGACTCAACCATTACCTTGAAATATCCACCTTAATTATTTAGTCATTTCATGTATGGTATTGTCTATATTTGTACTTTGCTGGAAAGAGTAACACTTAAAGTGCACTGTAATACATGACAAGAGGGCTTATCATGCATGAATGATTACATAGTTGAGGTAGACATCTCCAGGTACGTGGTTGACTTTAGGTCAAACTATCCTATACAACCATGTATCCTATACAAGCGTGTGGGTAGACGTAGGTAGGTCGCAATGAGACATGTGAGATAGGAATGGCTACGTGAACCTGTGCACATGTACCTGTGTGTGACTGTGTGCAGGACTGCACAGAGAAAAGACAGGAGTCAAAAGGGACTCCAGGTTGCCTCCAGAATATTACCCTTCTCTTGTGGGCAGCCCTGGCTGATTGAGGGAGCCTAGGTGACTTTCTGGCTAGGTGGGTGGCAGGTGATCAGGTTGGGGGGCTGGTATCAGAGTGGATGAGTACATGACAGGCAGTAAGAGGGTGGGGCAGGGTGTGTGGCTGGTATCAGAGTGGGTGGATATAGGACAGGTAGTAAGATGGTTGTTATCAGGATGGGTGCATGGTTGGTTGATGGCTAGGCAGTGAGATAGCTGGGCTAAGGTGGGTGGGTGGTATAAGAGTGGGCAGTAACAGGACAGGCTGTGAGATGGCTGTACTAGGTGGGTGGCTGGTGGCTAGGCAGTAAGATGGCCTGGGCTAGGCCTGGCGTTGAGGCGGCGGCGAGGGGCGGTGATTGAGCGGGCGGTGGTTGGAGATGATTCAGATGACGGACGACATGACAATCACATGACAAACGCAATCTTTCCGGCCGCTCCCTCCAAGCCCCCAGCAGCAGGGATTGCGTGTGGCGGCCACCGGGAGGAGGAACATGGGTTAGGGTGGGGGCAGGAGGGGGTGGTTAACCCTTACACAGGGGGCTTAGGATGATCCAGCCTTCTGTTAGAAATGATACATGAACCTGGTTATTGACAGACTACATACTTAATCATGTACATGCTTAGATGTCATATTTGTGTATTATTTTCATAACGCTAAAATAACTTCAGTTTACAGTTAGGGAATGTATCGACTTTTAACATTTTACAATTTCAAAAATTAAAAAAATTGAATTGAATTAAAATGATTAACTCTCTCGCAAGCCAGTCTCCAATACGAGAATATCATTTCCCATAGCCATATCAAGACTTCAGCTGGCAGAATATGTGGTAGATATGGTACACGTGAGTAGCTGTATAAGTTTATAAGCCAAGGGCAGGGGCAGCCGCAGATAATTACCACTGTCCAAGGCTTATAGCACTTATATAAATGCAGTTGCTCACACAAGTGAATCCATATCTGACTTACACTCAGAGTAGAAAAGGTGGTCAATGGACTACATCAACATACAACCCTGTACGTAATATTATACAGACATGCCGTTTCTTTTGTCATCCCAGTCAACTGTGTTTGCAATATGATAATAATAACACGTCTATAAAGCACCCTGGCATATCGTAAGGCTACATGATGTATTTAAACATAGCATGTGAGGTGAGTACGTATTGCCTACACTACATCGGAGTAAGGGCCACCACCTTCCCTTTATTTATACATTACACTACACTATACACATTGTCTAGGGGCGGCAGTCACTCTGCTCTAACCATTTAAACACAGCAAAGTGCTTTAATGTGCTATGCCCCTGGTCGGCATGATGCATGAATGCAGCCCTGGCGAGTGACTCACCAGTGCTGTACTTATAATGGCAACCCTAAGGTGGTGATACACTCTCGAAAGAGCTGCATGATGCATGAATGTAGCTCTGGCGAGTTACTCGCTAGTGCTGCATTCATGCATCATACCGACCAATGTTACAGCACATTAAACCAACATCCTACACTTAAAGGGTTAAGGGCGGCAGGCAGTGCTCTAACATAGGTCCGTCATAACGACCCGTGTGTGGCGCCCCCTCTCGGTGATGGATGGCGTTCTGCCCCCATCACGTGATGGAAGAGGTAGATGTAGCCCGCTAGAGGCGCTGGTGTCTAGACACAGGAGGAGGGAGGGAGGGGGTACTGGAGGTGGATTCAGGGGGCGGCGGCCGGCCGGCAGAGGGCTGTAGTGTTATTTACAGGGCTCTATGAGAGAGTGGCCTTCCCGCCGGATCTCACCTTTGCCCCCGGCGTCCATCCCCTCTGCCGCTAGGGGACGCTAAATCAGCCCAAGGGGGTTGCAGCTGAGCCTGCTGGTGCCAGGATCCTCCTGTAGGGGCAGCAGTGGGGATTCCCTATACTGAGGGGGTGGTCCTGCACCTCCAGCACCTCCTCACCTCCCCTCACCTATCTAACCCTGCACGCAAAAAGGCCCCAGCCCAGCCCTGACCCTGGGGCCGCCTAGCTGCCCTCAGCCCGGCTCCCATCGGGCCGGTGCCTTGCCAGAAACCTTAACAAATCCTCCCCTGTCTTGCCCTCTGACTCCTCCGGCCGGTTTAGCATGCCAGCCTCCCGGCGGCCTCCTCCTTTCTCTTGGCTAGAGGTGGGTTGGGGTGGGTTATGGACATCTCAGCCGGTTAGGGCTGAGGCAGTCCAGTCAGTCCAGCCGGGCCATCCGGCTGGGCAGGATGTGGTCGTTTCTTCCTCCTGCATGTGTCTATGTATGTAGTGTATACCTGCTCAGTGCAGTGCTGGACCGAGCGCCTCCTATAGATACAGTGGAGGTAGGGGTGGTCAGCATGGGTATAGCTAGCCCCAGCCTTATATAGTTGCTGGAGTGCTGTCCGCCCATGGAGGCTCCCTCCCCACTACCCGCTGCCGACAGGGCCCTGGTCACTGCCTGTATATGCAGCCTATACCACACCAACCTGGAGCTAACTCCCATTTGTGTATACTACTACCCTGGTGGAGCTCATGGATTACCTACAAGTCATGGCATCTGTTGTCACTGTTAGATTTATTGTAAGTACATGTACTACAGGTCGATACATTTTTTTGTTTCCTTGTTTTAGTTAAAGGTTCATTATGTATAGAATATTTGACAAATATGTCAGAGTATTTATCTATTAATTATTTATGGTAACTTTCTAAGAAGTATTAACCTTGGTGTTATCGGACCCGTGTTACTTATCCTAATGTAGGCCTATATTGAGTTTTGTTTCTGTGTATATTGTTCTGGTGAAGCGTGATCGATGTGGTAGTATTTTGGCTTATATGTAAAATATAAACGTATAGATATTATTTACAATATCAACGTCTTTTCCAGAAATGATTGATATCTGTGCTGACTGGATAATTTTCATAAATACCATGGAAGCCTGGCCTGGCGATAAAAATGTCACAGTACCTTCAATACTCGTTTATTACCAAATAACCAAAACTCGCATGTATAACACCAACAATCCCTAAGATGTCCTCCTCTCTATTTGACACAGACAGGGGCGCCGTGTACGTGTGGGGGTACGGCCGGGGGTGTGGGGTGGCGCGGGGGGACGTCCTGGAGCCCCTGTACCTGCCCCTCCCCTCACGGTCAGCCCCTCTCCAGGTTGCCGCTGGACAGGCACACTCACTCCTACTTACAGGTAAGTCACTCCTCACACTGTTAACCCTTTAAGGACGACATGGTGCCTCAAGGTGCCATTACTTATCGCCATGATGCCAATACAGTACTAGCGAGTAACTCGCGGGGATGTATTGACTCCACAGGGTCGACAGGATGAGTTACTCGCCAGCACTGCATCCATACATCATGATGACAAAAGGGTATAGTGCTACCATTTATGGGTGAATGACTGTATTTTACAGCATATCACTCAGCAAATTTATCTATACGCGTTGTACTCATCATTTTTATACCCGTTGCTGTCTACCACGGACTCTGATATATATGTGCAGTTTACATACAAAGACCATTGTGCAGCAAGTCGACTGATAAGGGCATTGCTATTAATATTTGTATATCAGATGGCACGATTCCAATGTCATCGACAGCTGTTAGCATGCATTAAGTATGTTCTTTATAAAACATGTAGTTGATGCTTTACCTAGTTCAAATAGCTCAGCGTTGATCCGCCAGACTCATCCCAACAATATGCCATGATTAGGTGTCGAGTAACATATATTAAAATGATAATCTTGCAAAGCAGCAGATTCTAGTAGTTTAGCATCTTTATTGGCATGCACTACCAGCAACTGTTCCCAAACTGACCCTAACAGAACTTAATGTAAAAATGGTTAGAATTGTGTGGCCCTATGCCACAAGGCACGCCATTACTGAGACTACTACAGAGTGTACAGAAGTTGCAGCAATATTACCAAGTAACACAAGATGACGATTCAGTACCACAAACACTTTGTGTTGGGCCCCAACATGGCATGTTATAGGAGCTGTGTGAGCTGCTCACACAGCCACAACCTGCTCACTGCGTGCAGTGTGGGACCTCTAAGGGCCAAATAGTGCTTTAATGTAGCATGTCCTTGGGCGCCATGATGCATGAATGCAGCCATGTTTAATAACTCGCCAGTGCTGCATCCATGCATCATCCTGACCCTCCTGGATTGCATCAAACCGATAGAGTCGGTATGATGCTTGAATAAAGCCCTGGCGAGCTACTCACCAACGCTGCATTCACGCATCATACCGACCAATGACAGGCCACATTGAAGCACTATGCGGCACTTAAATGGTTATATAGAGCTGCTCAGAGCTGCTCGGGGAGGGAAGGTGAGAAGCTGTGGAGTGGTGGGAGATGACAGGTCATGTCATCTCTCATCTCCACGTCTCTAATAAGTCCATCGATACCGGACACCCGCGCCTTGGGCGTCTGCACGAACGTCCACATGTATATACGCCTACGACGCTTGATGCACCCCCCCCCCCCAACTCATCCTAACCCACACACATTTACCAGCTGTTTATAGGCTATATATTGTAGGACTATCTAGCATGTGGTTGTATTATAGGGACAAATGTGTCGTCCATGGCAGAGCTATATGCATACACACAGAAATACACACATACATGTGCTGGTTGCCATTACTTTGTATGCATATATAGACACAGTGACTGGAAGAAGGTTCAGCTAAGGCCATGGGGTATTGTTTTGTCGAACTATGCATCAATGTCATATATCTGGAAGCAGTATATTATGATCTCCCCTCATGTAATACCTGTTGATGTGACTTTTACGAAGTAACGAGTACATAATGGTGTTTATTTCATGGTGAATACGGCCTATCAAGGTTAAAGCAATGGGAGGGCTGTTCCTCAGAGGGCCGTGAAATAACCCTAGCTCGTATTGCACGCTGTGGCCGTATTTCACGCTCTTAAGGGATATGGGGGGTTGCTATGGGGTCGCCATGGGGTCGCTATGGGGTCGCTACGTTGCCGAGAGTTACGTGATCTGTGCGGAATTCAAAGTGGCGGCACAACGGAAGTAAACAAACACTGCGGAAGTAAGCAAACACCGCGGAAGTTATCAAACATGGACTACATATATATTTTAGGTCGAAATACCATGAAATTAACACAGAACGTCACTTAAAAGTCACCGAGTTAGTGGTTATTGCACTCGTGGAGCCAGGGCCGTTCTGCACTCGGCCTACGGCCTCGTGCAGAACGGCCCTGGCTCCACTTGTGCAATAACCACTAACTCGGTGACTTTAGCGTGCAGCTCTGTCTATTTATTGAGTCCATTGGTACGTCTTAAAGCACTTCAAAACTATAGACCAATGCAGGGAGAAAGGGTGACCTTTTCACAATAAGGTTTTAGCAGAATCATAATAACATTGTCTATAATTGGGACATTTCTGAGCATCCCATGTCAAGGGATTCACAGGATAATTATCTATCAAGCAGTGTATACATATTAAAATGTAGGATTTTGAGGTTATATTTATGCATTTGTTGGTCAACAACTTTTCTGAAAAGTTACTCTTTCTTGCTGTATTGGTCTATAGGCCCCATGCATGGCTGTTTACATCTACATGTAGAGAGCTCCTGGGCGGTGCCGGGGCCGCCCACACCCAGGAGGAGACGTGTACCGTCCTCCCAGGTCTGCAGCCATTAGGGCTGACCACGCCTGTACAAGGTGGGGAGTGGTACCCAACGTCTCACCATCCTATTCCAATCCCAGAAATATAACCCAGATTAAATTACTCGCCAAAAGTTGCATTCATGCATCTTGACGATGTAGGGCATGATACCAATGTACCCTAATGCACTATGTGGCCCTTAAATATTCTCCCCCACCCTATTCCAATGATATTGAATTCCAAAGTCCAAAGGTGTAAACCCCTTACCATTCAAGATATATAATCCAGATTGGGTTACTCACCAGAGCCATATTCATGCATAATGGCGATGTAGGGCATGACTAGTCTCCTTGATGAGATTACCACGGATACTGATGAAGTTGGGAAGATATTGGATACTGTGAAATTAAGTAAATCAAGTGCAATTGATGGCATAAGTACAAAATGTTTGGTTGATTCTTTCAAGCAACTGCTACCGTAAAACCTCGCGTATAAGCCTAACTCACGTATAAGCCGCACCCCGACTTTGTGCCGATCCTATAAGCCGCACCAGCGATCTGGTTATTGTGACTTTAGTACTGTACTACAGGAGCAAAGCCTCGCGTATAAGCCGCACCTGGACTCTGTGCCGATCCTATAAGCCGCACCAGCGATCTGATTCGCGTACTAGCCGCGGCTTATACGGGTTTTACGGTACCCCAAATGGTTAACTTGTTCAACAGGTCTCTACATGAGGGTGTTGTACCAGGAAAATGGAAATGTGCCACAGTAATTCCCATCCCTAAGCAGGGAAACCTTCAGGAAGTGTCTAACTACAGACCAATTTTATTATTGCCCTTACCAGGGAAGATACTTGAACGTATTGTGCATACAAGAATCACTGAATTCTATGAGGATAATAATATTCTGAGTGGGAAGCAGGGGGGGATATAGGAAGGGTTTTTCTACAGTCAAAATAATAGGGGACCTAACTGATGACATAATGAGGGAACGGAACTTGGGGAATAGTACAATAGCAGTCTTTATTGATTTAAAAAAAGCATTTGACACGGTAGATCACAATATACTTCTGGCTAAATTATCAAAATATGGAATCAAAAACAATAATTTAAAATGGATTCAAAATTACTTAACAAATAGAACTCAAAGACTGTTGGTAAATGGCACCCACTCAGAAGAATCAGACGTATTGTATGGCGTCCCTCAGGGTTCGATCTTAGGGCCTTTGTTATTTTTAACATTTATAAATGACGTTGAAAGTTGTTGTACAAATAGTCGAATTTCCTTATATGCTGATGATACAGCTTTATATGCATCTGGTTCAAATTGCAAAGATGTCGCACAAGTATTACAACATGACCTGAATAGATTTTCAAATTGGTGCAATGAAAATAAGTTGACTATTAATGTACAAAAGACAAAATATATGATTTTTAAACATAAGCAAACTGTGGTAGATATCAAATTAAATGGCACTAGATTACATAAAGTTCCTAGTTATACATACCTTGGCGTTATTCTAGACACGCATTTATCATATGAAAAATTTATGAACAGTCAAATACGCAATGTCAATTATAGAGCTTATGTATTATGTAAGATCTCAAGATATTTGGATAGCACATGTATGATAATGATATACAAGACGTATATACTACCGGTAGTTGAATATGGGGACATCTAGTACGCAGCCATGGGTAGTACAACTCTGAAGAAATTGCAACGTAGTCAAAACAGGTGTATAAAGATTGCCCTAAAATTGCCCTACTTGACAGACACAGCTGCGATTCATAAGAAAGCGAATCTTAATCTTCTCGTAGACAGACGTAGATCTCATCTGGAAATGGCAGCTTATTTTCGATCCAGGGATGACAAATATGTTGACCAAAGATTGTTAAGAACCAGGCTCTGGGATGGACCGATGTTGAAAGTGAATTTTCCCCACTTGGCACTGTATCAAAAAAGTCTAGAATATAATTTGGCCACTATTTGGAATGACTTAGATGTTAATATTAGAACCACCGCAAGTAAGGATATCTTTAAATCTGACCAAAAGAAGAAGTTAGGGAATAAAATACCAGTCCCAGCCAGAAATCACGAAATTCCTTAAGTTAAAACTGTTTAGAATTCAAACCGAAAATGAAATTCAAATTTGTGATATCACCTCTCTCCAGAGCCCGTTTCTCTCCCAGGTAATCAATTAGTACTTATGATATTGCTGGTACCATCCCTTTATACTCACCAACCGGTCGACTACATTGGTAATGGCTACTCATACTTGGTCGCAATTTTTAATAATTGCCACCAGGATGATATAGTCATAATTTCGAGAGTTACACTTTTTCTCTTCTCTATGATATGTTATTGTTTATTGTCAATTGCACCGAGACATAGAGTCAAACGCAAATGAAGAAATATGCGTCATCGTCTAGTGATAAGTTTTTATACTAACCTGTTACAAGCAGCATTGAAATGCCAAGAAATTTTGTGTCAAGGTTGCTGCCACAAATGGGATGAATAATCCTAAAAGCAGCCTGCCTGCATTTCATGTAATTGGAAACCACGGATATCTGTAACTGTCATAATCAAATACGAAATAAAGGCTATTTAAACTCAAACTCAAACTCATGATAGAAATGTACCTTAGTGCACCATGTGGCCCTTACGTGGTCTCCCCACCCTATTCCAATAATATTAAATTCCAAAGTCCAAACGTATTTATCAACCCCTCATCATTTAAGCTTTATAACCCATATCGAGTTACTCACCAGACATGCATCCATGTATCATGGCGATATAGGGTGCGATACAAATATATACCTTAATGCACTGTGTGGCCCTTAAAGTGTTAAGATGGTGCCTCATTTCAACTGCTATTCTCGAACATGTTGAGAGTGGTACCTACGTTGCCCTACCCTATTCCAACCATTCCAACTCCTTATCATTCAAAATCTATAACCAGATTGAGTTACTCGCCAGGGCTGCATTCATGTATCATGACGATAAAATGACATGATACATTAAAGTACTATGCAGCCCTTAAATGGTTAAGATGCCTCATTTCATCTGCCATTCTCTAACATGTTGAGAGATTAATCTGACGTTGTCCATGCCGTGGATGGCCCATAATGAGTAGCAGGAGGCGGTCAGACAGTGTTGTCCCCTCCCCCACCATCCATCTCCCTTCCTCCAGCGTCTCCTCCATGGTCTGACACCTGACAAGGGCCTCCATCAGCTACAATATAACCTTAATCCTGTAAGGGCCGCATAGTGCTTTAATATCATTGGTCGTCATTGAATGCAGGGAGCGTATTACATAGGCCTGTACACTGCATAACAATTCAAGTTTAAACCCCTTTTGTCCGTGCTTAAAGCTGCAGTCAAGGTGCTTAAAGTAGGAGCCGTAGCTTGTCAGCACCTTTAACATACTTTAACCTACTTTAAGCAGTATCTACTTTCCTGCAACTTTAATTCCTAGTTTAAAGATCCGCAAAGGTGCTTAATGCTGCTTAAAGAAGGACCAGCACCTTGCACCAGCTTTAATATTCTTTAAGCCTTTTTGCAACTTTAATCGTCTTTTAAGTCCCCTCTCTACGCCCAGCAGGTGCAGGTAGCTGGGGGGAGAGGTGTGGCCGTGTTTGTGGCATTATAGAGCCGCCTGGAGGGATCATATGACACCTTGCCCGGGCCCTGGAGGTGCAGGTAGCTTGGGGAGAGGTGTGGCCGTGTTTGTGGCACCATAGAGCCGCCAGGAGGGAGCATATGACACCTTGTCCGCGCCCTGGAGGTGCAGGTAGCTGGGGGAGAGATGTGGCCGTGTTTGTGGCACTATAGAGCCGCCTGGAGGGATCATATGACACCTTGCCCGGGCCTTGGAGGTGCAGGTAGCTTGGGGAGAGGTGTGGCCGTGTTTGTGGCAATATAGAGCCGCCTGGAGGGAGCCATATGATGCCTTGTGCACACCCTGGAGGTGCAGGTAGCTTGGGGAGAGGTGTGGCCGTGTTTGTGGCAATATAGAGCCGCCTGGAGGGAGCCATATGATGCCTTGTGCGCACCCTGGAGGTGCAGGTAGCTTGGGGAGAGGTGTGGCAGTGCTTGTGGCACCTTCAGCTGTAATACACGTTTAGAGCTGTAGCTCCAGGACGACTTGGAGCACAGTGAGATTTACACTTGGGCATATTGGGAGTCCCAGGGGCTTTCCAAAGAGTCCTCCTAGGACTCCCTAGCCCTTCTAGAAGCGCCACAATCCGCACCAAATGACGGCCAATGCTACACTGATCCGCTTCAGTGCACAACAGAGGTCACATGACCCCCTTTAGCCAATCAGAGGGAGGTCTCGTGGCGGTCACGTGACCGTGACAGCACCCCCCTTATAATGGGGGAGCTGCATGGGGTGCTCCTCACTTCACCACTACCTGGGCTACTGGACACACCTACTACTTCCTGCCTGCTGAAGCTCTGCCAGACCGACTGCCCATCTGCCCATCTGCCCACCTGACTGCCCAGCCATCAAGAGGATGCCAATGGCTGGCACCCCCCGCTCCCCCCCCTCCCAAAAAAAAAAATCCCCAAATCAGAATCCCCTTAAATAAATTACAGCAACCTTCCTGCCAATTATAATTCACAGGTAATAATATTATTGTATTAATTAATCAGACATAAGAAATGTCATCAACTTTATGTCTGACTTTTACCAGCTTTAAGCAAACCCAAAGTCCTTCTTTAATCAGCTTTAAGCAAATCAAAAGTCCTTCTTTAATAAATGTAGTCTTCCTTTAACCACCTGTGAGCAGCTTTAAGCAAACCTCAACTCCTTCTTTAAGCAGATTGACGCAACTTTAAGCAAAACCAAGTCCTTCTTTAAGTAGCTTTAAGCATGCTTTTGATCAGACTTTAATCAGCTTTCAGACCCTCGGAAAGAAGGCCATTAAGCATGACTAAAGGTTGATTAAATTCCGACTTTTGGTTCTTTGATTTTTGCTGACAAGTTTGCTTAAAGTTGCTTAAAGATGTTTAATGTCCTTCTTTAATTATGTTTAAGCAAAGCTTAAAGCTGCTTAAATTGGAAGTATTATGCAGTGGTATTTATGCATCATACCGACACCTGGAGAATGTATTAATTCATCAGGTTACTCCCAACTGGTGAATGCGAATGTACCAACCCCAAGAATTACTCACAGGACTGCTTTCATGCATCATGACCAAAAGGGCATAGCACATTAAAGCACTATGCCGTCCATAAAGAGTAAGTAGATGACACCGTCCTCCGTCCAGCAGTCACTACAGTGTCCGGCAGTGTCAGTGTTGTGACAATGTATCAGAGTACGTGTGACAGGGAAGCAGGATCTCATATAAATAATGACACCTCTGACACTGATTAGCATGGATACATCCGCCTGCCACTGTCTACCTTTATATATCTGTAGTTATCCCCATTTCAGTGACCATGTATAATCTCTTTTGGCATGATTAACTTAACTTTCGGTGACCATAGTCCCCCATAGACATAGTGCGCTTATAGTACTCCAACGAATATTAATTGTCCTCTCAGTGACTTTATAGTCCATAGATACCTCTTTGAAAGTATAACTGACTCTTTTAGTGACCATAATCTATTTCAGCATTTATAAATGACTCTTTCGGTAACTATATTATTATATAGTCCCTTTGAACATAAACGACTCTTTAAGTTTAAGAGTTTAAGTGACTACCTATATATACTAGTAGTCTCTTCTGACAACCGACCTTTTTGGTGACTATATTGTAGTCCCTTTTGAGCATAAATCAGTTTTTGTAAATAACTCTCTCATGGGTTTAAGTCTTCTTTTGACTCCTTCAGTGAATATACATACAGGTTATTCACACTGTAAATAACATAATTTTCTCTTTTTGTTCACTGTTAAAATGTTAGTGTGGGCCCAGGAAAATAGGTTATGTCTGTTAAACTGAACACAGCTTTTATTAGGTCTTTTATTAGCCCTTTATCATAGGTCTGTTACACAGAAGGGGGGTGCGGATGGGCAGACTGCATGACACAGAGGAGAACCAACCCTACATGATGCAGAGCCCACATTTACACACACACATACGGAAGCACACAGGATGGCCCCCTTCCTATTAAAGAAAACCTGTCAGAGGAAAACGTCTGTATTGGTGAGATGAAAGCTTCCCTCCTGGAGGGTAGCAGAGATAGGTGCGCCGGGCCGCCCGGAGAGACTCTGGAGGAGGTCTTGTCATGACGACAGGGGACGGGCGGCATATTAAAGCCCTGTGTCCCCACCAGGCCTTATCTCCATTATCATCAGTAGCCTGAGGTGGGAGATAAACAGCCGCACGCCCAGCTGACCACTGGTCAGTTAGCAGGGAGGCAGGGGCAGAGGGTGTCCACAAAGCGGACCGACCAACGACTCCTGGTAGGGGGTGGGTGGACGTGTAGGGTAGCCTTCAGTCTGCTGGACATGCATACCTCTGTGCACGTCACGTATAGGGAGATGTGTAAATCATGCACCTTCAATATATGTACATACATGTAGGGATGACCGTTAGACTATCTGACGCCTGGCCTCATACAAAAATGCTATTGGCAGTTCCAACTGTCAACAGGGGAATTTATGTCTCATATTGACAGTTCACACTTTGAAAACTCATGCCAGTTCATGTTAGAAATCCCTGTCATGCTTCCGTTTTAATAAGGTTTGAAAAAAGATAATGGCCCACGTCAATGTTATTCACATACAGACAAGTGCTCCTGGCTGAATTCAATTCATGGAGTTTTTGTTAAATATTAGGCCCAAACTACCCCCCCCCCCCCCAAAAAAAAAAAAGAAGGAGAAAATGCCGAAATACTAGAATTGCAACCAGGATATCATTTCAAAAAGTCTATTTCTGAAAAGAATCTAAGGCGCAGAAATTTACTAGGTATACTTTTTGAATGTCAGAACGGTTCGGGTTCACCTATTTGTGGACATGTCTAAATGGACTAAATGGCGTGTGAAGACCTCGTTATAAGAGTACTCCTTAGTTGGACCTTCTCAGAAATGTCAAAAGTTCTCAGAAATGTCAACTGACCAACCATACACCTCTCAAGGTCCAGATTCTGCACCTAATGTTTTGAATTTCCATTGGCATATGCCCCTGATATAGAGCGATGGTGCATGGATAATCAAATAATGAACCACATGAATTGCACTAATAACCTGAAGTACATGTATGTGACTGGAATAATGGGAATGTGATTTGAGACAGGTGAGTGTGAGTGCAGACTACTTCACATGACTACTTAGTTATGGGACGGTACAGTGATAATCTGAGTGAGGGTTAGTGGAATACTACCATGCACTTGCACTACCATGCGCTTGCAGGCTAAACGTTAGACTATCATTATAAATAAATGTATGTAGTTCAGAGCCCATCTCATCCCAAGAGAATTATTTGGGTTCAAGCTAATCTATTATCCATTCCCAATACATAAAAGGGCGTAATTCTCTCATTCAGAGTTCAAACTGCCAAAAACAGAGAAAAAACTCTCTTATTGACAAGAATGGCCAATAAGAGAAGAAATGCCAACCATCAATTGTGTAAATAGGCGATAGCATTTTCAATTGCATGTTCAAAGACTTGGGAATATGTATATATAATTCAGCTCACGTCGTGCTATGTCAATAGGGGACAGGATAGTATTACTTAACTTCATCTGGACTAGACTAGAGAAGTCCTTAAAACATGCTAGAATATATCTACAGTCTATTTAGACATTTGAACTCCCAGGTCAGTCAGTCAGTGACTCCCGCCATACCACTGAACCCCGCGTCCCTATTTTCCCGCCTTTAGCAGAGGCGTCCAGGGGCGTTGTGTGCAATATGGTCCGTGTACCCCCTGCTGACCCGTCCCACCCCCAGGCCCCCCGCCCCGCCCCTGGATGCCAACTGACCATGGTCAGTCTCAGTGGGACGCTGACCACTCTCCCCCTCCCCCTAACACTAATCAGCGTATCACTGCCCAGTCTGGCCCCACTACATCACTACATCACCCAGACTGTGACTACAGTATGGTGCATGGTTTGGGGACCTGAACTCTCAGACAGAAGGTGACATCTATGCTCGTTCTGTCCCCTCAAAAACACACCCTTTTTGTGAAAAAAGGGTGACATTTAACGTAAAATAAACTACAATTTCTTTTTTACAAAAGCGCCTCCTCTAATTAAAAGAAACTATCTTAAAATGATGTGTCACATTCAAATCGCAGCTATAGCTATGTTTAAAGGTAGGGTATGATATATTTCAAAGAAGCATTTCAAGAAGGAGTTATTCCTGGGGGAAAACACAAATGTTCTCGTTTCAATGGACATAGGGAGCGAATTTTAAAAAATACTATTACTTCTTGTTTTCGCGAGCGAGCATGATGTCACCTTTATCTGAGAGTGCAGGGGCCAGTTGGTGGTGGGCTGGGGGGCGGGGAGGACATCAGTGGGACTCTGCAAACGTATTTACTGCACTGCCTTCTTCTACTGATTTATCTGGGAGCGGCTGAGGTTGGGGGCTAATTGTCAGTTAGGGACAGGCTCGGACTGTCTATCTGTATTGGCTGTACCCTGCTGCGTGGTCCGTACACACATATATCACTAGGAGGTAGTTTGGCTGAATAGTCATTTTCTTTTATGACTGACGTTATTGCAAGGTTGTGTCTGGCTAGCTGGCATTTAATCTTTGTTCAAACTCAAAATAGCTCTTCCCAGTGAGTTGTATTGAAGAACTTGGGGATGCCATAGATATGAGAGAATTTATGTGTTTCAATGGTGCACTCTCAGAAGTTAGTGTAGCTCCACCATATGATATACTGTAGATTTACAGAATATACTACCGTTTTAGACTAATAATTAGTGTACATGGACAGTAGAATAGGGCCTACAGTGTTGGTTTACAGTATAAAAGGGCGTAATTTCGGTTCCACCATTTACAGTGTGTGGCCAGTGACATCAACTGGTTGACAAAGGACATGCAACTGTCATGTATTGCTTCGATGGTTCTGTTACAATGGTCAATTTAAAGATAATGTATATATCCCCTACTAAATGAACAAATGAAAAGAAATGAATAAAATTGAAGCACAAAAGCATCTACCAGATATAGATGTTTAGCCTATGAGTCAACCTTTTCAAGCACTGACTTAGTCAACCCACCTACCCACCCTCACCAGGGCAAGTCACTGACGTTTTCATTTCATCAAACTCAAATTCATCAACCTGAAATCAAGTTAATGGCTAAAACACAAATCGTACTCTGATCTATCTTTTAGTTCCTCTTTTGAAAGTCACCCATCCCGTCCACCCTAGTAGACCTTATCTGTCCGCGCTCCATTTCCCCGGCGTCAGGTTTGTTTGTGGCAGGGTGGGCGTCCTCTGGGTAAAAAGGCTGTGGAGGTATGACTTACAACGGTCTTAACCATTTAAGGGCCGCATCGTGCTTTAATGTGATATACTAGTGTACTCCTGGGCTTCATGGTGCATGGATGCAGCCCTGGTGAGTCTACGCCCCAGAGGTTCATATAATAGATTAGGCCAACCCTTCGGGAGTGTATCAACCTCGTAGGATCGGCATGATGCGTAAATGCAGCCCTGCCCTGGCGAGTCGATCAATCACCAGGACTGCATTCATGCATCATCCCACCAAAGATCCCACCACATTAAAGCACTACACAGCCCTTAAGGTGCTAGGTCGGGCCGTGACGGTAGAACACCGACACCGGTGATAAATGGCCGCTGGTCAGCTGCACCCACTCATTATAGCCCGCGCCCAACTGACCAATTGACTCGGCCCCACTCACGGCGTTTAGCCCAACGCCCTGGTGGGCCACTGGAGATCACCATAATCGGGGTCCGTACGTGTGGGGGTCAGCACGGCAGAAATAAGGGAATCAATCGCCTGCCACCCCGATTTACTAAATACAACACTCCCTCCTCCACCACACCCCTTACAATGACAGAAGGGTAGTGACAGAGGTGCACAGGCCCTGTGCTGGTGGTGAGAGAAGGGCTGGAAGTGCTCATATTGCATGTCGCATACAGTGATTGTACGTTTAGGGTGTGGTCTGTTAATGAACTGACAGGCTGCCCTGTTTTGTTCAGAATATGAGAAGAAATAATTCTGCCGAAAAAGTATGTCAATTTTAGAATCCAATTCTCTGATGAAACGAAAACAAATGGAGATGATACTTGGTCTATTTCATGTTCCTGTTGGAATTAAGCCTTTCAGTAAACTGTCTAGATACTCTCTATGTTAATTTTGATTTCATTAATGGAACAAATCACTGAGCAAATTAAGCATCCATATGACATGACCTGACATTGAAAGTGACCTTCATTGTCAATCCCTGACACTAAATATCCTCCTGACATCCATCTCCTGTACTCCTCCCAAAAGCTTTACCTCCTCTGATATATTTTCAGGACCTTTATCATAGTACTTGTAAGCCTTTAGGAGAACATACCGCTTTGAATTAATGTGCTAATCCTGTGTCGTCATTATCCATGAATGCAGCCCTAGCAAGTCTACTCACAAGGACTGCACTAGGAGACTGCATTCATGCACCATGCCCCCATTTGGTCGGTAGGCGAATACTTTGTGAAGGGTAGACTCAGCCATGCTGCATCCATGCATCATGACGACCAATGCCACATCGCATTTAAAGCACTATCCAACCCCCAAAGGGTTAATCATGTATAGTGTGGTGCTACAATTAAGATGAATGGTGGAGTGTGCAGCCAGATGAGAAGCGGCTGTAGAATATGGAGCAGGCAGGAGGGAACCACCAAGTGAGGATTAGTCTTCATGTAATGGATACCCATGCTAAAGTGGAACCACCCACTCTTGTATAATTGAGATTTGTGACCAGCTAAACAGAATGGATAACACTGACCCATTTACTATGTAAATCTCACATACCAGACAAGGTATGTGTTGCAAAAGGAAAAGGCCAATTTCCTAATTATTAGCCATTTCTGAAAGTTCTAAATTTGTTATTGCTGTGTTATTGTTCCTATACACCCACCCAGTCTGTGTTATTGTTCCTATATACCCACCGATTGTTCTCTTCGGGACATCTGAGAAGGGAGATGGGATGGGATCAATCTATTATGATGCAAACAACAGAATAAGACAATTTTAAAGCACTGACCTGTAGAAAATCCTCTTTGTACACTAGAGAAATGTCCAGACACCAAGCGGACATTTGTGTGATAAGGCCAACAAGAGGTGTGTTTCAGACAATACAGTCTTACAGCTAGGGTATATATATATATAAGTCAGAATAAAACATTAATCATCTTCTATACCCTCGGACTAGAGAGTAGCTTGGAATCATTTTTCAGGGCATGGTGTCAATTCATAGATCGACTCACAGATTGTGATATTGCTGGGTCAACCTTTAAATTAACTATATAGGAATACATTTAGCTCAAAGTTATTTTCATCAAGTCCAATATTGAGTTTTTGCAGACAAATGGGAGTCCTTTCTATTTTCTTAGCAGGGTCTAAATACCTTAAACATCTTTTTGGACCTTAGAATGAGCAGGGGTGTTCTCTGTGTGTATGTGGCGGAGGGGGTGAGTGGTACCGAGCACGAGGAGCAGCTCGTCGACAGCTTTAATACTCCTGAGGTCAGATGGAGACAAAACAGGGACCTGTAAGGTGTGTCTGAAGGCTATGGAGGGACATGGTAAGGGTCAGGAGACCGGGTACACTGGATATAGACTGGTGGCGGTCCCTGTCTCTGCTACGGGAAGAGGGGAGGGATGGACACCAGCCCCATCTAAAGGTACCAATTGATATTAAACATTATATTCAATAGTATAAGATATTAGAGTCTTGACCAAGTCAAGGTTCAGCGGGAGAGCTATGACATAGTGCATGCATACATTAAAGCACTATGCAGCCAATACAGGGTTAAATGCAAAGTATTGTTTAAATACATTTACTTGCTGGTAGTGTGCCATATGTGCATGGCATCACTAGTAGGAAGGAATACAGAGGACCGATTTGTATCCATCACACTCTGATGGTGGTACATGTAGTGATATAGCGATAATTCGTGTTGCTCCGTGTGCACGGCCATGGTAGTTCTGAGCTCGAAATTTATCGTGAGACTTAGGCTGTGATCATACACCCAAATACCATAGCTTGCAATGAGCAATCTAAATTGCGAGAGCAGAACTGGAAGCGGAAATGATTGCCTGTGTCAGGCTACACACAGTGGTTGCGGGAACAAGTCCACATCAGTTAGAGCGCTATATGGCAAGCAGACCTGTGTGTATAAATATGGTTGGAGAGGGGGGGGGGTGAGGCCCGTTGGCGAGGCGTGCCCCCATGTTTGTGTGCTATATGGTCGTTAACATTTGATCCGGCCGCAGGGGTCAGCCGGGTGACAAAGGTCGTGACACCAACACTCGGCTCCTGACCCCACTGGTCAGCGCCGATGACCACTGGTCACCTCTAAACATATGGACCTCAGGCCCCAGCGACTTGAGGCTGTCTAAATAACGAGCTTTCTCCAGATTATACTTCCGGCACTGGCTGATAAAACTCTACAGGAACCATCCTTGGGTGGACATAGGGGCACATTCTCACCAAGATACTTTGTGGTGGTAGAGAGATAATCCTGCTTTTTCCCACGAGAGGAAAGTTTTGTCTTTGAAAAGAAAAGTATTAGCCTGCCGGTATACGTCTTCAGACAGAGCACAACAATTATGGGAGATGCTAACATGCTCTTTTCCAATATATGTACACGATAAGAGTACATAAAAATTGCATACAGCTTAGCTGTATTTTGTCATTAGTATATACGCACGGTAACATATCACAGTACTTATGTCAATTAATCTATCTATTTCATCAGTATACACGTTTCCTCCATGCAAGCATTTTCATGATCAATTTCCCCCTTTTGATTTTCGGATCATTTATTCACCTTTGCCCCGATTCCCAAAAAACAGCCTACTTATGTATAATAGTACTCAACTTCCACATTCTTTATTCATAGCTATCCCATTCCCAATGCATCATTCCTTTTACCTATGCTTGATCCATCGCCACTGCAATCTCCACTACCCCCCCCCCCCCCCCCAACAAAGTCCATACAACACCTCCATGCCCTGTGGTCCTCCAGGAGGTCCTCCGGGTTACACAGATCCCGTTGACCCGGTAGCCGGGGTTGACAATGGCGGGTCACTGATGACTATCTATTTGCGGCCTTGGATCGTCGATGTGTCCGGGCCCCTGACCCCTGTGTAAACCTTTAAGGGCTGCATACTGCTGTAATGCACCATGCCTTCTTGTCGGCATGATGCTTGAATGTAGCACGTGTGAGTAACTCGCCAATGCTACATTCAAGCATCACGACGACCCTACAGAGTTGACCGACTCCAGTAGGGTGGCATGAAGCTTGAAAACAGCCCTTGCGAGTAAACCCACCAGGGCTGCATTCATGCATCATGACGACCAAGTTAACACATTAATATAGCACTATCCTGACATCAAAAGGGTTAGTGGCCTCCCACCTCAGGAGCAGACCTGGAGGGACCTTAGAGGGGATGTTTCAACTCAACCTGACCTCTGGGTGTACACCACTGACACCGCTGACCCAGGTCGCGACTCTCCCACTTGTCCCGTGACCCGGCCTAAGAACGACAAACATGGCCGACGACAGCCCTGCAAAAACAAATTCCAGCAGGCTGAGATACCCAGATAGGCCTTTAGACAAGGAGGGGGAGGGAGAGGTAGGGAGGGTGTAGATTTAGATGGGCACTTTACAGCAGGAAGCTACTCCTGTCGGTGGTATATGTGTGGGAACGTTCACAGATTATGTGACCGGCCTGTGGAGGAGGGGAGGCGATCGGAGAGTCCTTGAGTGACGAAACATGTCATATATTTGGATCCGCCCAAATTAGTGGTGGGGTCTTAGAGGTGACATAATGCGTGAAGGTTTCCCCATGGAGGAGAATGGAGAGTCATGTTTATATGGGATGTATATTTGGGGGATTGGTGCTTGGCTGGCGTTTTGTGAGCTGGTGCATCCTGATAATGTTGAAAATTTAGGCTGTTGAAAATGTAAGTGACTAGAGTAACCATAACGTGATAGAAAAGTGATTGAACAGAAATAATCTGTCTATTATATGCAGATCCTTTCCTATATGGCCTTAGACGCCTGTGTTTATAAAATGACACGAGGCTAACTATCAACTGTAAAGCCATAATATCTACCCACATATACAACATCGTCTTTACACATTGACCCTCCACTCCCCTGATCCTCTAACACCCCAACCTTTCACCTAAGTTTCACCCTTCTACCACAAACACCCTTCCTCCTCTAGCACTCCTCTGGTCGGTTGGTCTTTCCGTCAGCGCGCTCTAACATTTGGAGAGTGTCACTGTCTGCGAGTGGAGCTCTTGGTGAAAGAAGGTAATAAACGACCCGTCCGGGCAGGGCCCGGGGACCTGGGGCTTATGGGGGCCAAACAAGCAGCAACCCTCCTCCTGAGGGTCACCCCTCCGTCTGGAAGCCATGCCTCGCTCCTCCAGCACCTCCAGCAGCCCACAACCATCCACGGCACTCCAATCATCAGAGGGCCAATATACAAGTGGGGAGCACACCTCAGACGTCTCCTCATCTGGAGGCTATCCCAGCTACTGCTGCTGCTGCCTGCATCTTGCCCCAAGGTGCACCTTCCTATAGCGATGACTCAGGTTTCTCCGTATGGGCGGCCATGTTAGTTCTGAGCTCGCAATCTATCGTGAGACTTAGGCAGTGACCACTCAGTCACACGCCATAACTTCCGGGGAACAGGCTACAACACGAGAGCAGAACCAAGGTCTCACGAGATTGCTGGTGTCAGAATACATACAGAGTGGTTGCGGGGACAACTCCGATCCCGGTATAGCCCTATATAGACTGGCTCTAGTCTGTGGACTGTACTCTAAGTACTCTCCTCCTATCCCACCCACCTTTAGCTATTGTAGAGGAAGGAAGGTGGAAACAAATTCCCCAATATGAAATAGTTCAATTTCCTTAAAAATTAAGTCTACCCCCTCCTCACAGACTATTCCTGTAATCACGAGGCCCGTCGGGAACGTTCACAGATGACGTCATCATATAGTTGTGGGGCCTTTCTTCAGGATCCCGCCCACAAGGCCACATGGCCTCATTGGTTGGTGATGTCATTTCTGAACGTCCGCTTGCAATGGGGGTGGTTGTGGGATGCTGGAAAGTAGCAATTCCCTCAAGGTTTTACCCAAGACCTTAGAATTAATGTGTTGCCATGATGTTGACTACAGACTAAAGATTTATATATATTTACAAAAGCATTTGATAACTCTTCATCATTGCAATGATATATCATTACGCTTAGGATTATGACGATAATGCATAGAAACAGCAATGAATATCTTCTCCTAAATAAAGATCAATCAGGGTTCCCTGAGATAGTCCAATCGTCTCCCATGTATTTCAACCTTTCCCAGCTGATATCCCTGCCCATATCTAGTACTGGAGTGTGTATAACGAGGGTGGTGTGTACTGCAGCCTCCTGACCCCTGCCCTGGAGGAGTCAGGAGGCTGCGACCTTGGGGCGGGGCCGCCTTCCCAAGGTCGCGACTCTTCGACACGACACCTGGCGAAGAACATGGAGGTTAAAACCCTCTAAAGGCCGCATAGTGCTTTAATGTGTAATGCCATTTGTTGGTATGATACATGAAGGTCGCCCTGGTGAAAAACTCGTAAAAGCTGCATGAGTGTTTCATGCCGAGTGAACCAATGCCGCATGATGCTTGAGTGCAGTCTGGCGAGTTACCCGCCAGGACTGCATTCATACATCATGATGACAACAGACTGTATACATTAAAGCACTATGCAGCCTTTAAATGTTTAGGGAGGGCCTCCTGGTCTGATATTGTAAGGTTTGTTTTACGGCTTGTTTAAAGGTCATTATCCAGCCGTGTACGAGTGGGATGTGTGGCCCAGCCATCACTCGGATCAAGTGTTAACACTTTACCTCCCTTCTATATACATGTAGTGGATTATGTATTAGATAGCCTACACCTGGACACGATTCTTCCATACACAGTAGGTATATGGAAGAACCCTGGCTAGGTGTCGGCTATCTGACTTAACCCTCGGGTAGGCGAAATAACCAAGGTGTAAAGCCTTTGTCGCAGCCGTCCACCGTGGGTTAAGGCAGAGATGGAATACCTTTAGTAGTGTTAATATCCCACATAATATTGACTAAATTCCTCATATTTCCTATCTTTTTTGTCTATCAAGGAGTGGCATCTCTGAGGCATACACAGAAAATCAAACATCCCCTCCGCATGTTTATTATTGCACTAATATGCGAGGCTTCTTATGAGAGAGAAAACCTTGCCACCTTTACCCAAACCAACCTCATCTGCCCGGCCTTTAAAATAACATTGCGTTCAAACCTGCCAATCTCAGCACAGAAGGTTTAGGGGTCTTGTTACCCGTAGCTACATTAGACGTGGGCCTCCTAGGGGTGGGCTCTAATGGAGTTTGAAACGCCTGAAACTACAACAAATTATGAGCTGTCATAACCAGAAGGGCTGAACAGGGTGCTGGCCTCACAAATAGGCTAAGCCAATAGTTCAAAGCAGACACACTGTGAGTGGGGGAGTGGGTGAACAAGTGAAGCATGGGTGGCGGAAGAGATGGGATAGAGGAAGGGAATGAGCTAGTAAGTGAGTGAGTCAATGAATACATGCAGCTATAAGCATTATACACCGTAGTGTGCGTTTGAGTCACTCTGAGTGAGTCAATTAGATGATTACCTAGATGAGTAAGAGAATTGCTGAGTGTAAATGATAGGAGGTAACTAAGTATCTGAGACACTGAGCGTGTAAGCAAGTTGGACAGTGAGTGAGTGACTAAGACAGTGGGTAGGTGAGTAAGTGAGTGGGTGAGTGAGACAGTGAGACAAAGCGTAGGTGAGGAGGTGGGTGGGTGAGTGAGTGAGAGAGCAGGTGAGTGAGTGAGTTAGTGAATGAGTGAGAGAACAGTTGATGAAGTGGTGAGCCAGTGATTAAGTTAGTGAGTAAGCCAGCGAGTGAAGAAGTAAGACAGTCGTGAGTGAGTAAATCCGAGAAGGCAGAGCCTGCAGACAGCTGTGAGCACAGTAACGGTATAAAGCTGACTGCTGAGGGGGCGGGGGGGGGGGGGGGGTTAACGGTTACAGTCTGAGATAGGGTGGGGGTAGGGGGGGGTTAAGACGGCGGGTGTCAGGGGTGGGGATGGGGGGGGGGGGGGGGTGCCGAGAAGGTTGCGATCCGCAGGTTTCCCACGGTCCGGAGCCCATCAGGTGCCGGGGTGAGGCGGGAGGTCAGCGGCCAACCTGGCCACCACGTGCGGCGATCCGCCCGGCCCGGACAGGTGACTTCAATATGGGAAGGGGTTATTGGGGGAGGAGGGAGGGGCATGGCTTCAGGAGGGGTTTAGCCTTTACTAGGGTGAGCAGCCTCCTTTCTCCTATCTTTATACCCACATAACCCTCTGGTCAGTCTGCCAGACGTTGTCACCTTGCATTACATTCACCCATACAGTCACCACTACCATCCCAAGTACACATCAAAAGAAAAGAAGAAACCTACAGTAGAAACACAAAAATAGCAATGATAACGTTATTTAAATTCATGCATCATATGGAGAGACCTCGAAGCATGAGAGCAATATGAGCACACAAGGGTCTTACTGAAATTTAAATTTTAGATTTTGGTATCAAATATATTTCTTTTACGTTAATTCCATTCACCAGAAGATGCCCATACAGCTTACCCTTTCGCTCAGTATATGTATTTGCAAATCCTGAAGGATCATACATAATATAGTCCTCAGGTAAAGTGGGACTGAATGTGCAGAGATACCCCAGGGTACTTTATGGATTCTGACCCTCCATACCCTACCCCCCACTGACCCCCCTTCATACCACCAGGTCTATGTTGGTAAATCCCAGTGTGGACGGGTTTTGACAGCTAAGTGTCTGACACGTGTTAGTAGGCAGGTGATGAGAGCCCTCCTGGAGGTGAGAGGATCCACTCCTTACCTCCTCCAGGGCCCCCTCCAGGGCTACCACACACAAACACTGCAGGGGCAGGAGGAGGTAGGAGGTTAAGTAGATGAGGACTGACCACTTCCTCACTGACCTCTATATAGGCTGTACACACTTACACCTTACACTTATACCACGTGCTATATGGGAAACAGTTAAATAATACTTGAGTATTATTTTGACCTGAAGCAGTAAACATTGAACAATAATTCCCATAGATACATAATGGGAGTAATAACCTGACATATTTGTGCTGGTATCATGTAGGCCTATGCTTTGAAGTTTGATCAACAAATATATATGTCCATGTATTATAGATATACAGATTGATATATTAAAGAGATGTACTTTCATATCATGTACAAGTACACAACAGTTAGACCTTCAAACATGAATTTCAATAAATCATTGACAAGGGAAACAACTATTACATGTGTCACTTCTATAATAAATGGTATATTCTACTTTAACATGAACAGCGTTATAAGAGAAAACCCTAACTATGAATTACTCTTTACTTAGTGTGACATTCAAATGTACTGAAACTAAGTAGATGCAAGGCAACTGTGAAATAATGTTCCCTGGTAGTGAGCAGTTTGATATCAGATTCAATATGTTGGTAGATGGTTGTGGTTGTTAGTTTTATCAATTACCTGTGGCCTGAGGCCCACAGGTGGGAGGGGAGGTCTGGGGTCATCCCCTACAGAGTGGACAGTGTGTGATGGATAGGGCAGTCACAGAGTATCATAGCTCCATCCTGCAGACGGTTAGACCCACTCACACTCACACTACAGTGATCTCAGACCCCCAAAAAGAGGTATGTTTCAGGCAACCGACCCAAGGTGCATAACAGAGCTCCATTTGTTTTCTAATTTCGAAGGATTTTTACGTAAAAAACAAATGCTTTTGTAGAGAAATTGGATTTTTTGGTGAATGTTTATCTATTAAGTGTTGAGTTAGAAGTTACCAAAATCCAGCTATACTTCTTCCTAGGCTCAGGTAATTAGGCTGAGCATTTACAATGAAATCTATCATACTTATCCCCATTTACTACTACCCCATTTACAGACCATGTAAAGGCGAAACCCCAATATTTGTATTCTCAGTCCCAGCTTGGGTGAAGGCATGTCACCTGAAACATACCTTTTTGTATTTGCCTTTTTGCATTTTGGTGCCTCAGCAGTGATTTATGGTTTACATGTCGCCTTCCTGTGTCTGGTGCCGCTATCTACTATCTGTGTGATCTACATGTGATATCAACCTCTAATCTCAACCACTGAACTACCATCCCCCCCCCCCCCTCCTGGGTACCACCCCACTCCCCCCACCCCCACCCAAACCCACCACTATTGGCACTCCCCGACATACCGACAGCCATATCACATGAACACCCGGCGCATTAATTTAAAACTTCCGTTAATGAGCGGCCGACTCACACCGCCTCCCGTACACCCACCTCCGCCTGTATCATGGTATGAGCGCGTTCTGCGCCAATCAGAAAGCACGAGCCCGTGCAGCACAACATGTGAGCCCCGCAGGCGGCCGCTGGTTCTCGGGTGGCGGCTGGTGTCGGACACTGGATCCTGCAGCAATCAGCGGCCGGTGTCCCGGATGACAGAGATCATCCATCACCTCGTTTTGGACCTGTAGAGTGTATGGGTGTGGGGATGTGTGTGTTGGGGTACATGAAGGGTTGGGGTGTGGGGGACATATTGGGCTGAATGCCTGTGTGTGGCCTTGCCGACCTCCCTTGTGCTAGTTGCCATGATGCATGAATGTATCATGCCGACACTAAACTATTTTTGGTACACTCCCTGAGACTCACCGGGGCTGCATTCATGTATCATGGCGACAAAGGGTGTAGCACATTAAAGCAATATTCGGCTGCTGAATGACTAAAAGGGTGAAGTTATTTTGAAGCCAAGGTGAAGCCACGTTTTGTTTATCCAATACTCAAGTGGCTTCCTCTATAAGATATACCCACAACAGAATGGGCATCATCCATCACGTGGAGTACACTCAACTCGTTATCCTGTAGGATGATTGCATAACTCCAGGTGCGAGTGCTCCAGGTGAGAAATGGTCCTCATATGGTGTATCTACGGGGAAGCCACCTGAGTTTAACATAAACTATACTTGGCTGTATACTCGGGCTGAGAGAACCGTGTGCAGCTAGCTCTTCTCCCCATGTTATGGGCTTTGAATCGCGCTCCTAGACTCCCTCTAGTAAGACTCCTAACCATGGACCACTGACAATTCTTTTGAAAACAAGCAGTTTGAATAATAGGCCGGTCCCAGTGGAGGGGGTTGTCCGTAATTGGGTAATTATTTATATGTATCAGAGAAACTTCCCTTTGGTTTATCCCCGGGGGTTTATTATGAAAAGGGGCCATATAAACTTTTGTCAAATCCCAAAACATCAAACCTCAATGGAGACTAAATCATGGAATATTGATTTATTCAAAATATGAATAACGTGAAAAGAGCCTGGCGAAATGGGTCAGGACAATACATTAGTGAGCCTATTCAGAAATTGTATCGGAAAATGTTTAAGGTACCAAACCCAAAAATATCAAAACATATAGCAGAACACATTGTACTTTCAAGTGATGTTTGAGGTGATGTGAGTTCCAAGGTGGTGAGTGTTCCAGGTAGTGGTGGTCGACTGTACGTGTATACATGGTGGGTGGATTATTCCAGGTGAGAGTGATAAACGGTCCTCATGTGGGTGGGATATATCCTGGAGGATTTCATATATCACTCAAAATATGGATAGCATGAATGTGTTACATGGACCATGTAGCCTCACATGAGGTGGGGTCAGCTCCTTCTCACCTGTACATCTACATGTGTGACCCCTGTGTAAACTACTGGACACCTGTATACATGACTTATCTACCTGATCACAGATCACCTGGATTAATGTCTGGTATAGGACAAAGGGGGCATGGCATGTCATGGCAGGGTCAGTGGGTGTTAAGTGCACTATAATAGGGTGAGATGGGATTAGGGGGTCGGGTTCAACCATGGGCCAAGTAAAATTTCCTGATGGCAAAGGCCAGTGGGTATTACAGTGGTGGCGAAATCCAATGTCCTTAGACGTATAGCCTCATATGACATACCAGGAATTTATCATATAAATTCTCCTTCACTCACAAATTATTTAGTTTACCAAGAAATGCTTTCAATACGATAACTAGATATTCACAATGTACAAAATCGACAATGTATATTACACTTTCTACAGTGACACCGAGATGTCTTAAGTTATATAGCTTCACATGGTATAACAGGAATAGATTATAAACATTTTCTTTTTACTTGATATAGAGTAGAGTCCTGGTATGCATTAACCACCGATCTCACAAATCCACGTCTGGGCAATGAGTAATTGACTCTAGGTTAGGAGTCCATAAGGGTCATATTGTGAATAGATTGAGTGTCAACACCCAATACTGCTTAGCATCTGTATTTTATTATCATGAGGACACCTTGCAACATATATCCATCGGTCAGGGAGTTCATGTTATAATATTGACTAAAGGGAAATGCCTCATTGAAAGGGAGGTCGTGTAGAATCCCATAATATCGATCTATCATGTCTGAGGAAGAGATACAAAAATCCTTTTCCTGAAGATACATGAGCTTTTCCCCCCTTTCATACAACAACCTAGCCTAGATTTAGTTTTTAGAGAAGGGCTATCAGTGTAGCTATACCGGTAGCACCTGTCTACCAAATGCGCATGCGTCATTGGGCTCCTGTCGACCAGCCCTCTACGGTCTAGTTGACCCCAGTGACCTCAAATCTACAGTTACCGCCATCTTGACACTTTCACAAAGTCACAGGGTGAATTATTGAAAAGAAAATGGAGAACACAATTTTTACAAGTTCTATCAAGATAAATGACCAGGGCATAGAGCGTGTACCTGATGTAAGACTGGGTAACTGTCCCCTAAGGCTTTATCTGGGCCCGGTCGTCATCCTTCACCCTTTACTGTAGGTAAACCATCGTTCTATCATCCATAGCCTCTGGGTGACTGTCAGCAGCAGGGCTGTGTCCCTGTGGTCTATGTGTAAACCCTTTAAGGACCACATAGTGCTTTAATGTACTATGTCCTTTGTGATGATGCATGAATACAGCCTTGGTGATTCACTCGCCAGGGCTACATGCAGACCTTTCGGGAGTGTATCAATCCTGTAGTGTCGGCATGATGCTTGAATGTAATCCTGGCGAGTTACTCGCCAGGGCTTCATTCAAGGCATCATCAAAAGCATATCACATCAAAGCACAATGTGGCCTTTAAAGGGCCAGGTGGATTGTGTGGTAATTGGTGGAGATGGTGTGTTTGTGACTAATTAGACGTCCACACAGGAGGGTGGGATTGCTCTGTATGTCTGTGAAGTCTGTGTGTTATCAGTGTCGACATTCCGACCTCCCACCACCCACACTGCTCCAACCCCTCAGCTATCCCTCCCCACTGTCCAGTATCGTGAGTAGGCCTATGTAAGATGTCCACTATATAATACTATAGGGTACATGTGTTCCTATATTTATTCCAATCAATTTGCACCTTCACAAACAAGGTTTGCATTGCCATCACAGCCCCGTGACTTGGCAATATGTGGTGGTTAGTTTGAGAAGTTAAATAACTACCTAAATTACTTGCACACATTGTCCATTGCATACATATCCTGTATTTTCATTTCTTGCAGATAGGTTCTTTATATAGTTGCAAAAAGGGCAATTTATATATCTGCATTAATTGCTTCTGCTTTCTCCAGCACCCCTATGAGCAGCAGTTTCAACACATAATGGTCTCAACACATAATCATGATAATGGCTCCAAACATGTATCTCCTTCAGGGACTGCGGGAGAACATGGGGTTCTTACAGATCGATCCCAATGCAATATTCCTCTTAGGCCATGAAATACTACACTACAAGACAGTTCAACAACCACAACTCTATGATCCACTCCCCTCTTCCACCCTTACTTATACACAGACTTACACAGTGAGGGATCAGGCTCCTGAGGGGCTGAATGAATGGTTGGCATGACGTGCTGATTGACGTGACCTTTGTGGTACGTCAAGCCGCCACTACATACAGGGGTCATCTACAACTCCAGGCCAGCAGCTTGTAGCTACTTGTAACTTGGCCAATCCTCCTATACCTACAGCCATATATCTTGTACTCCTACCTCTCAGCACCTCCTGTACATGTACATGTATGCTGTACCCTCTTGATGTCATTAGTCCTTAGTCTCATTTCTACTTTGGGTTCACACAGTATACAAAAAGACACACGTTATACAACGTTATATACAGTTTCTCTATGGCGCTTTATTGTGGCACAACGTTATATTACGTTTTTTTGACGTAAAATGACATGTTTTTGCTATAGCTGGGCACTCTGTAGTCTGCATTGGACACCCTCCCCTTTGTTTTCTTTTTCATCATCTCAATTTACATCCAAGTATCCTCCCATCATGATGATAAATACCATCATTGTATTGGCCAATATCATATTAAATGCTAAACTAAAAATTATCTTAAGTAAACACTATTATTATCAGCTAAATTTTAAAAAAGAGTCAAATTCTGCATGGTTGTACCATAATACCCCGGGGATGATACATTCACTGAATGATCGCCCATTTATTATCTAGCACCCCATCCCCATCCTCTCACCCACCCACCCACCCACCCACCCAAATGCTCATCCACCCACCCACATACCCAGCCACCAACACCACATTCCCCAAGACCATCATCACTAGGGATCCAGGGGTGCTAATTTGAGGTTACGCGTTTAAGAATGGAAAGGTCAGAGAGGTCGGCGTGGACGGTTTGGGCCGGGTTATCAAGTCTGTGTCGGCGACCACTGACTGGGGCCGTCGTCAGCTGCCCCCACAGGTGAGTAATGGTGGTCGGGATCTAGGTGGGTGGGCAGGGTCCTGTCTACCTGGGGTCGTGACCCCTAACCCTTTAAGGGTGGCATGAGGCCGTGCATTTTAATTTGTAACCAACGCCGCTCTGGTGGGTAACTCGCCGACACTGCAGTGGCACATGCTGTATGTCAAACCCATGCATAGGGTCGGCATGATGCATGGATGCAGCTCTGGCGAGTAACTCACTGGTGCTGCATTCATGTATCATGACGACAAAGGGCATATCGTGTATTAAAGCATTATGCAGGCCTTAAAGGGCTAGGCTAAGGGCATGACCTGGTGATCGGGGTCTGAGATAAGGGTGTGTGTTTCAACGTTCAATCAGGGTTACAGTCTATCCCTGTATCACAACAATAGATTACAGACAGCCTATAGAGTACCACAATGTAGTTTTATCTGCTTGCAACTGATGCAATATTTTAGGTGTCCCATGCTGTAAAAATTCCATGGACATCCAATGGGGATAATAGTAATCAAAGTTATTGATTATGAAAAATATACTAATGATAATGTAAGCAATTACCTTGGTGACTTGCTCATTGCTTTGGCCAACCGATAAACCTATCACAACAGCTAATAGACAAGGCCCCTAACCTATTACCTTGGGTAATTGACTGGGTATCTAACCTATTACCTTGGTGGGTGAGGTTACTGCTACACCAAACACCTTGTCACCAGGGATCGACCTTTTGACTTGTGTGGCTAGTAAACTGTACCCTAAGCAGTGCTTGCTGGAGTAAACATGTAAGATCTTCTAAGTGAAGAAAAGCAACATGGCATTGAGCACTGTCCATGTATAGTTTACCACCCTGGAGTAGGGTTCAGCACTAGGTTAATTACCCGAGACACTAATCAAGACAAATTGACCACTGACCACACATTCTCTCCATGGCAGGCAACAGGTTTAGCCAGCTCTACACGCTGAGGAACATGTATACCAACTGATGGTGTTCTGTACCTGGGAAATGAGAAAGGGCATCACCCTGATCAACAATAACATAATTTAGAACTCACTGATATAAACACACTCTGCCTCACTAAATGTTTAAGATGTACCTGGAAAGGGTAGTTTAATAAAGCAGATATCTGTCTAAAGTTTTAGAAGTATATTTAGCTTAAAATAAATGGATGGGAACTAAAAGAAACGTGCCTTTATTCAGCCAATACTATAATGCTACCACCTGGAATCCACACCAGCTGCTGTCCGACTAGATCTATGTCTGCCAACTCAGATTCTCTCATTTAAACCAAGTTAATTCTGTCACACCCTCAGCTGCAGTCCCTATAATACTAGTAACACTTCACTATCTGAAAACCTCCTCGACAAAGCCCAAAAACAGTTACTTGGTGAAGCTAATGGAATTTTAACCAGAAAGGTCAGGACAGATGGTGAAATAGAGGGTCAAGGTGAGCAATCATGTCAACAGGGGTGTGTTTGTATTAAAAGTACAGTATCATGTTGTCTTACACCCTTACACCTTGACGCCTCCCACTTCCAGATACCCTAATCACCAGGCACTCATTGAGCAAAGATGACACCATCCTCATTAAAACCCTTAGGAACACCACCTTTGCAGACCCTTTTCTACAAATCTTTGGGTTAGAAATCCCATTTTCTTTTAAAAAAAAGACACCCACAGATCTTAAAGCTTACGAAACTACCCCCTTTTGCTGGAAAATTTACATTAGCTTGCGTTTACTCTAACGAGGATGGTGCCCGTTGGTGTGTGAAGTGCAGCAACCAGGCCTTACCCCTGGCTGGTGGGTGTAGGTGTGGAGGCTTTAGGGGAGGCTGAGGGGAGGAGGTGTAGGGTGGGGCCGCAGATGGGACCAGGTCATTAGACTGAGGAGTGAAACGCGCCCAACATCAGAGGGCGTTAATTAACGAGCCGGTCATTTCATACACCATTAACTGCTGCTCACCTAGAGAGGCCTTTAAGGGCAGCATAGTGCTTTAAGGTGCTATACCCTTGGTCGTCATGATGCATGAATGCAGCCCTGGTGAGTCTACTCGCCAGGGCTGCATTCATGCACCATGCCGACCCTCCGGGGGTATATATACCACATGTGGGGTCGGTATGATGCTTGAATGCAGCTCTGGCAAGGTACCCACCAGAGCATCAAACCGACAAAGGATATGGCAATATGTGTCATTAAAGAGCTAGAAATGGCGCCGTGTCGGGTGGTGGGAGCGACCACTGTCCAGCACACCCCTCCCTGCCACACCCTAGCAGGGGAGGAGGAGGGAAAGGGCCGCCCTCCTGATAGGGGGTGGCACCAGGAGGGTGCTGTAAGGGGAAGAGGGGCGGCCACCGACGGGTTAAATAGCGATTATCATACAAGGCTAAGGCTGGAACGTCCACAGCATACAGCATCCTAAGGGCCTCTGCTTTCACTGCCCACACCTTTCCCTGTGGGCACTTTGTGGTTTGTCCCCACATCAAACTGCCATCAACATGAGCACTGGGCAAACTAGGATTGTGAATTGTCTCCAGCCAAAGCTGAATCTCATAGACTGAAATCGGTTTTTCATGGCTTATCACTGTTTGCCAATCTGGTTGTAATAGGTGCTGAGCTGGTTAGCTATAAGGCCCTTTGTGGAAGAAGCTCTATTAAAAGTGCGATGTGGTTCACTGATGGACTCACAATCAGTCCATTTGAAGGCTGCATGTTCACCAGAAGCAGTACTACTAAGGCAGTGCAACTGTTGGTTGAAGCAATGGCATACAATCACGTATGTCATTTATTGAGGCGTTCGTGTTTATATTGCATACAAATACACAACCACAGCTACAACTTGTTTTCAAAAGTGTAATTGCATATATGCAGGTATATTGGAATATATAGTACCGGGTAGTGATGTGTTATGCATGCAAATGTAGAGTGTATTTTCCAAGAGGCAGCGTGATGCAATACTCAGCGTTGTATCTTTTGTATATGAATGATTTGACCAGGTTTACAAACCCATGCCCTGATGCTCAATGGTGTACTGTATTGGGAAGTCATGAGGTATGTCCCTGTGAGTATTGGAAGGGGGGGGGGAGAAATTACATCATTGTTTGTTTACATATATATAACCGAGATTGTTATCCTACTTACCATTTGGAAATACACATGCTTTCACATAAATTTTTGGAAACAGCCCTTTGAGAGACGTCCAAAGGCGCATACCTGGAGTTGCAATGATTTGATATTTACACCCGAACCCTACATGCTGTATACATGTATATTCAGTGTCTATATTAGACATGTATAGGAGAGCCCAGGAGAGCTCAATATAAGTGTTTTATGGCCTTCCCCTCCTGTTGGTGCAGTAACAGGTCAGTGACTACACCAAGGTTCAACACAGGCTGACCCCGTGGAGAGGAATAAGTCCTTGACTGTCAAACCACATTGCCACTCGGCATTGAACCTGCAGTGGTCCCCGGCTGTTTCTAGCCATAATCGGCACAGTTAGCACTTATTAGCTGCCCACAGAGGTCCCAGAGGTTCCCATCCAGGTCCAAGGGGTCAAGCGGCCGTCAATGTCCTGGTCAAGGAGGGCATGACCCAGGTGATGTTGGACATATCGAGGGGCTTGACCACTGTCAAAGCGCCCCCTCATCAGCCTTGCGGTGAGGGGACAGGGTGGACAATGCTACAGTGGCTCTCCACTGACCACAAAGCAGCCAGGTATGATATATAAGGCGGACAGAGAATGGGCCATTCTTCCCACGCTGACAGGGCCCTGTTTATGACACTGACACTGTCGCCACTCCTCCCTGTTCTGCTTACTCACCTTCAGACATATATAGGATGTCAAAATACCTTCAATATATATAAATAACTATAGAATAAAAATGATGATGCAGAATGTTAGCAAATAAGTCCCTGATAAGGGCACCTCAGTCCCCAACCCCCCTCCACAACCCACCTGCCTCTGATTCACCTGCTAAGCATATTGGCTTAAGCTTCATCATAAGTGTTTAAAAAGCTCTCCTGGTGGAGCCCCAGCTTCCAGGTGAGATGTAGAGGGGGAGGGAGGGGTGTCCGGTTTCCCGTCAGTTTACCGTGAAGTGGGCAGGTATTGGGGCCGACCTTAGAGGTGGGAAACCCTACCCCGGCGCTGCCGGACAATGGTCACCTATGTCTAGTCACATTCCTCATCGGCTCACACTGTGAGAATTTTCCCATGGCTGACCATCATCACTCATCCCTATACCTGTAGGACAGGGTATAGCCACATCCCCTACTACCCCCCTTTACAAGTGCCACTGTACCAACGTCAACACTGTCACCACTGTCACCTATAGTCCATAGTACATGTCGACAGGGCCAATCTACACCTATACTATAGTGTATATTCTACCATGGTGCCTAAAAGAAGTTGGACTCTCCATGAATCTACACCAAAACTTACACATTACACAACTGAATACATTAGATAATAACAATAACAAAACTTGTCGCAAAATATTGAAGTATAAGAAAATGAAAATTAGTAATTATTTCTTGAACATATATATCTCATGAATATAATTTACTATAAATACAAACTGATATAAAGGAGGTACATATGGAATCTTTAACACCCAGATAAATGTAAATGCAGTTTTGGAACAATATCCCATGTCATTTCACCCCCGACACACAACAGCATTGGTAAAAAAGAGCAAAGGACCACCCCTAGTACTATCAAAGCAAATTATTAATCCGCCGGCAAAACAATATAATACTTCATTGATGATCAAAACTATCTTATAGCATCCAATAATATATATCATAGCATGGCAATTTTGATACATTAAGCAGTGAGAATAAACTGCAAGGTGGTGATAACTATAGTTGTATTCACCTTGTTTACTGATTGAAATGACACTAAATTATATCCAAACTATGATCACTGATGATAATCCAATACCACTCACCTACAACCATGTTTATCAGGCTCTGCTGTTTTAATAAGCACCATTCACAAACATGTCTGATAAATGGCTGTTGTATTTGGGACCCTTGTGGCACCCCAGTCAACATTGCCTAGTGGGGCCCATATGTTTTACTTGGGCAAGCTGATTTGCCCATATCTGGATTATGGCCCTTCTTGTCCAGGGCTATAAGAATGTACAGTAAATAGTGGTTTCTGGAGGAAATTAAGATGTTTTGAAATATTTGCAATGTATTTATTTGTATGAAAAAAAACCAGCTCTGGATAAAAATAACCATATGTATATATATATATATATATATATATACGATATAGCTGGCCCAATTAAAACACATAATATCATGGGCCCCGGGGACCAATGCTGTCTGTGACTGTATGTGTATACCCTACAACAGGGCACATACAGAGCCTACTCACCGATACATAGCCCTTCACAATGACCACCATCTTAACACCTTAACCTTCCCCAGTGTATAATAAGTGAAATCTCCTTAATCTGTATACTCTCCATCACTCCCCACCTTCCTCCAGTAATCTCCAAACCAGCCCACCACACCCTAACCTCCTCAACCTCTCACAGACCCAATATTTGCCCAGGCCTTAAGGGCTTTGGTGCCCAGTGGAGCGTGTCGGATACCCCGCCTCTACAAAGCAGAGCTCGGGATGGGCCTTTGATTTGCAATTATGCTAAATGGGCCAATAAATCTGGGGCCGTGAGGATAATGAATTGAGCTGAACGGGGTATGTGATTTGCTACCGTTTGTGCTGCCTGTGGGCAGGGTGTGGGTGTGAGGGGATGTGTGGGGTGGTGTCCTACAGGAGGGTATTATAAAGAGGACCAGGAGGTGTTGATGGCTGGACATTCTCCTTGCCTGTATCTTCCCACCCTCTATACCGTTAGGCAGCTCCCATAGGACACGTCCTGGGGCAGTGAGTCAGGTACAGTCTGCTCTCACTTCCTTGAATTTGGAAAATGCAAGGAAATTTGTCTTAGGAAGAAAATTATCCGAGGAATTAATTCCACATATGATGCAATATATGGGGATAGTTCCCAGACAACCGTCTGAGGAAGTGATGGGTCCGAGGACACTTGACAAGTAGTATGTATCTGCTCCCAGTTGAGTTTCTAAGTTAAGAAACAGTTTTGGAGCTACAATTTCCATACTTTCAGATGGATAAACATTTATGTGATGTTGCAAATTCCCTTTTGTGTTCGCTATATCAAATGCACCATACGTGTAAAGTTAGATGCCAGACATATATATGTGCTCAATGTTCCCTAGCAGAGTACTAGTACCTGACACAGGAGATACTCTCAACTGTCCCCCATGTCTTACCTATCGAGCAGCCCATGGATGTGCCGAGCAACTCACTGTATAGAGAACTGAGCTGGATAGAAGTAGATGCTGCAAGCTGTATGGATGTACCAAACTTGAATGGATGTGCCCAACTGTATGGATCTGTCGAGCTGCATGGGTGTGTCAAATTGTATGGATGTGCTGAGCTTCATGCATGAATGTACCAAGCTGCATGGATGTGTCAAGCTGTAATGTACCAAGCTGTGTGGATGTGCCAAGCTGCATGAATGTGCAAAGCTGCTGACTATCTGGATGGGGTGTGGTGCAGAGATTACTTCCTATCTGTCTCCTGTCTAAATACACTCAGCCGATTACCCGTCAGATGGTGAAAGTGTCAGCAGTTGGAAACAGGGAAGTGGGGACAGAGGGTATTGAAAGGGGTGGGGATTGGATTAGACCCACTCTCATACACTCCTCCCACGAGATAGTACTGTTTACATGCAGCAACGCACAAATTTAAGTGGAGAGCTAGGCCTGGGTCGCAGTGTATCCTCAAAATAAGACATATGATGATATATCGTGATGTATTAAACAAATACCATTGTTGTATATCATTGGTCGCAGTAATGGTATTTGTTTAAAAAGGGATCCCTTAATCTAGCTACATGTATACCAGTACGTAGTCAGTGCACTGTGCAGTCACATACCCAGATGGGGACCTCTATATTATCATGTTGATGTAAACAAAACCTTTTTTGGAAGATGATATGATATGCTGAAATGGATGTCATGGACGTCTTATTGTAACCGTGACCAGAACCATCCACATCCGGGCACTGGAGAGGGACGCCAGGAGCTGCGCGCGACTCTAAGTGGGGTCAGTGACCCGTGCACCCTCTAGCAGGATAGGCCATGACCAAAGAGAACAACAATCCAAATGTCGTCTGCCATTTAACCATTAAAGGCCGCATCGTGTTTTGATATATCATGCCCTTTGTCGCCATGATGCACGAATGCAGCTCTGGTAAGTCTACTTTCCAGGGATGCATGCATGCATCATGATGCCTCGTTCGGAGTTTATCGCCCACCGATAGCTTGATGCTTGGATGCAGGACTGGAGAGTTACTCACAGATAGGGCTGCACTTATGCATCATGACGACAAAAGGCATGGTACATTAACGCACAATGCGAACACTAAAGTGTTAAGTAAACTCCACTGAGAGTGGAACTCTCCTGTGCAGGTGGGCATTACGTCACCAGGCCGCCAGGGGGTACGACAGGTGTGTGACCTTGGCGCTAGATGGCGCCATGACGAGGTCAAATATGGCCGACAAATGACGTTACGTCATCATGACACAATGACATTCATCCTGTCATCATGCATGTTCCCAATGTGAAGGTCAACGCAGTGTCAAACGGTTTGACACCTTCAAAGCATAGTGTGACACCTAAAAAAGTGAATTCTGACAAGAGCTTTGTTGGCCCGCTGGCCCCATTCCCAGGATAAACAGCTTGACATTTGAATGTTGAAACCCCAGAGCCCTTTAAGGACCGCATGGTACATTATGCCCTTACTAGTCATAATGCATGGATGCAACCCTGGCGAGTAACTCACCAATGCCGCATTCAAACAACATGCCGATCCTTCTGGGTTGATACACTCCCAAAGGGTCAGCATGATGCCTGAATGCAGCCCTGGCGAGTAGACTCGCCAGGGCTGCATTCAGACATCATGCCGACCAAGGGCATGGTGCATTTATGCAGTATGCGGCCCTTAAATGGTTAGTGTTGGCGGGCTGACAAGGTATTGAGATGTGTCAGCTGGGTGAGTGACCTATCATCTGATGCACGTGCCTCTCACACCCCCATGTTCCATAGTGCTCTTATTACATCACGCATGTTCATTATAATATAAGTAAAATCAAATTAAAATATTATAATTATATAATGGACACAACTAGAACGAAAGAACATTTATTTTTTAAATGGGCTCTTATTTACCATTATTAAACGTATTTGTCAAACATATTGATATTGAAATTTACAACATTACGGTCCTAATGGGATCAACAAACATTGATATGATCTGTACTAAAATTTCAAAATTAGTCGTTATCATGTTTAGTTATTCTCATGATGTATTGATTGTGATAAATGCTCTTTTATATTGTGTTCCTGATGGGATGGAACGAAAGAGTACAGTTCAAAAGTTGCACATTATGCAAACATCTGCTTATTATATAAAATGTAATATATACTTATGCTATATTAGAGGAATGTGAGTTCATAATTGAGGTATAAGTATAGGTCCTTCTTCAAATTTAAGAAGATTGGTATTGAGCCCTAATCTTCGGACATATACCCTATATTATTGTTTTATTGCTTAGTGTCCTTGCGATCCGATAGTACTGGAAACGATCCATGCGTACGTGCATACATAGGACCCAAGTTTGACAGGTCTTGGAAGATAAACATGCAAACCAACTGATTTGGTGAGGTAACACATATACCTAATAGAAAATCATGAATTTGCATGGTTGGGAGTGCCTCAATAGATAGGGGGGGGGGGCTTTGAAAAAAAATGAAAATGGCCTGGAACACCGATTTTGGGCTATTTTTCAACTTTGAGGGGCCATAAGTCCCAAAATATTCACCCGACACATGCAATTTTACATTTTTCTGAAAGCCTAGGGTGTCCCCTCTGACATAAAAACAAAAAGAACCAGTATGGTGCAAGGATTTTTACTCCACAGCTACTGGAAGGTGGAAAACACAGGAAAACACCCGAAAGTGGCATTTTTCAAAATTCTGACTGTGAAGGTCAACCTATTAAATATTAGATTTAGGTTTAAATATTTCAGAACACCCAATAAGTTGGGCGTGTTTACCTCATGCATTTAGCATACAATAATCAATGTGTGTGTCTACCTCTCCTATTATTCTCACATACAACGTGAAAATAGCCAATCATCCATATATTATGCAGTTACCGCTGTATTGCGTGTATATTGTAGTATTAACAAGAGCATGGCAATATTTCATATGCTGTTATCCTCAAAAAGCCCATTACTAAAACATGTACATACCATTACCTAAATAAGAGGTTAGTTTCCGGTGGGGTCTGACTGGGTCGAGCAAAAGAGAGCTAACCCTGCGTTCTTGATGCAATTTTAAATTAGTTATTTAAAAAAGAAATTCAGATCATTCTAACTATTTTCAGCCATAACAGAGGGAAAGAAAAGTCCTGCCCGTGAATTTCATATTTAAAAAATATAGTAAAAAAAAACAACTGCCGACCCCAGTACAGGCCACGTTATTAACTGGAACCTAATCTCTTTATATTTGACCCAAATGGGGGTAATTTCACAAGACGGTTACATGCGCTGCCAGTTAAATATCCCTTGTGAGTGATTTACAAAACTGGAAACCCCAACACGATGACCACTGGGGCTGGGGTCCTAGATGAAGTGGCGATTGGGGAGGAGTCGGGAGCTAAATGACCAGTTTCCATGCCACAGTCCAGTCTGCAGTTAATAGTAGGAAAGTGACCGCATAGTGCTTAAATGTAGGTCATCATGATACATGAATGTAGCCCTGGTGAGGGCTATACATTCATGCATCATGCTGACTATTCGGGAGGGTATCAGCTGGTATCAGCCCAATACAGTTGGCATAATGCTTTCATGCAGCCCTGATGAGTTCTTCGAACAAGGCTGCATTCATGCATCATGACGATGATGGGCATGATGCATTAAAGCACTATGCGGCCCTTACAGGGTTAATGGTAGGAAAGCGGCGGCTGACCGCTCATGGGCTGAGATGGGTGCATTCCGTGTGGCGCGCCCTCTATCGGACAGGTAATGACACACTGGGCCGCCGCCCATGTAGCTGCCCCTTTAATTTAACCCTTTAAGGGCTGCAAAGTGCTTTAATGCCCTATACCCATTCTCATTGGATATGATGCATGACTGCAACCATGGCGAGTAACTCACCAGCACTACAGCCATCCCTCACATTGACCCTACTGGATTGACACACCCCCTATAAAGGGTCGGCATAATGCTTGAATCCAGCCTTGGTCAGTTACTCGCCAGGGCATCATGACGACCAATGGCATAGCACAATAAAGCGCCATGCTGCCCTTAAATGGTTAATGCAGGCACCCGACAGGGCGGGAGACTCCCAGGTGTAATCAGGTAATTGTCTACCTGGTCAGCGTAATTAAAACTCAGGGTCCATGATGAAACAAATGGTGGCCAGCCCCGGCTTCCCCCAGGTACAATAAGGGTGGTGTTTAGGCAGCAGTGGGTGGGTGCCGTGTAAACATGGAAGGCGGACAGCCAGGCATGGACAGACATGGACAGGGCCACAAGGTGACTGCTACTGGAAAACATGTTCACGTTCTAGGGTAGATTCACCATGAGCCGGACACCTGTGGCGGATTCCTCTCCAACTTTTGAGCCAAATTTTACATTAAACAAACGTACATTTTCCCCCAGAATGGGTATCCTTCTTTAGGTAGTAGGCCTATGTATCCGGCTCCAAGTCAATCTACCATAAGAGCCACATAGAATGTTGATGTATTACTCCATTTATTAATGTTATAATGCATGAATGTAACCCAGGTGATTAACTCACTGCCCCACTCGCTACATGCAATCATTGTATCATGCAGACCCTCCAGGAATGTATCAGCCATGTTAGTCGGCATGATGCTTGAATGCAGCACCACCGGCGATACAGGCATTGTGCATTCATTTTGCAAGTACTATGCGGCCCTTGAATGGTTAATCACACATTCATATGGCATCACTTCTGTTGCAACTCATTTAAGCTTGGAATGTGACCAGAGGTCCAATGTCATCTCATCCCTATTTAAATGAAAATTATGAAAATTCCCCCCATGATTACCATTCTTAAGTATCTAACCAGACAATAGATAATTGCTGGTGGGTTTCTTTTTTATCGGTGGTTAGGTATTTAGTAGGGGTGGATCTATTTCTTTAATTGGAGCTCCTTGGATAGAATTCTAAAGGAGTTGGTGGGCACCAGACCTCCCTGCACTAATATGGTGGGTTATCACGACATTGTGTGGGTTATGGTCCCTGTAATTGGCAGCTTGGGGCAAGGAGAGGGTACTTCAAAGGCTGTGGCATGGACCACATGGACATGGTGATCACCTAGTGAGCATTACTGTCTCATCAAGGTTAAATGTATGGGTGCAGACCCCACATGTAGGGTCAAACCATGCTGGAGTACAGGTCTGTTGGTACTATAGATTTATGTCTGACTTTGTCTGTTGTATTGGAAATGCAAAGATCATTGAGGGTGTAATTTGAAAAGTAAAAGAAATAAAAAATATAGATAATAAAAGGTCCAAAAAATCATATCCATACTACAGGCTGACACTATAGAAATATATCAAATATATAAAAATGTAGGCCTATAGATGCACTATTGCCTGTTAATATACTGACTACACAGTCCAAAAAAAGACTGAATACTTAGTAGGCCCACTGCACTATATTTCACCATAGTTAATAGTTCAAACCCAGCAAACCCACATTTTATCCCTAAACACTACCAATTTGTTAATTACTTGCAAAAGAGAGGCGCCACAATTAAAAGCTCATTTCAATCAAATTCCTCCTAATGAGTATCCAGGAGCCTCTTCCCCCTCGCCGCCCTGCAGAAAGAAACCGTTGGTGGAATTAATTTAAAGGTGAGCTCAGCATGATGTGCTCCCGCGGCTGGAATGACAGAGCAGTTTGAGATGATTTGATGATTTGAAGCTAGAACCAGTGGAGATTAAGCACCGGGGGGGGGTGAGGTTGGGTAGTCTCCTAAACTAACTTATACACCTAGTAAATAATAAGAACGATGGTGTTTTGTGGGTGAAGGGCATGGTGTCTAGAGCTTATTTCCATAAGATGTTATGTATACATTCTGGACTACTATCACTATTTCCATCATTTATATGTGACTCCAATGATATACAGCGCATCCCACAGCCAAGGCTTATACACCCAGCTAGTGAAGGCTATATCGCATGTACAAATGTACATAGATACATTTTTATATACACCAAAATCACATGCTTCATATAAAAAATACACATGAATACATGTCTCCATTATAAAGATAGTAGAGGGAGGGGTGCTAGATGGCGAGGTAGATAAGTTATCTAAGGGTGGGACATGGAGAAGTCAGGATGGAGTGACAGTACATGGTATGGGAAGTCTGGGTTGGGTTTTTGGATTAAAATCATGCATGCATGCATAATACACATAAAACAAATCTTAAAGCCCACTTTGATAAACCCATACTATAATAGCCTATAGTGAAATCCCACAATTATAACCCATTATTCATAAGCTGTGCTCAATATCATGAATTCATGACCCTGTAATACAGATAGGAATCAGGATGTCACCATAGTGAGGTGTGTTAGATAGGTAGATAGCATGGAGTGACAGTAGATGAGATGGAGGAGCCTTGTGTTGGCGTGGTGCCATGGGATGTACCATGTACATGTGTCTGCAGCATGTCAGTACAGAGCCATGTGACGTCCAGCATGCACGACCTGGTGACGGGCCCCGCACACAGGGGGAGCCACTGCAGGCATCTACACTACCACAGGGTAGGGAGGAGTCTATGCTTAATGTTATAAAGCTGAAGGATATACATGTATAGCATGTACCTCATATAGACTGGTGGAAATGCATATATTTCTTTATTTGAGACTACAGCACTGGTCTTATTACTTAGCTTACATTTAGTTCTGTACAGAATGATCACATGTATTGTCGGAGTGATGCATGAATGCAGCCCTGGTGAGTTACTCGCCATGGCTGCACTGATGTACCATGGCAAAGGGTATAACAAAGGGTATAACACATTACGGCACTATGCGGCACTTAAAGGGCAAATATCTAAAGTATTGCAAGTAATATGAGGGCACATAGTCTATAGTGTACTCTGACTAACTTCTAAATCAGTCAAATAGTTACTGTACTTCTCTCCTTGATATGATAATGGTATTGCTATAAATGTAAAGAAAATGCAATAACACAGCGGTCACCGACTCCTGATGTCAGAGTATTGGACACTGTAACCACTCGTATGATCTACCACAGTTGGGAGTGCATAATGAAATCATACATTACAATAATCGATGAGAATTCAAATGTTTTTCCAGGATAGCATTTAAAATAACATTTATCATTACTCTTAAATCTCCTTTATCAGTATCTGCGAAATGGAACTAGGCCCATTTGTTTGAATTGAATGGAAAGGAAAGGATCCAGTGTCAGAAGAAAACAAAGATTGTGTGGTTGACTCTGGCAGATTTAACCCGGGTAATAGAGCATGACCCGCCCTGTGTATAAACACCCAGCCCTCATCCATATAGTCAGTAGATCAATATTGATGGCACCTCTAATCTAGAAACCCCACCCAGGAGAGGGGAACTTGCGTTCGTAAATTCAAACTGTCCAATGGGAGGCGAGGATCCAGGGCGGGAACCAGGAACGCACCAAACGTCTTTTTAACGGAGGCCCAGAACCATGTATAACGACGACTGTCTTCTGGCGTGAGGCCCTGGAACATGCATACTCATGCTGCCTGTCTGTAGACTGGAGGAGTTGTCTGTGTGTGTGTGTGTGGGGGGGGGGGGGGTGCAGGAGGAGTTCGACACAGCTGTTTTAGTTCTCTAGGGGTGTCGGGAGCAGGCTGGGGTTTTGCCCCCTCAGGGGGGTCGGTTGACAAAGGGGCAGGCATGTTTTTACTGGGGGTGACCTACGCCATGTTGACTTGACCCTGGGGTGTGGGGTGAATCTGTGAAGAGCTGGAGGAGCATGTAAAGTCACAAAGTCACTGGTAGTAGAGCTCTACTATACAGGAGGTATATAGGGGAACCAAGGCAGCTACAGGCCTGAATGGTGGGTCTCTATAGGTCTATATATACCACCACCTCACCTTTTAATGTAGTAGAGTAGCGGCGCCCTGGAGGGTAGAGCCCTGTGGGTGAAGGTGAGGTGAGGGTCTCGGCCTGCAGGGGCAGGGGGTGTAACCTCTGTGTTGGGGTTACTATGAGTGAGTACTACAGGCAGACACCAGGGCAGGCCTCCAGCAGGGAAGGAATGGCGGCCCTACAGCCTAGCATAAAGCAGGGTAGACACTGCCACCTAACGTCCCGACCCGCCCCATCTCGACCCATCTCGACCCTCCAGGCGGGTCCAGTCGGCCCGTGTATACTCACTCCCGACCCAGATGGAGCGGATCGGGGCCAGTCGTGAGATTTCAAGCAATGTTTGAAATCTGGGCCCAACTGGGGGTCAGTGGGGGGTCCAGATGGGGGTGGTCGGGGCTAAAGTGTCCGTGTATACTCACTCCCGACTCAGTCGGGGGGTGTCGGGAGTAGTACAGCCAATCAGAGAGTACCTGAGAGTCACATGGTGATGCCTAGACGGTCGGGAGTCTGACCAAACTACAGCAGAATAGTGCAGTGTATGCCCATTCCCACCTCCCGCTCCGACCCAACTCGACTAAAGACAACTGGGTCAGTTGGGTCGAGATGGGGCGGATCGGCGGAAGACGTCTGTGTGTATACCATGCTTAAGGCACCCAGGTCGGTTAGCAACCCTGGAGGACTCACCTGGGGTGGAAGAGGCCAGGTGGGGGGGGGGGGGGTTGTGGGGATATAGGGGGTATGCTATCCTATAGTGAGGATGCTATAGTGAAGGCACCCAGTGGGCAAAAAACTAATAACCTTGGAAACCTGAGGGGTATAGGCCATGGAAAGAAGAATAGTGTATAATATAGACATATTTATCTAGTACAACATCAATCCCCTTCACTCCTATACCTCACCCAACCTCATACAATACCTCAATCATTACCCAGGCCACCACGTTGCTATGGAGATGGCTCTGTACCGTGGGGATGGTATTATCCAAGGTTATTAAAAGTGGGGGTAGGGGGTGAGGAGAGGTAGGCTGGGATAGAGGAGGGTGGGATATTAGTTGGCCAACATGTGGCAGTAGGCAGACAGGTTATTTCACTGACAGCACGCCCCCAGATGAGGTGCTGCCCCCGTGTGGCGACCTCTAACATTTCCCGTACAAAGGTCAGTGCCTGGAGTCAGGGGAGAAGTCAAAATAAAACACTTCCCGCCGGTCAGGGGTATACAGGAGGGGGTGGGAGCATGCTGCCATGCCCTATACACCGACCTGCACCATTCTACTCCCATCTGAAAACCCACTTATGCAGCCACACCTCCACAGAAATGGCAGGATATACCATTTAGACCTCTTACTATTCCCAAAGGCTTATTTTAAAGAGTATACATATCCATTACATTTGCCCCTAGAGATGTGCCAATGAGGATTGGTGGTATAGATAAACTAGCGTTCACATAGGCCTACACTACACACCTGACATTTAACATGTATAATGCCCCATGTCTAATGCATCAATTAAAGCATTATTTCTTGTTTTTCTCTTTAAATCGCCTATTGCACATAACAAGGTAACATAATATATGGGTCAGAGTCAAAGGTACAGTCTAAAATAGTTTAATGGTTTAACGCCCACAACTAGGTATAACTACATATATAAGGGCCTTGCCTTTATGCCCCTTTACTTTTGAAACATTCATCACCATAGACTTCAACGAAATATATAGCTCTACTATTTTAACTACATTATCTAGTATTCAGTGCTGGTATATACAGTCTCCTATATACATGGTCACCCAACAACATGGCCCCACTTCAGTTGCCACAATAATAAGCCTAAGGCCTGCCAACTGGTACAGCCAGAGTTCAGTACATTTCACCTTTAGTTCACACATATTGCCACTAAAAACTACAGTGGCTGGACGTCCAACGTCAACAGTGGTTCCTAGTGCCAGGTAATAATGGCTAACGTATGGCACACTCCCTTAGCCACAGGTATCAACTGTGACATTCCAGAGACCAGGTAAAAGAGGAGGCCTACTGAACTGATGTGGTGACATGGTGGTTCTATATATCACCTTATAATAGTACTCCATAGTAAAGGACATTGAGTATCATTATTTTGACAAGTTTCCCTAAAAGATGTGTTTCTAAGCATTCAAGGGCACGGTGCCATCAATATTGGAGACCTCCTATTGTTAGTAAAGCAATGTATCGTATATTGATCTATATTAGAATTAAATCGTGCGTCATGAACTCTACATTTCTCACAGTACCAGTTTATTTGGTTCTCATCAATTGTAATCAACATCCAAGTAACAAATAATCTCTTTATGAAACAAATTAATTTATACAATGTTATTATATTTTCATTTCACCAAGTAGGTGATGATGATCAGATCATATCTAGAAATGCAGTGCACTGTATGATGAACATGCATCTGATCTGCATACAAATAAACTACATAACCTCTAGGCCAGACGATGTCTCTCTAGAGAGTCCTTAGATAAAATAGCATTAAGACGCACCATTCAGCCGCTTAATGAGAGCACAGCTCAGCCCTGGAGGTCTGTATAACACAGAACAAAGAGGTAGGTACAGGGGCGGCTACAGGAGAGGTGGTAGAGGTGGTGGTATTATGGGGGTCAGTAGTTCAAGTGATCACGATGTGTCTCCACCTGTAAACACTCACCCCCACCTTTAGACGTGTGTGTGCGGCAGAGGTTACCATGCTTGGCCATGCGGGCAACACAGCACTGCCGTCATATAGGCGACCTTCACAAATGACGTCACCTATTTTGGGACCTTTTTTTCAAGACCCAACCCTTCTCTATACATTGGGGAAATTGGCTTATACAAATGTATATATATATCCAACGTCACATCTCGTCACTAAAACCAAAGACCCCCCTTAAACCCCCTAGAATATAAGGTGACGTTATTTGTGAACGTTCCCCTAGCAGGCTTAACGTCAGTGGATGGGGGCAGCAGAGTGTCAGAAACAAGACTTTTACAGCAGCAAAAGGCGGGAGGTGGGCTAACCCCCTGACACCGGCCCTGACCTTCATGTGATCTTACATGTGTGTGCAGGGCGACCTGTGGTCTTGTAGCATGCTAAACTGGTGACAAGCATATAACCCCATCCCCTACCACCACACACACACATACACACATACGTCACATAACTGGGTTTGTGTGTGTGTTGAGATACACAGGGATCTCTTAGGGAACGTTCACAAATGACGTCATCGATCAGGAGGTTTTAAGGGGTCTTGACTAGGGGATTAGTGACGAAACATGACCAGAACAAGTCATTAGTACAGGCAATTTTGCCCCAAAAAAAATCAGAATAGTGATAGAGGATTGGTGGGTCTTGATAAAACTTCCCAAGAGTGACGTCATGTGTGAATGTTCCCTCTATAGTATAGCACGGCGGGTACTGGGGAGACAGGCTTACTGTAGGGCTGTAGTGTTGTTCTTGGCTCGGGATCAAACACATTCTAAAAGGGCACGACTTGTGTGCAGCCGCGACACCATCACACATGACCTTCGCTACATTGCTATGACCTTCTGAGCGTCCCTATGACCCCACTACTACGTCGCCATGACCTTGGACGTAGATATCTATACGTCACGGCGACCCCGGGGTGTAAAGCGATCCGCGCGTTGCATCTCGGGACTGTTGTGATAACTGGTGGCGCCATCTGTGGATGCTGCCGGAACTGGCCCCGGGTTGAGGTCACCTGATGCAATGATGACTGGTGGGAGGAGTTGGTTGTGTGTGTCCTTTAAGGGCCGCGTAGTGCTTTAGTGCAATATGCTCTTTAAGTTGTCATGTCATGATATCACTCATGATGCATGAATGCTGCACTGGCGACTCATCGTGGGCTGCCAACGGGTGGACATGATGCATGAATGCAGCACTGGCGAGCAGACTCACCAAGCTCGCATTCATGCATCATGGCACAGGACACACTGTCCTTTAAGGGCTAGTATGTGTGTGTGGGGGGGGGGGGGGGTAGAGGTGGATCAGTCAGGATGTCGGCGTGCGACCTCCTAATGTAAACGCGGGAGGAGGTCACACGCTACAAGACCTAGACACGCCGCAGTGGGCCGCCTCTAACTGAGTCCTGGTTTACATGCCTACCCTTCTTCACTATAGTGTACCATACTGTCCTATTGGCACTGACACTGGGGGATCTCCTGAAGGAGAGTGTCCCCATCCTTTGTATTCTGTTCTGTATCCTTCGCCAGGTAATTTTCACATCTCACTTATAAATACCACTGTGGAGTGTATTTACAAGACGGTACGCGATCTCCTGTTGCCCTTTCATCCACGTGTTGTACACATCCAAGCAGTGAGGATCTTGGGATATATTAAAATTGACATATAATTATCAAATACAATAGTTCATTGTAATAACTGTAACTCGTAGCATAACAGGCAGGTCATTTATTTTGTTAGAAGCATTATCCCTTGTAGCGAAAAGATCATCATATTATCTGCTAACTTCCAGAACTGATACTTTGATACGATGATGATATACTCCATTGAGTTAATATAAATTCACAAAGTACATGTATATAACAGAAGAGCATACTGGGTCATACTCAAAGACGACCAAGAAAAGCTTTCCGACTGCAAGGGGACCCAGTAGTAACTTCACAGATCCCGAAAACCCCATACAAAACGACCCTGGTAAAAACATAATATAGTGAACAACTGTTCACTATAAAATATGTCAAACTTTGCTTTGAGTGTTGCCAAGACATATATGTACACAAACTGACAAACAATTATACAGACAGGGGGCGGAGAATGCTAAGTGTGACAAATAGAAATGGTCATCAGGGATGCACAGGAGAAAAGAAGACGATCAGAGAGGAAGAAACGATGAGTGATCACACCAAATGTTCTTTTATTGTACTCGTCCGCAAATATTTTGATTAGTGGGTAGACAAGACATGAAGATTGTCCGCTGTTTGTGACGTTTTAGTACCAGTGGGGCGGAGGGCAGTCATTTAAACCTTCCACCCAGGCACCCCCTGCTCCTCCCCCTCACAGAAAATATACTCAACTGGTGCTTCCCACTCAAATTATGCACAATCCAACTGGGTGTATCCAAATAGCACCATGCAATCTCTCCTACACATTGTGTTATGAATATAGGATTAAAGCAAAAACACCATTGGTATATAAGAGTATTGAGTTTTGCCCAGGTAAATGTCAGCATGGCTTGTTTTATGCTCCATACCTGGCACCAATTAGGGTGTCACTGCCCCTTGTTACCTGGGTCTACACCTGAGGGAGCCCTCCCTTGATCAGGGCAAGGTAAGGGAGTGGTCATCTTTTAAAAACAGGGGGCGGGGCGGTGGATTATCATCTCAGCAGGTTGAAAATATGTTGAATTCACCCATGAAAGAGGTCCAAATCTGCATCCCCCTTCTCAGGAGGGTTCAAATTAAACGTAGCTGGCCCCTTTCACCATTACAGTAACGCCTACTTTTTCGCCTAGAAAGGGTCAAATTCTCTTGGTCCCCACTCCCTCAAGACTTAGTGGGCTCCCAAATCCTTTTGGCCCACTCCCTCAAAGGGTCCAAACAATCCAGATACGCCCTCCCCTCTTGTCAAAGATCCCCACTCCCTAAGGTAACCCCTAGGTCTCCCCCCAGTGGCCCCACAGAGCCCCACCTTGATAGCGTTTTATTCGCCGCGCGCCCCCATTATTGTAATTGGCGGTTATTATGCTACTACTTGTGGAGTTTATGGTTGTGCCCTGGAGGCCCTCATCCTACCTTCATATCTCCCCACCCCTCCTCCTCCTGTCCCTATGCTGTGGTATACAATGGGCCCTCACCAGGTAGATCGGGGTGGTGGTAGCGTGCTATGTAACAACCAACAGGTGCTTGATCCGGCGCAGTCAGAGAGCGTGACCCCCGACCCAGCCCGAGCCTGGCAGGCCATAAAAGCCGCCCTCTCCCCGACCCTCCTCCTTGACAGGCAACTTACCTCCGTATACCTCCCCAACCAGTCTAAGAGAGTGGTCATATTTTCACATCAGGGGGGGGGGGGGCTTCTTTTGGAGTGGGGGACAAGGGGATTTAGACACCTTCACCAAAAATTAGTTTGGCTCTTCATGAAGGGGGGGGGGGCTGAAAGAATCCACCTATTCACAAAAGCTGGTGCGTTACCATGCATAAAAGGGAGCGTGCGTGAACGATATTCGACCCGTCAAGAGGGAGGGAGGGCAAAAAAAACCTCATGGGGTGGGGGGGGGGGGGCAGGCGGCGGTGAGAAAGTCCACCACCCCGTGTTTTTCAAACATGTTCACTCCCTATAACCTCTGCCTCCGCCTCTGTCCCCCACTCACACGCCTTGCTACACTCAATCCATTCCCCCGGGTGAACTTGACGTACTTGACGTACTGTTTGACGTACGTTGACGTGAGAGCAGGAGTGTTCTTTACGCCATCTTAGACAGGGCTCCTCTAGCGGTCAGTACAAGAACCGGTCCCGTCGCGGAAGGGCAATGGAGGGCCATGGCCCTTAGTGACCTGGGCTGACCCCTGGGGGTGAGTTGTCAGGCCATGCCGTCACGTGCACCTGGGGATGTACCATGTCTGCTTTGACAAGGGAAGGAGATGTGTAGTTAGTGTAGACTCCCCCTACCCCTCTCTCCTTCCCACTAACTTAGACATTACATGGTTTAACTTATACATGTATACCATATGCATGGTACATACTTACAAATGAGTAAAGAATTTACAAAAATTAACGGCCTGAGATTTTAGTAGAAAAAAAAGGAAATTAAAACAGGTTGTGTAATGACCATGGTCGGTCACATAAAGTAGGTCTCACAAATATTATATGCATGTATGAATGTATGTATGAATGCATGTATTTTAATAATACTATAAAAAGTCCACGATTTAATACCATTAATTCCTATCTAAATGTCCCAGTCCATAGTCTCCCCTCCCCGAGTCCTATAAACCCAGCCCCACCCACCCATCCAGCTGTCCACATACCTTCCCAGCCCCTGTGCCCTGTGTGCTGTCCGTGCGTTATGGGTGTGTGGTTTGATGGTCGGTTAATGACCGTCGGTCAGCCCGCCCAGCCGGCAGCAGACCTCAGTGCATTGTGAGGTCTGATGGTGGGGGGGGGGGGGTACAACCGCTATCTGTGTCAATACATAAAGATGTTGACCATCCGACCGCTATCTCAGATTCTGTGTAAGTGTATCCACATCTGCATATCACTAAGTATGTCAAAATTGGGTCGATAGTGACACATTGGGTTTGTGAGTGTATAGGAAGTTTGATGAGGGCCGCAACTGGATTTTTTTTTAAAATTTGAATGTCCGAGGGATGTCTGGCTGTCTTTTTTTTGAAACACAGAATACTATCGCATGGTCAACTTCTACATATTATTGACACAGGTAGCGGTTATGGCACAGATAGCGGTTGTACAAGGACAGAGGGACATCTCCCAACAACTGTGGTTGTGGCTCGCTCGGCGTCAGGAGTGATCCCGATCTGGGTTGATGGAAGTAACATGCCAAGTAGCCTGTAAACTCACCACTAGGGTCACCGAGGTCGGCCATGTTGGTGGATGTAAACCCAAGGGTCTCACCCCACCTTACCATCCTGATATCACGGCTACCTTTTTTCTTCCACAGATTATGTAGTGGGCCCTCACTTCCTCGAATTTGACAAATACAAGGGAAAATGTCTGAGATAGTCCAAATATAATGGAACATATAAGGACAGTTTGCTGACAATTGTCTGAGGAAGTGAGGGATCGGAGGTAGTAAATGTCCGAGGTAATTAGGATTGACTGTATCAGTTGAGGAAATCTTCCTTCGATTCAAAAGTGAGGAGAATGTATTAAAAAGACAAAAATCAATCGGGCATAGGCCTATGTATATGGTACAATATCATGAGAAAATAATGTACAATAATGAAACACTTTGAAGAACACATAATTGGTTTAAAGCTTAAAGTATTGCATTTTGTTTCATGCTTATACACTTACTCTACATTATTTGCAGACGCTTTCGCTTATCCCTTGACTATCTTGCACCAATAAAGCACCAGTAACAGGGACAGCCCTATTATACACTCATCTGGCGTGACCTTAAACTAAGTTAACACACAACATCCAAGATGGCCGCCGGCCTCTGACCTCTGACGTAGTCCTGACACAATTCACGGCCACTTCCGGTCATCCTGGTCCCGCCCTGGAGGGATCCGGCAGGCTGAGGCTAAACGTTGAAAATTGTTGGTTTCCAATAACATGGCCTGAAACACTAGGCCTTGAAGGACAGATTTCTTTCATTTTATTTTCTCTATCATTATTTTTCTTTACTTCTACCTTCGTCACATGGCAGTTCAGTCTCAATGGTGGAACTTCATCTAATAACTGTAATCGTGTGACTTTGTGTCCTTTTTGCATGCCTATTTTTTGTATTTGTAAATGTTTCAGTTGGTTCATATGACAAGTTGACAACTCAATTTGTTTATACTTTCGCTCTAGAATACTTAGTAATTGTCTGATTGACGAACAGTAAAAACCAGAACCAAAAGAGAAAAAGTACGAAAACAAAATACGGAGGTCAACACTGTTATGGTAGACCCGGTCAGACCACTGGAAACCATTTTGTTTTTTTCTATTAACCTGAGGGGCCAGCAGGAGGAGCGTGTCGCTGGTACCCAGCGCACACCAGCAGCAGCGACCAGCTGGTACCCACCGTCCCACCACAGTACCAGTTATGTCCGCTCGCCGGTCACAGATGGCAATTCTTGCCGGCCAATCACCAGGGCTGGGCATGTTGTGATATGCTGGAGCAAACCTAGAAATCTTTGGAGCAAAATATTTCAGACGGTCACACATTAAAGGGGCATTCTCACCACTCACACCTACCACATAGCAGACTGGAACAGTACTAGAATTGTGAGTGGGAAACGCTTGGTGAGAATGCCACTTAACTCTAGATGTGTGTCTGGCAACCCCCCCCCCCCCCCCACCACCATCTCCTTGACTCTTGAGGTGAATTTTGGGTGAGAAATAAAGGAGAAATTTTACATTTCTGTCTTTAGTTTGGTGTACTCTGAGGGATTCTCTAAATTCTACCTTTAGATAGATCTCTATGTGCATTCTGTTTTGGGCACATTGGTCTCGGACATGACTTTAGAATGGTGCATTTCTGAGAATTTGGTGGCACATTGCTTAAGGAAAATTTTGAAATTTTACTTTTAGATTGGTGTTTTCTATGAACTTTTGGGGGATATTGTTCCAGGAAAAACTTTTGATTTCTATTTTTAGAATGGTATATTCTGAGGGTTTGTGAGCATACTTCTGAACCGAAATTTAGCCTATTAGTTAACTCAGATGTATTCTGATCATTTTGGAAGCATATTGCTTCAGGAAAATTTTGAAAATCTACCTTTAGATTGGTGCATTTTGTGGTGTTTTGGGGGCATGTTGTTCCAGGAGGAATTTGTAGTTCTATCTGTAGATTGGTATATTTTGAGGGGATCATCAGACAATGTTCCAAAAGAATTGAGGAAATTTACTTTTAGATTGGTGTATAGTTTCTGGGCATGTTCCTACAAAGGATATGGGCATTTACTTTCAGATTTGTGCATTCTGTCGGCATATTGCTCCAGGAAAAATTTGGAATTCCACCATACGATTGGTGGAGTCTGAGTGTTTTGCTGGTGTATAGATCCAAGAAAAAATTGGAAAAAAAACTATTGTTATATGGGTGTATATTGAGGGGTTATGGGGAATATATTGCACTGGGAACACTGCAAAATTTACTGAAATGGTCCTAACTTTGGTTCTAATTGGAATATTTACAAAATTCTTTCAGCCTTAGAAAACCCAGACTTTCCCTAATGTCCTTGTCGCATTTTCCAAGACTCCTGTCGCACATTTTTTGCGACATTGCGACAGCTGCCCAGCCCTGATCACGTGGCCGGTGATCATTCAACCCGGGATTACACTCAAGGTCAGACATGTCAAATTCGGGGATCGACCTTCAGGGGAAATGTCGTCTGTGTTCAGAGACAGACGACAAAAATGACTCCCAGTACATGTGGTCGTCAATAGGTCGCCATTGTTAGTACATATAGGTTAATGCGTGGGATGCAGTCATGTAGAAATACATAGATTGGTCATCCCAAAATATAGGCGAAATTAAGAGAAAATGCTCTGAATGTTATCGATGAATAAGAATAGTCATTTATCTCAAATGATGTGGCCACCACTGAATAAAACATACATGTTATGGTTATACATGTAGTATGGATGCTACATTCAATGGTACATATATTGTTTGAAGATACCCTAATACATGAATGAATAAATGTACAAGACTCATGATGCAAGTCTCACTAATTCTACAACATTATCATACTAATGGACCCTGACTGTATAAGCTAAGGATCAAATCGCCTCATTTACATGTTAGACACAAAGACTTGTAATTATGAAGATAAACCACAATGAACACATATGACTGTGGGTCTCGGCCTGTGGCAGGGTCCAGCCATTTAATCAGTCATTCTCTCTGTGATTTGTCCACATGTATATATATGACAGTGACAGACAAATGCCACATACGTATATCAAAGCATTCACTACATGACAATGGTGCAGCAGTTGTGTCGTGTTTACAGTCATCATGTACAGTCGTTGCCACTGCTGGACACATACATCAAACGTGGTTTACATTACTAAGCCTCCCCTTCCCGTCCTCCATATTCACCCTCAGAAAAGTGAGAGTCATTGTCGCTAAAACTACCCTCACCTGAGGGTCAGGCACTGGCTGAGGGTAGTTTTAGCGACAATGACTCACTTTTCTGTGTGTGTTGCTTCAAATGTAGTTGACATGTTAGCCCACTGTTGTTTTGAATGACGCATAATGACCTTGGTCAGTTAGTGAAATAAGACGATAATTGATTATAATTCTAAGTGGCAATTCAGAAATATAAACAATGATGTTATAACCAAGTTTGATACTATACGTTTGTGTTCCTTTTCTTATGTTATAATTACCATGGACCGAAGGGCAGGGGACAATGGGTCCTGATAGGGTTGGGAACTAATAGACACACACAGAGTACAAAGAGAGGTGTGAAAGGAACTTGACCAAATTAAACATTCCCATATACTACTTACTTAGTTTGTAAGACGTTTTGAGACTTGTAGATCTATCTTTGTTGATATCTATCCTCGATAATGACTTGGTTTCATGTTTTGTCCAACACCCCTATGTTTATAAATATTATATCTATACTTTTATCCATGCTGGTTTACAGTGTATATTGTTAAGCAGTTTGTTATGAAAAGTGAATTCCCCAGGCTTTCACAGTACTCTTCACTTGTAAAAGTGGTCTATTGAGCCCCTCTATGCTAGAGGCGCCTGTATTTAGGGTCCGTCCCCATGGAACATAAAGATAGCTGATTGTTATATCTGTCTGTACCTAGGGAGGGCGATGACCACAGTAAATCAACACCCGGCCTTAGGGGGAGAGAGTTATCTTATACAGGACATCCTCTAGACCGTACTCCTCAATGGCACACCCATAGCTACCCATATTAACCCTCTAAAGACAGCATACTGTTTTAATGTGTTATCCTCTTGGTTGGCATGATGCATGAATGCAGCCCCTACGAGTAACCTACCAGGGAGGGAGTGTATCAAGCATATATGGTCGGCATGATGCTTGAATGCAGCTCCTGTGAGTCACCCATCAGAATTGCATTCATGCATCTAGACGGCAAGAACTCATAGGACATTAAACCACTATAGGTCCTTAAAAGGTTAAAGCATTTCGCTGCCGCAACTGTCTCATTGGCCTCACTTCATAATGACCTCTGTCACTCATCACACAAAGGTCGCTGGTCATGTCAGGGGTCTTCTGTTGTCTCTGTCTTCTGGCTGGTAAGCCCTCCAGCATTCCTCACACCGTGACCCGGACCGTGACACACCCAGTCAGGGAACACTTGGACGTAATGGATGCTCCCATACCGTCTTCATATGCCCCCATCTGTTAGAATCGTAATGGTTTGAATAAGTGCAGGGGTCTCAAATAAGCGCAGGTCTTTAATATACGCAAAGTAATTGAAATGACAATTATTGAAATGAAATTAAGGGCCACTTCTATATCTTGAATAAGCCCCTGCCTTGTAAAATCGTAGGTTAACTGATGCCATCAAAATTAATAAGCGCAGGTGCGCTTATTTTATCCACTACAGTACATGTACGATCAGTAGTCTACTATCACTTGATTCTGGACCGATAATTATTATACCAATTAATTATTAGAGAGTTGGGATTTTTTTTCTATGAAAGCTAAATCTATTTTGATATGAACATATACAATTGTCTATGCATAGATGGAAATAGCTCATGTCAGCATTTTAACCCGAATGACCTTTTTAATGCAGTGGCAATAACAGAGCATAGACCCTGGAGGAATGGCATGTGCCACAAGGTACAGAACACACAAAACCAATAATGAGCTTGATCAGAGATTCAGAAAGCAGGTAGAGAATCAGAATGCATACCTGTTGCCAATCACCGTGACCTGCATCCTCTACCTCTCACCATTGTTTGCTTTCCCAAAACGCAGTTTATGGACCTTTGACCTGTCTCTCGCCTATCACCATATTTTATAGATTCCTCCAGGCCCTAGGCGACGACTGTCGATAACCTAACCTCCAGATAATTAAAATCATACTGGGACACTCTCAATTTTCTCAAATTTTCCCCCTTCAAACTACTACCTATAGTTTCAAAGACTATTATCAAAAAAAATGTAAATATTCAAGAAAATGGAAGAAATTGAAATGACCAAAAATTCTGTTTGTAGATGCAAAAATGAAATAGTACATTTTTTATGAGGACAAAAATCCCACAAAAACACTGAACTACTAACTAGACTGAGACCCTGTGACACTATAATAGAGACCCCGTTGTGTTTTTGACGCTATCAGAGTGTGTCATCTGCAGATGGAGGCGCTATGCGGGCAGGCAGAGTGCGATAGGTGAGGAGCCCGACGGGAGCGGACTGTGTTGGCGGGCTGTAGGGCGCCTCAGGCCGTCACTGACCCTTGGCCACGCCCCGGGCACCCTGGAGGAGGTGGGGAGAGGAGGGGAGGGGCGGTCACCACAGTGAACACGTGTTGGGAGCTGGTCCCCCTGACCATGTCGTTACCTGGCGCTCCCCCACAGCACCGACCACTCCTGCTGCTAGCCTCACCTCTACCCCCCCCCCCCCCCCCCAACACGCATACCCATGGCAGTTATGGCTTCACTGTTAGGGAAATAATAATCCCTGGTTTTATAGTGGTTAGCGACAATCATTCAGGTGGCTCTATGCACATCACATAACGACCACGCCCCTTGTTTACTTATTATTACATGTTATGCCATACCAGCATTGCTTGTTTTCAGACATTTATTACAGCAAATATAATACTTGTGCAATATGACATGCTTGATATGAACTAAGGTATTAAATTTTGACAAAATTCACTAAATGCTCTCTACAAAAGTTGTATTTTGGAACGACAAGAGAATGTACCCTGACCCTGTTATCCTGGTATCATGGATACATGTACCACTACCGGTAGTCTGAGTCAGTCAAGGGTGCCACTATAATATTCACATCCGCAAAGCATGTAAATGATCGAAGAGATATGACTAAAAATGAGAAGCAATGACGATGATAGATAGATATGAATCCATCTAGAGATGCTTGGGCAGATACACTGTAAAATAGTTAGTGTAGATATACAGTAGAATCTACTGTAGCTCTGCAGTAGAATCTTCTGTAGAATGGATTTACAGTAGATTTACAGTAGATTCCACAGTTTTCAATAAACTGTACACCCACAGTTGAATCTATTGTACACCTACAAAAATGGCAACCAACTTTTTACAGTGTATGTACTGTATTCGTACGCTCCCTAAAATCAATACAATACGATAATTGATCTTGACGTAACACAATGATGAATGTCATAAGGACAATACTAATTCATTTATTCATTTCCATGAATACTAGGATCCAAGGTTGGGATCAAAGAGGGCACCCCCCTCACTGAAAAACTCTGGACAGCTCTGGAGTCTGTAAGGTCGTCTTACAGGACGACCCTAGGGTCTTCTAAGTGAACAGCATAGAATCAACTAGCTTCAACTCGTCAAATTGACAACCTGCCAGGTTACCATCCCACAAGACGACCCTAGACTTGTCAAGGTTGTCAAACTAAGATAGTTGATGCAGGCCTAGATTAGCCACAGCTGGGGGCTCATCATTGCATAATGGTGGTAGGTCTAGGGTTTCAAATGTATGAGTTTGGTCTGGTTCCAGATGACAAGATTATTTTATCAATTTGTTTATATACATAACCACACATAGAAGTGATATCTAATACATTAGTACCACCAAGGATTCACATAGTGTATCACCAAGTCTTTACTGAGAATATGTTACTCTCCAGCAATGGACTGTAGGCTTGTGTGTGTATAGTACCAATATAAGGTGCATGCACCTACTTGTGCCCTGGTGAAAGACACAAAAGAGGTGTCTTCCTTCTACACATTTGCTCTATTTTTTAAATGCTGTCAAAAGTATGCATTCTTTACATTATCTTACTTTTTCCCTAGATACTTCACATAATCCTCCATATTAACATATATGTATTGTGATACTCAGTATTATATCAACATAGGAATTAATCAATTTGTTCCCAAAGGTACATATTTATGCTAGGTAATGGCCACCTGCAGGGAGAATGGTGAATCATGTCTAGACAAGTTTAGGGCTGACATATGCCAGGTAGCTCTACATGGGTCTTCTTACTGAAGAGTTTTGCTTGCCAGCCCCTCTCCTTGTCAAATTGACAAGGCAGTGCCAGGTTTGCCGACTCTGGATTTTTTCTGTGCTCCCCTCACACATACAGAATAAAGGAAGTATGAAGTTTAATACACCTAAATTATCGGCGCTACGGGCATTGAAAGCGACATGTTTAGATAACTTTAGGGGGTTAGGGGGCATGTCCCCAAGGGTGAGAAAATAGAGAAAATATAGATGCCAATTGGTGCAATTTGAAGCGCTCCGGTCTAACCCAAGGTTGAGAAAATGTTGAAAATATATTTGTCAATTGATGCACTTTATAGCACTTTGGTGAGAAGATTTTGAAAATGTAGATGTCAATTGATGACCCCCCCCCCCCCCCGCTGGATCCGCCTCTGGGTGCCAGGGGCCCGGTTGTGAACGCCGTGTAAGTGGTGACCGGACCGCTGTCATCTGAGTGACTTGTGGTGCACTTTGACATGTGCGATATGTCTAGACCCCTCCACCTCCTCCTACCTCCTCCTCCTGGGTCTCCTTTTACTTCTCACAGCCCAGGGTCACTACTCCAGGCCATGTCACTGCCCTTACACGATCCCCCAGGGTCAAGGGGTCAATCGGGATCACTTGGGTTACCCCAAGGTCATGGTGGTCAGTCTACCACACGGTGGACGTCAACATGGTGACAGGGTGGGGGGGGGGGGGGGGCTGGAGGGCTGTGTTAACCATATAAGGACTGCATAGTGCTTTAAAGCAGTATACCATTGGTCGTCATGGTGTATGGTTGCAGCCTTGGTGAGTAACTCGCAAAGGCTGCATTCATACATCATTCCTATACCCTACTTTGATACACTCATAAAGGGTCGTCATGATGTATGAATGCAGCCTTGGCGAGTCACTCGCCAGGGCATTTAGCATGGCAATGAAGGGCATAATATATTAAAACATTGTGCTACCCATAAAGGGTTAAAGTGACCATTACATTGATGTACCTCACCTGGACCCCCCCCCCCAAACCCACCCACCCACTCACCCACCCATCCACACACCCACCCACTCACCCATCCACCCACCCACACCTCGAGTACCGGTCACTCTGAGGTATGACCTCAAGGCGAGGTCAATTAGAGGTCAGGCCAAGGTCAAGAGATCACCAGGAGCCGTATCTTAAACGGTGACGTTGTGGAATACTTAATTACGGTGTGGCTCATTGGACGTCATTAAATATGCGCCATGGAGCATGTGACAGCGGCTATAGACAGCATGTCGCCAGGCTGACCTCTAGGTGTGTCTGTGTATGTGTGTGTGGGGAGGGGGGGGGGGTGAGGGGATGTAGAGAGCAACAGGCCCATTCCTCGGACACCTTGTGGTTTATATCAGATTTGTTGAACTCTAGATTTCTGAAATCCTCTAATAACATGACACAAGAAGGCATGAATCTAATAATATGACTTCTTACATGTGGCTTAGAAGTATATATCCATTATCTCTCTACTGTTCAAGGAAATAGAAGAATGAATAGATGTCCATTTAGGCATTAATTCCGGACACTTATATATCAACGTGTCAAAGCGTCAGTCAATCTTAAAACCAGTGGTCATCTTGGTAAACAAATACCATGACTGACCATTACATTTGTTAACATTATATACAATGGATGGGTTTGAACAGTACAATTAGGCCTACCATTCTGATGACAGAGTTCCCGGCAATAGGACCACTGGATCCCTATATCTCTTGGTGGTAAGATGGTCTATGTATTATACATGTATATATCTGACATGTCAGGGTGGTCATCCCGAGTGGTCATCCTGCACATAGTATTATTTGTAAGTATTATCTCATTATGTCCAGCTGGAGTTCCACGCTAAAATTCATTATGTAGACAGGTCAGTGACATCTTAAGTGAATACTGGTCATGAATAGAATAATGCTCGGAGCAATGCAGCTCTTGGCTGGTCAGTCAGTGGACAGTGGTCAGTCCAAACCACACACTGCCCCACCCACCCTGTGCCCTCTACGCCCGGCCATTACTAATGACCATCACAAAGCCCCAACATTGGTCAGAGGTCAGCATATTATTCACTTCCCTAGAGTCATTCATCCTCTTTGATCAAACACAAGGCTAATTTCCACCATTTTACAGGGATCTGTTAGGATTTAGGCTGGGTAATTATCTATTTTTATCTCCCTCTATTGTAGGACATTCATTGAAATCAATCAATTTATCAAACAGAAAAAGAGAAATAATTACCCCCTTATTCGCCTCCTGCCTTCTCAGGGGCACAGAATGAGATGTATTGAAGACAGGAGGCGTGTACTAACCACCCCCTTGGTGCTTGTAGCTGGATTTATGATATACATTAATGAGAATCAATCTGAAAGTATTCACTTTCCATGAGAATCCCAGGCCCCTACCCTCGCCCCCAATAATGGAACCCAGGGCCTGGCGTCAAAGAAGGGAGGGCTGAGACAATGTGGACTGATAGAAAGTAGCGTTAACGCTTTAAGGGCCGCATCGTGCTTTAACGTCCTATGCCTTTTGTCGTCATAATGTATGAATGTATAGCCCTGGCGAGTAACTCGCCAGGGCTGCATTCAAGCATCAAATCGACCATTCCGGAGTGTATCGACCCCATAGGGGTGGCATGATGCATGAATGCAGCCCTGGGGAGTTACTCACCAGGGCTGCATTCATGCAATATGTCAACAAGAGAATTAGCACATTAAATCACTCTGCTGTCCTTAAAGGGTTAAGAACAACAGCAGCAGGCGTGTAGCGCCATGCTATACAATTGTTCACCATTGATCCCTTCCCTTTGTTTGACTCCCGCTCTGTAGACAGGTCCGAGGGTGTGTGATTGCACAAACAGCTTAGGGAGAAAAAAGCCATCAGAAAGATCGATCCAGGAGCGGCCGCTCATTAGTGCACTGCCACTGCAGATTAGTACGGGGCGCGCTCAGCAGGGGGACTTTAAGTGATCGATAACTCAGAAATGACTGGGAGACTTTGCCTCCATCTGTAATAAACACACACTGTCACAAAAGGTGGTGTGCTCGTCCTTAACCCTTTAACGGGTGCATAGTGCTTTTAAAGAGCATGCTCTCTGTTGTGACCAAGAATAAATGCAACACTGGTGAGTAACTCGCCAGTGCTGCATTCATACATCATGTTGGTTCTACAGGGTTGATACACTCCCAATAGTGTCGGCATGATGCATGCATGCAGGCTTGGTGTGTAGACTCGCCAGGGCTGCATTCATGTATCAGGACGACCTAAGGCACAAAACCTAAGAGAACTATGCAGACCTAAGAGGGTTAACTAACGCCGACCACCGAGCCCCTTCTCAAAGGCAGCAACCTGCTTTTTCTTTCCGATTGAGCAATTTGCAAGTGGCGGTTTTGAAATTATAACTCCTTCAACCTGGGCGGGCTGGTGAGCTGCTCGTGTGAGCTGCTCTCCTCCCCGTGCAGCGGTCAATAGCTAAGTGGTGCTGACAAGCTACCAATCAGAAGGGCCCCCTTGTTCCCCTAGTTGTATTGACTTGGGGAGGCATCTCCAGAGGCACAGATTGCCAGTTATCACTTTCTTCCTCAGTCATCACCCCATGTTGCCATGGATGGGGGCGATCTCCTCCCCCAGCCCCCACCCCCATCACTACACCCACCCCAGGTTATAACCATGCTATGTCGAGTCAAATTTTCCCATCGGAAAATATTATTCGCCTGGCTTCATTTTTTTTTTTTTGCTCCACTGGCTTTTTGAATGTTGAATGTTGAGTGTGACAGGCGTTGTGGTGACAACGAGTCAATGCAGCCCAAAGCCTTGGGCCGCCAAATCGAAGTCTAACTTTTGTTGGCGGAAGGGAACATCAGGCACCCAACAGAGCAAAGTGACAACCGTCTTGTGGCTGATTTTTCACCTTCCGGCACTTCCCCCCACTTCTCCTCTTTTCAAAACCCAAGCTTTTTCAGTGTGATGGGATAAACTCGATATTAACGTCTTGTATTGACAAACGGAGATTCGCAACGCTTGTTATGAGCAGCGTTTTAGCAGCATGACTGCGTGTTATACCTAGATGAAAATGCTATATACAATGAAATAGAAATAAAAAGGAAGGCAATCCACTCAGGGACGTTGGGAGTTGGCATGGAGGCGTACGTTACACATGGGGAGGAGGGTTTGCCAACATACAGACTCGTGCCTGGCAATTTGCCACCTTGCCTGCCCTGCAGCTAGCCACAGTGTGTGTGTGTCTGGGGGGGGTATAGGAGTGGCTATAGTATAGTTGTTGTCCGAGTGCCCTCTGCATCCCAATGATGACTGACCATGGTCGTGGATGCTCGTATAGGGCACACCTATTAACATAGATATTGATAGAAGAAATGTGGGAGAGCAATGAATATAAATGAAAGGAGGAAGAGATTGAAATATATCATACTCTAGACTCTAAGAGATGGGTAGGACATGTGCATGCCAAAGCCACCACAGCATTTTTAAGATAGGGTAGGATGCACATATTCAGGTAACTGGTACCGGTATGTTTTATACAAAGTGCTTAAGAGTATTGTGCCAATTGTGGCTTTACAGGATAGAAAATACCCCTCGGAACACAGTTCATATGGAATGGAAAGTCAATAGCTTACAAACACTTCAGCCCTCCATCTTTTCCGATAAATATTTTGGTTAGAAATAGCAATCGCCCGCCTGTCAATAGCATGTGTCCGAACATGATTATAGAACTTGTATATTGACGTATTTGTCAATAGTCAAATTATATCAAATACATGTATTTATCAATTCAAAATACAGGTAGTATTTCTAAGACAAACAATGCTACAACAAATCCTATTCATTCCCACCAAAACTCTCACCTATTTAGGTTCCCATTTCCAATAAATCACACCACATTCAATTCTACAAAGACAATGGGCTGAACAGAAGCAAAAGTGTCATGTTAACAAAGTGCCCTGGGTCTGTGCATACACCAAATATTTGGATTTTGGCTGGAGGATGTGTTTCTGTGGGGGCATCTCCACACAAACATGATATTCCGGTCGGACAGGAGAAAACAGTGTCGGTTTACAAGGGGCAGGAAGAGGTGGCCTCACCAGAACAATTGGGTCAACAACAGGGGGATGCTGTATACGGATTTAGTGTTATAACCCTTTAAGGTCTGCATAGTGCTTTAGTACGCTATGCCCCTTGTCGTCAATATGCTCTATTGTAGCCCTGGTGACTGTATACTCGTCAGAGGCGGGCTGCATTATGCATCATGCCGATTCCATACCCAGTAAACAAAAAACGTTATACAACATTTTATAACGTTATATAACGTTATATAACGTTTCTCTAAGGCTCCTTACTATGGCAAAACGTTATGCAATGTTTAAAACGTTATTCCGACGTAAAATAACGTTAGCTGGGTAGGAGTTATCAACCCCGTAGAGTCGACATGGTAGGTGCTACTCGCCAAGGCTGTATTCGTGCATAATGCGGACAAAAATGCATAGCACATTAAAACACGATGCGGCCCTTAAAGGGATGTTAAACCAGGCAGGTCTCCTCCTGTGTGTATGTGTGTGTGGGTGGGGAGGGGGGGAGGTCTTGGCGTGTGTGACCTCAGTAGTATAGTATGTATCGGAACGGGACTATAGTTAAGTACTGTTTATTACTCAATCGACATGCAGCCAATCAGAGGCCTCCATTTGGTCACGTGACCCGTTGCCATGGTAACGTGACCTACTTAGGGCTCTCAGCCAATCAGAAGCCAGCATTCTGGGTGACCTACTGACCTACTTAGAAGCTCTCAGCCAATGAGAGGCTGGCATTCTGGTAACTATGGTAACGTGACCTACTTACGTCACGTGACCTACTTAGGCTCAGCCAATCAGAAGCCGGCATTCTGGTAACTAGGGTAACGTGACCTACTTAGGGTTTGTTTGTAAACAACACCACGTGGCTCTCTTGTTTGTAAACAACACCACGTGACACGTGACTGTTTGTAAACAAACAACGTATATATAGAAAAAAACACAACAAGTTCCATCTTATGTTAAAATTATATTTTCGAATAAAAAAGCACATCTGTAACAGCGTCTATGTGTAACTACGCGCGTTCTCATTCAAACACTATAACACTATCATACCGTAGCAGCAGCAGGTAGGACCGGAAGAAAAGCAAGCGCACGAGCAGAAGCGACGACACCATTTGCACCATCCGGCCGTCGCGTTGGTAGCCCTACTACCCGTCGCGCGTTCCACTGGAGCGGCTTTAAGAGTGACAAATGACGATTCTTTGTCGACGCGACTGCTAACATCAGCATCGGCAGCAGCATCGGCAGCATCGGCAGCAGCATCGGCAGCAGCGGCAGCAGCCTCGGCAGCAGCGGCAGCAGCAGTAGCAGCAGCGGCAGCAGCAGTAGCGTGAGCATTAGCAACAACAGCAGCAGCGACAGTAGCAAGGGCGGCAGAGCGGGCACTAGTAGCGTTATCAGCGGCGTCATCGGCAGCCGCAACAGCATCAGCAGCAGCAGCGTCGGCATCGGTGGCATGAGTAGCTGCATCGGCGGCAGCAACAGCAGCAGTCACAGCCGCAGCGGCAACAACAACAACGTCATCACGACCCGCGTCACTAACAGCCGCAGTAAATGCAGCAGTAGCACGCTGAGCAGCACTAGCAGCAGCAGTAGCAGAGGCTACAGCATCAGCTTCACATTCGCGCGCCGCTTCGTCATTCCGCTTCATGTCACGGTAGCAACTTTCCATCACGAGGATCTGCAAATTGAGGCGCGGTGCTGGTGGTGGTAGTAGTAGTAGTAGTAGTAGTAGTAGTAGTAGTAGCGTGAACGATGATGACGATGCTGAATGTGGTTTCACTCCCCTTATATACCCTTACGCCCCGCCTTTTTTCAAGCCACCGGCCAGCTGCCCCTTCACGGCAGGTCTTTAGATCAGCCTTAAGTCGCTTACTACGTGGCTCATCATCCCTCTAATCGCATTTTCCAGCCGCCGGCCGGCTGTCTGCTGATGACAGGCGAGGGTGATTTGTTTTTTTCTTTAGATATAAGCCGCTTACCACACGCGCACCCTCTAGTCACAGACAGAGTGACAGAAAGGGAGGGGGTCGCTTTGTTCACGCTACCTGTAGTTGTTTTTCTATACACACGCTGAGCCCATGACCCGTTAATCCTTTATACAGGTAACACGCGTTCAACTAATTACCCTATTGTATGACAGTCGGTACACGGATTTAATTTTAAACCGCCTTCCCATCTGGGATCCATGTCTGGCGGGGTGGAAGGATCCAGCTGAAAAGTGTGATTAGGGCTTTTGTTTCTCTTATGATAGCAGCAGGTCAGCATGCGACAGCTGAAAATGTCAGACTCGCCGCTCCTATAAAAGACTGAGATGCGTCTCTCTTTCCACACACCCTTCTACCATCGCCGCCGACACCGCCACCGCCGGCCAGCCGACCGCCGCCACCGCCTGCAGTCACCGCCATCACGCCAGCAGGGAATTTCGAGCTGAGTCTGCTTATTGCTTATTTTTTTTCTTTGAGCTTTTTGTTTTCTTAAATTTTTTTATTTTCACTCAGTCTTTTTTGTTTCGGAGGAAAGAAATATGGCGCTGCAGAGGGCGCGAGTTTCTAAAAGACGGTCGCGCGAACAAAGCGCTCTCCTCAACTGCCCGGCTATTTTTTTATCTCAAAGGAGAGAGCGTCACGTAGTTGAGGTTCACGCTTCTCTTGAGGCGTACCGAATTCTCGAGAAATGCAAAGCTGAGCGCCATCGTCGTTATACAAGAGCGGAAAAGGAAAACGTAGCGACATGGCCGAGAGCCGTCTTCTCAGAACAGCATTTACTCTACTATTGCATAACAGCTGCTCTCAGCGCCCCCACTCGTTGGGCGTTTCATGAAAAGAAAGAGCGCCGCTACTCTCCTCACCCTGCCTCCTCTTATAAAGTGAGAATAAGTGCTATGAAACGATTCGACAAGCCGATCGGTTTCTTGGGAGCGACTGCAGCTCCCACTCGGTGGGCGCGCGTTGTGGCCGACGTGAACACGGTCTCTAAACGTTTCGACGTCGTCACTTGTTATCCCGCATATTGCAACGCAGCCGAATTGAAGAAGATAGGGACGCACTATTTTAAACCATACGCTCCAATATGTATTTGTCACCGCCGCGCTCACACGCCTTATTGCTTTTTCGAGACGATCGTGTCACAACACAGAAATAGAAAAAAAAACGGCAAAGCGACGAGCTTTGCCTAAATGATCAAAAAAAAAAAAAAAAAAAAATTAATCTCCTCCTCCTCCTCCTCCTCCTCCTCCTCCTCCTCCTCCTCCTCTTCTTCTTTTTTTAAAAAAAAATAAATATTTGTATCAGACTCCTCTGGAGTCTGATACAAACATTTATGACTATTGAGTGAAAATAGAATTTTATCGCAAAAAAAAGTCACTTCTGCCGCCGCTACTGTGACACCGGCCGGTATCAATAAAAAGGTCGGCTGACTTTTCTCCACAACCATTCACTACCGACCGTTCGAGTGAGAAACACAGCAGACAGTCAGACACACAACCGCTCTCTGACGCGTCCTGAAAAAAAAACAAAAAAAAAATGTCCAGTAGTAAAAGCAAACTCTTCACAGAAATTCATTTCGACGCTCGACTACAAGGACCCTTTAGTTGTATCATTAGCGGTCCGTCGGGTTGTGGAAAATCGCGCTTGGTGGATCAATTTCTGAGCGACGTGAACAATTTGGTCACGCCGCCGGTGGAAAAGACTTTTTACCATTACGGCGAGTGGCAACCTCTGTTTGAAAAAATGCAAAATCAGTACGGTGTGGAATTCAGAGAAGGTCTTCCTAGCAAAGAGTCTATAGCGGGAGACGTGGAAGTAGCAGAAGACGCTTTACGACCCCACACTCTACTGATATTGGACGATCTGATGAGCAGTTCCAATCAGCAAGTGGTAGCCGACATCTTTACTAAATACTCGCATCACTGGAACGTGAGCGTCATATACATCACTCAGAACCTATTCCAGAAATCACCCGACTTTCGAACTATGAGTCTGAACGCTCACTACATGATCGTTTTCAAGAACCCGCGCGACATGGGGCAAATAGCTAGTCTGTCTCGCCAGGTGTTTCCGTCCAACGCGGCGGCCCTCTCTAGTATATTTACCCATGAACTCAAGCGACCTCACTCATACCTCCTTCTGGACTTCAAGCAGTCAACACCTGACGATCTGAGAATACGCTCCTCTTTGACGTCCATACACTCTCAGCTAGTGTTCGTACCGCTAGACAAAAAAAAGAACAAGAGAAAGCAGTAGCAAAAAAAATGTCTTCTCATCTACTCGAAAGACACTTTGGTACTCTCAAGCACTTAGCTAAGTGCTCGCCAAAGGACTGCTCGCATCTAATAGACTCTGGAAGCGACGATCTGATCGCAGCGTTAAGCGAGATCTGTCACAATTTACTGGTAGGGAACATCCCGCTCAGCGACAAACAACTGGACAAGCTTCGAGAATCGGCTGACGTGTTGAGGGAGGTCGGCAAAAAATCTACGCCCATCAAAAAAAAGAGACGCGTCTTGGTACAAGAGGGAGGTTTCCTCATTCCGGCTCTCATAGGGATGGCCTTACCGCTTATAAAGAGCATTCTCCGTATATGAGACACCTCATTCGACACCTACTCGCCGACAGCACCACCACCACCACCACCACCACCACCACCACTACCGCCACCACCAGCGTCATTGCCACCGTCGTCCCCATGACGGACTCAGAGCAGCAACAACACTACAAACGTTTAGCGCTCGTGGATCCTGAGACGCTCTACAAATCATCACGAGCAGGTCTACTTCATCATGTGCCCGCTGCTGCTGCTACTACTAGCGCTGCTACTACTGCAGTCGCTGCTGCTAGTACTTCTACTGCTCCAAACCTTCCTCCTCTTCCTGATGAGCGCACTGAAAAGAACGAGAGTTCCGCTCCTGCCACCGCCGCCCGCCTACCTGCCGACATGGCCTATTACCACAAGCAGGCAGAACAGTCCCTTCATCCCGACGCGGCCTTGCACCAGGTGCTACAGTTTATCTACAGGGACTTGGATTTAGTGTTGAACGACCCCACTTTGGAATCGCGCGAGAAAATGTTGAAATACCGAAGGTTGTTGAATAGATTGCAATTTTTTCTCGCGAATCCCCACAACAGCAACATCTCTTCGTCCTACTCTTCTTCGCCCCCGGCTCACCTCCGTCAGTCTGCTGAAGAGGCCAGCGCGTCCCTACTCGAGCGGTTGGTGAACCAAGTTCCCAAGAGGAATCGCACTCGGACCGTGGCGCTGTACAAACAATTGGAGAAATCCGGTGTGATCAAGTGGAACGAGGACGGTGCGGTGCGCGAGATGTCGGGTCGGAGAATACCACCTGAGCGTCGCATCAACATAGTGGACTTACTGAACGACGCCGCCAGGTTCAGGAAGACGGCGCCCAGACCGGCGGGCTACTCGCCGTTCACGAAAGCGCTGCGCGAAGCAGTTCCCACAGACTCCTTGATCGGAAACCATCTGTATAAAGCGAGCGGACCTGGCCAAAGTTTGGACACACGGCTTGCTGACAGAGGTCGGAAACGACCGAGCTTCGACTCGGAAGAAGGAGAAGCAGCAGCAGCAGCAGCAGCAGTAGCAGCAGCAGACTCTTCTCTCCAGGTGGTGGACGATCAATCCTCTGAAGACGAGGAGGACGACCGTGAACTTTTCCAAACTCCGACTTCCTATAGGAGCGTGCCGCGTAAGAAAAGGAAAGGGCGCAACCGCCTAGCGGCGAGCTCGTCGTTCACGCCCTCAACAAGCCCACCATGGGCAAACCAGTGAAGAGACTGACCAAGAAGGAAAAAGAAAAGAAGCGCGTAGTAGCTAGATATACCGACGTCAAAGCGCCCTCCAGTTTCACTAGCGTGACTAAACTCCAGAAACATCATTTTCGCCACCTGAACCCGGCCGTCATCCGAGATGCTTTAGTGTCGCTGGACGCCTACACTAAACATAAACCCATTTGGAGAAAATTCGCAAGGAACAAGACTATAACCGGCGCAATCGATCAGCAGTGGCAGATAGATCTGATGGACATGCAAGCTTTGGCGTCTCACAACGACCGCTTCCGGTACGTGGTGACGGCGATCGACGTTTTCTCTAGGTACGCGTGGGCCGTTCCCATTAAATCCAAGAGCGGCGCTGATGTCACCGAGGCCTTCCGAGAGATGACAGGCACTGGCGAGAGACGACCGCGCACTGTTCAGACAGACAAGGGGAAAGAGTTTTTGAACAAGATCTTTCAAGATCACTTGAAGAGCGAGGGCATAGAGTTCTTCACTGGCGAGAACGACGACATCAAAGCTAGTCTAGTGGAGCGCTTGAACCGCAGTCTGAAGGAGAAGCTGTGGCGTTATTTCACACACAAGCGCACGTATCGCTACGTAGACGTACTGCACCATGTAGTGTCTTCTTACAATCGCACTCACCACAAGACGTTGAAAATGGCGCCGGCTCAAGTCAGCTCGGAAAACAGCGAAACAGTTTTCTACCGACAAGATCTCCCAACTAACAAACAAATCGACGAAATATGGAAAAAGAAGAAAAAAACAAAGACGTCCGCCGTCGACGTCATCGCTCCGGGTGACAGAGTGAGGATGTTGAGAACTAAAGGCGCCTTCGACAAAGGGTACGAGGGAAACTGGCGCGAGGAAGTGGTCGACGTTGCTAAGACGTTGGGAAGCAGAGGGTTCGAGCTGAAAGACGACAAGGGCGAGGAGATAAAAGGCGTCTTCTACCCGGAAGAGGTTCAGAAGGTGTACAAGAGTCGTTACGACAACAACTACCTGATAGACGAGGTGTTGCGCCGCAAGACCGTCGACGGTAAAGAGTTAGCTTTCGTACGTTGGTTAGGTTACGACGACAAGTTCAACGAGTGGATCCCCGTCAAAAAAATAACGTAGAAAAAAAAAAAAAAAAAAAAAAATGAACATCACTCTACCTAGCAACAGCTCTATGGAGTATTATCCTGACAACAGCTTGACGTCTTTCCGAACTCACTTCGACTCGCCGCTCCTTCTGCCCGAAGCGTACGAAGCGGCTCTGACTGAGATCATCCTCCCTACAGAATGGACTAACGTGCACGACGACGACTTGATCATCGTTGTTCCTCTGCGCACCAAAGGTTCGCTAGAGGAGGCGATCCAGGTTTTAAAAGAAACTAAATTCTCCGAAGGAAAAAAACCACAGGTAGACTGGAAGAGAATGAAAAACGCGAACGGTCTGAGCAAGCTAACGTTCAGCTCAAAATTCCCGCTGAACTGGAAGGAAGCGAGCTATGTAACGGTGGAAGAGATATCAGACACGTCGGAAGAGCAGCAATTGAAACCGGAAACAAAAAGGTTCAAGAGAGAGGTCGACTTGAGACAGACGAATGCCGTATACAAGCAGTTCTTGTCCCCGGCGGTGAAGAAGAAGACGATCAGCCATCAAGCAAGACAGATGATCGAAAAGATGGAGAAGGACATGGGAGTGCGCAGTTTCATGCCAAACATATTCGAGATACCTCCTATTTTCACCGGAAGCAACCACACCCTAATCGAGCGCTTGAGTGAGACGTTGCGAGATGACAGACTAGAGGGCGACAGCTTCTTGCTCAAACCGATGCGGATCTTATCGTACGACGCCAAGACGAAACGCGTCACCATCAAACCGCCGAGACACTGTGCTGTCCTGCTGAGTCAGCATCTCGCATGCGTTCTAGGCTTCGGAGAGAAGACGTGTTTCGCGTCGCCGACTACCGGCGCCTACTCGATGGATGTTTACGGGGACGTGCACTCTGTGTACATATACACCGACATGATCCAGGAGAGACGTGTGGGCGACATGCAAGTGCCGCTGTTGCGCTGCGTGGCGGTGGACAGAGGCGGAAAGCGTCGAGGTGGCGTGCAAGCTATCAGTTTTCCCCATTTGGATTATTTCCCCTTGAAATCCAAGAGGTTTACCGAGGTCGGCATCTATTTAAGAGACCGATCCGGTCATTCCATCCCATTCGGTAGAGGCGAGGTGACCGTGACACTTCATCTGAGACCTATTGAGCGCTGAAAGAGAGAAAAATGATGCGTCAACGCGTTCCGTACTTTCCACCCAGGCGCACCGTCGGCAGAGGGTACAGCGATTACTACAACGCGCAGCTGGGCAACGGCGTCAACGTGTACAGCGGGCGCTCTTTCCAGAGCGGGCACGGTTTAGGCGGCGCTCTGTTAGGTCTGATGCGCTCGGCTACCCCGCTATTGAAGTCGGTGGGAAAAACGCTGCTCCGCGCCGGTGTGGGCGTAGCTAAAGATGTGCTGGCGGGTCGGACTTTAAAGAGCAGCGTGAAAGACCGAGGCGCAGGCGCTCTGAAGAGACTGGCGAGTACGGCGTTCTCGGGAGGAAAGACGCCTGTCGCGTCTAAGAAAGGGTCGAAACGTCGCCGGCATTCTCCTCAGACGGGCGGTGGCTCTTGCAAGAGACGTAGAGGGGATGTATTCGACCGGTAAGCGCCTAGGCGTTCAGGTATAAATAAAAAGACTGGAGGCGGCCGGCGTCAGTCTGTCGGCCGCATGAAGAGAGAACACAATGGCTTACGTACACGAGAGCAGTAACGAGTGCGCGCTCTCTGAGCTCGACCTGCACACCGTAGCGCCGACTCAGACTACTATCTTAAAGTCGTCTTTCCTGGGGATAGAAACAAAAAACTCTTTAGAGGATGGAGGTAACATAAATTTCACCATCAACAAGTCGCAAGAGTACACAGACCTGAACGAGAATTACCTTCATCTGGAATGTCAAGTGCTAAAGGACGGAGCGGCGATCGAGGACACCGACGCGGTAGCTCCGGTGAACAACTTGGCTCACTCGCTCTTCAAAGACGTCCAAGTCTCCATCGGCGGTTTCAAAGTGTCTGGCAACACCGAGACCTACCCTTACCGAGCTTACTTGGAAGGGTTACTCATCTACAACAAAGACGTGAAGGACGGCGTCATGAGCGCCCAGGGGTGGCATGAAGATACGCCCGGTCAGTTTGACACGTTGACTGACGCGAATGCGGGGTACAAAGCGCGCAAGAAGCTAATCTCCAACAAGCGCTTTTCGCTGATGGCGCGACTGCACTTTGACCTGGCTCATCAACCGAAGCTCATCGTTGGAGAGACAGAAATCAATCTCACTCTGAAACAAGCGGCGCCCTCTTTCTATCTGATGTGCGCCGCTGACGGAGGCTACAGCTTGAAGATCTACAAAGCAAAGCTCTACGTGCGACGCGTGCTGGTGGCGGACGCTGTAGCGGAAACGCACGAGAGAGCGGTGATAGAACACGGGCCCTTCGACTACCCGGTGAACAGAGTGGAGGTGACGACCTACGCCATCCCTCAAGGTAACAGAGATCACAGCTACACGCACTCCAACACAGGCCAGCTTCCCAAGTCGATGATGATTTGCTTCCTTGACCACGACGCCTTCAACGGTAGCTACACCAAGAACCCGTTCGAGATGAAGCATTACGACATCAGCTCGCTTCAAGTGATAGTGAACGATCAGAAAGTGCCGAACGACGCCTACGTGCCCGACTTTAAGACCAAAGCGGCCGTGAGAGAGTACTTGGCGCTACACACGGAAACGGGGATGTACGAGGGCGCGCGCTCCTGCGGTATTTCATACGAACAATTCCTGAACGGTTACACGGTGTTCCCCCTCGACTTAACCCCAGACAGATCGCACGACGGGTGTCGCGTGAACCTTATAAGAGCGGGTCAGCTGAGGGTGGAAGTCAGTTTCCGCTCGGCGCTACAAGCGACAACAACGGTGCTACTCTACTTGGTGTACGACAACGTCGTCGAGCTGACCCGAGATCGACACCCCGTCACCGACTACCACATGAACTGAAGACAAGACGGCGGTACTTGGCGTATCGTATGAACACGCTTGAAATAAGCAGAGTGTTGAAGGAAAACGTTCACACAAAACATCGTTTCCTGGGCGTTTTCTCTTGTGACACTATTCCGAAGCACCCTATCAAAGACACTTGTTTCGTGAGCAACACAGATCCGCAACATTTACCAGGTCAGCATTGGGTGGCGTTTTACGTGTCGAGCACGGGTGAAGTGTACTACTTTGATTCCTTCGGCTTACCGCCGCTGAGTGCGGAGTTCTTGTCTTTCGTGGAACGCTCTGCTCCGTTCAAGTGGCAAAGAAACCGCATTCAACTACAAGACACTTCTGCTGACACCTGTGGACCTCATTGCGTTCATTTCCTAATTGAAGCATGTCGAACAAGAAACCCCAAGAAGTGCGTCATGCGCATGAGCAAAATCCCAAAGCTGAGCGACCGGGTCGTGAGTCAGAAGCTATCGATGATGCTGTTGTGACGGGTTGTTGCGATGGCGGCCGTTTCATGGAGGCAAAGATTCTCTGCCTTGCCGAAATGGTGTTGGATTTATCCAAAGTCGTGCAATGTCTATTGGAGAAAAGTCGTCCGGGGTGTGGTGGTGCGAGTGACGGCGGCGTGAGACTTTGCGGCCTGTTGAGTTGCTGCAAATCGAAGAAGCAAGCTAAAAAAGCATAAACTTGTGTGTTTTTTCTGATTGAAAATGAAAAAATAAAGAATAAAATGAAAAGAAAAGAAATTATCTTGTTGTGTTTTTATTTCTATATATAAGTTACATAACTTTTTTTTGTTTGTTTGTTTACAAACAGTCACGTGTCACGTGGTGTTGTTTACAAACA